>OY365782.1:34680551-35008051 GCA_959347405.1 Napeogenes sylphis
ACCGAGTGAACGAAACTGACGATTACGTTCCTTTATTATTTATTTATTTTCATTGTTTAGTTCTTTATGTCATTATAAGCATTAATAATTACCTTACTTATTTAATTAAATGCCATATATTGATTTCTAAATTGAATCTTGTTATTTATTCATTTAACGTTGGAACCAGCATATTAAGAAATACTACGCGAAGTGAAATTAAACGATTAATTTAAAAAAATATTGATCATCAAGTAGAAACGATTGCTTAATTGTCCAAAATTTTAAGGGTTACAACAACAAAATAACACTACTTACTCTAATAATGGTGCGGTTAAGTGACCTCATCAATAAACATCTGATGGTGAGTTATCAAAAGTCCTCATTTAAAAAAATATTAAATTAAAAAAAGTATTTTTTTTTATTTCAGATAGGCATACTTTGTACTTATGAAAGACCAAACGTAGTTGCAACTTTCCAACGGGTAGATCCATGGTGAGGAACTGGAAAAAAGTCCCTTACGTACGCTTTTATTTATTTATTTATTTAATATATAATATACATACAGAATTCATTTCAGATGTACTTAATAAAACATATGATCGAACAAAGGCTAATTAACTAAAGGATTACCTAATTGATTTATTAAATAAAAATTGTGTTTATGTCATAGTTTTGACTCTTTGAGTCACAGATATACTTAATATATTAGAAGTAAAGAAAAGTAAAGTACCGAAAGGGATATGAAAATAACTAACCATGCCACTACTAGATCCATGAAATTTTAGCATTCACAAAGACTTACAGTATTCTAACTTTGAACATTCAACTTACGTCTATATATTCAGTACATTGTAAAACCACATCTATCTGGACACTTTATTTTGAAAGTTTTATACATGTCTAATGCATATTGGATACCTGTTATAATTTAACATTATATAATTAAATACATATAAAAAATATTTTTCAATTTGTTACCTTTGCTTGGTATGAGTATGAGCTTGGTATGAGTGAAGTGAAACATCATATATTATAATAATAAAATTAAATCAAACTGAATAAATAGTCCAAATAAAAATATTATATAGAGTTACAAAGGCGAGATTGACCTAGCTCTGCAAGATAGTCACAATGTACATGTTTTTATCGTACACATTCCTTTGTTTCATTAGCCTTTGAAGTTTTAAGTGTATAAAGATCAATATAAGGATTTTCAAATTGCACTAGATATTGACTAAACAATTTATAAAAGTGAATAGGGCTTTAGATTAGTAATTTAAATCATGGGATATAAAGCTCACTGTCACTTGACTGCAGTTCGTCTACGGGTTCATGACTGGGGTAGTACCACCCTCTTATAAAAGGTATGCGTAAAGTAATTATTGTAATTATATTTTGGCGAGTCAGAAAGCCGGATCCCTTCTTTACGTCCATATGGCTCCATTTGTGTATCTTAGTATATTCCGTCATTCCCAATTCCTTATAGACGGCACCACTTACCATCACGTACTCCGTTTGCTCGCTCGCCACATAAACACATATAAAAAACTTAATTCATATCAATAAACAGTTAAAATTTCCTGAATTTTCTATAAGAAGATAATTTCTTGCTTTTTTTATGTCCAGCACATTCTAATAAAACGTGTTCGTACTGAAAAGACGTTGTTATTCTGAATTTTCTCGCAGTTCACATATACTGTAATATATTCTATGTTTATTTTAGGAGTCAATGTTGGTGTCAGGTGGATTTGAAATCTTTGACATGTGGATCTTTGACATGTGGATAATAAAGCTTTGAGTTTTTATTTATTTTCAAAATATATTCTCCATCACACAACGTAAATACAATGTTAAAGCAAATAAAAACCTTTTTTTGTTCAACAGCTACCTGCTATTCGCTATTGAATTTCTGGTACAATTGACTCCAATAATGGATTGTATACAAATAGAGCTTCCATAGAGAATAATTTTTGATACTTTAGTAAATCCTTTGAAATATCTACTTACCAAGGCATATTTTACTATAAGACGTTATTGAAGAAAAAAGTACGCAAGTACTATTTGTTTCACATAAATTTACCTTTTTTTTGTATTACTTCGCCTGGTGTTCCACCGTGGGAAACCGGAACTTGTGTTAAGGTAAATTAGTTTTTCAGAATGTGGTACTTTATTTTTACGCGTGTGGTGAGTTTTATGTTGTATTTTAACTATTGATGTAGATTATTGTAGCTGATATAGGTAATACAGTTAATAAAATTAATGGTATCTAAACATATTATTTGACATTGACAACACTTTCAATACAGCTAAGTAAACTTAGACTAATACTATACTTTCACAACTTATATATGGTACAGATAATAACTAAACGTTCATCGCATATTGATACGAGTTTTTTTTTATTTTCTTCTTTTGGTTCATTTTCTGCTGCTGTTGGTTCTTGGCTTTTTGCATGCAATTCCTTGGTAATATTTGAAAAATATTGCCGTCTTCAGTCCTAATTTCTCGTTACCTGTCGTGGTTTGGATTTGTCACTGTCATTGTGACAGTATCAAAATCCGTTACTTCTTTGATGGTCCTTTTGATTCTTAGCTACGCATGTACGCCATGCATGGCGAGAAGAATCGTTTTTGTTCTTCCAGATTTTAAGTTTTAGTATCTGTATTTGGGTATTCTGGTTTCCCTTATTTGTGGTTTGGTATTACTTTGCAGTAGCCCAGTGTTCTTTTTTTTTTTTTTTTTGCATGGTTTGTATTCTGTAAGTAGTGTTTTCAGTATCAGAATTTTTCTTTCCCTTTTTCCCCAATTAGTTGTTTCAATGTACCTATGTCCATTCTGGTTTCTAGTACAAGGTTACCTACCTACCAAGGTAAATTTACCTTTTAGGTTATATCAAGTTATTCGCAGTATGTACTACTACTATTGTATTAGTAAACCAGAACGTATAAACAAAAATTACGAACACACATATAGGTAAATCTATACTAATTACTAATAATATTATAAAGCTGAAGAGTTTGTTTGTTTGAACGCACTAATCTCTGGAACTACTGGCCCGAATTAAAAATTCTTTTTGTGTTATATAGTCTGTTTATTGAGGAAGGCTATAGGGTATATGTCATCTCGCTGTGACTAATAGAAGTCAAGCAGTAATGAAAAGTGCTGCAAAAACGGGAAAAGATTTCTGTTTAGAGAGCTTTCCTCGCGTGCGCAGAGTAAACCGTGAAAGTTACGTAAAAATAATGTACGATGAAATTGTTCCCCTTAAAATGTTCTAAAAAGAAGTCCGCAACAGCATATATCTAGCTCTTAAGGTTAACTTACTATAACCTTTCATGTGGTAATGTGATTAGTTCTCAAATCTATCTATACATATAATAAAATTGTAACTGATCCATTCCAGTACATGGAATTAAAAAAAAAACCAACAATGGTATTTCAGTTTGTCTATTTGTCTGTATGTCTGATGTTTGTGCGCGCTAATTTCAGAAACGGGTTAATTGATTTTGATGCAGTTTGCGGGAATATATTGTCATGGGATTCACTTTACATTTTGTTTTTTTTTTAACATTTGGTTAACAAATGAAGAAGTTAATAATCTCTTATCGTTATAGCATTGCTGCTTACCAGTTTGAAGGTTTATAATTTTTACATACATTCGGAAGCACAAAGGGTACATTTTATCAAATACGAAATCTACGCGTACGAAGTCGCAAGCACAGCTAGTGGTTAAATATAACATAAGTAACTTATGCAAATAGTAAAATAGTGTTATATCGGAATTTTGCTTATAAGAATATTTGTGAGTACTTAAATGAATCTAAAGAACCGATATTAAACTTGTATTCATAACAATAAACATTTTTAATTAATATTATATCTTTATTAAATTAGGCGTAGGCCGGTTTATACAAATTAAAAATGTCAAATAAATCCTCGATACTGTAAAGATGTCATTTCAACAAATCTTATGATAATAAGTAAGATACACTTAAAGTTATTTTGTATTCAATGTAGATAATCGTAGTATTAACTAATTTTATTAAGTATTAAGGATATATCACAAATATATGACAGTATGTAAGTATATTTGATAATTTTGTATTTCATAATTATCAAGTAACGACCGATAATAATATTACGAATTGGTATTTAGTACTGATTATGTTTTTTACAGGCGATTTTGTAAAATATATTTCTGAACAAATGAACAATTCTGGTATTCATATTTCATATCTGACAGCGAGAGAATTATCTTCCTCTCTCCTCTTTATGCACAGTTTATATTATTACACAAGAGATTAAAAATTAAATGAACATATTTAGTATGTTATACGTTATATTGGAGATTAAATCTGTTGTGGCTTTGTACATAATATAGGATATATTGTATAAATAAAAACCTATTTGTAAAACCTAAAAGTTATTCTGTTACTATAACTCAAATATTCAATATTATTTATATTGAATTTTATAGATATTATTAAGAATAATAATTGCATTCATGTAGATTGTATGTTTTTAGTAGTCATTGTTTATTTAAATATAATTAAAGTTGGATGTCAGTACTAGAAGATCTGTTTGCTAAATAATTACAAATAAACCTTCAGTAATCAATCTTATGTTCTGCGGATGGTAGACTATATCTTGTATCAAAAACCTCTTATTCCTCAATATGACTGCTATTCCATCGTCCGTCTGTCCGTCCGATTCCATTTTGTAAGGTAAGGTAGAAAGCTGGATTCTGAACTCTCCGGTCCTAGAAATCCTAGTACATAGGACCCTTACTCCCTCCGGAAAGGAAGAGTCCTGTGTACTACTGTCCTGCATTTTAAAATGTTTATTATTGCAGATGTTCACTGATCACCTTAAGTTCACTTTGATCTTATGATTAAGATAGACCTAAATTTGTTTGCCAAAAGAATAAAAAAATATAGAAAAGCTCTAATACGAATCATTAAAATGTTCTAAGATGGTTATTTTGGACAAAAGGACCGTAAAGTGTAACACTCATTTTACCAGAACATATTATTGTATTTTATAACTTTTATGTCTTATACATGTTTTACTTCATGCATTATTGTATAATTTGCAAAGCAATAAATGTATGTTTCAAAAAGTGCCGGGAACGCTATACAGCGATTACTTTTACAGAATTGCAGAAAATAATTTAAATTATACAGATTATTTTAATATAAAACATATTGTATGAGTTGTTTTTAATAATTGGGATTAATTTTAATTTATATTTATTTTTAAATGCTTTAGGCGATTAGAAATAATCCAATACACTGCTGTAATACAAATAAATGGAAACTTTTTAAGTAGTTAAAATGTTATAGTTGTTACATTTTTGTACGAACAAGTTAAATACCAAAAGAGAGAGTTGAAGTAAAAACATTGTCTTTTCTTCTCGTAATACCAATTTAACCATTATTGCATCCCGCGTTGGATCTCAACTGACACGTCGCGTCGAATAAAAGCTTGACACTTTGTAAGCATTTCCCTCGAGCTGATTTCATTTTCCATCTTTTCATGTCTTTTGAGACATCCCTGCACTTCATATATTGCTGTGTTCAGAGATTGTATTGAATGCACAACGTGCGTAACAAGTATTTACTTCAGCGTAATTAACAACATGAATGATCAATTTTTATTTTATAAAATAGAGCAGTTTAAAATATCGATGATATAGTCTTTTAAAACTACTTTCAAAGATGCTTCCATTCTCAAACTTCGATCACTTCATATAGAAAATGTAATTCATTAAGAAAAAAACATTGAATTAACAAGATTTTTATTTAAAGTAATCACTAGACACACTTATCAGATAATAATTGATAAATTTAGTAATAAAAAGAAACTATTATGTATAATGGAATTCATTTTTACAATTAATTGCCCAACTTTACCACCAATCTATGGACATATTTTTAAAGTTGTCATTCAAGCTTGTATCAAAAGCTTATTATAAAACTAATATAAATATAAATCAATGTAGTCCATTGATGATAGAGAAGTCTGTCAATTACAAACTTGTTAAAAAGTTTGCACATATTGCCATTGTATCCGTTACGAGATATTTATTTTCATTAGATCATTTATAATGTTTTAAAGCCTAAAAGCCTAAAGCCTGATACACTGATAAAGTTCAAAGAATCATAGACCTTATAATTGCTTGATTAGATAATCTATTATTGTTTTCGGTACCATTTTACCTAAATTCGTGTTTTTTGTGGATTTTGCTTTATAGACCTATATTTTGAAAACCAGAGTATCATGTTTTATTAGTGAGAAATGTGCATATCTAAAATATAAGTCTAAATAAAATATGAAAATATTATTACAAGGTATATAACTTATCACAATATCTTATTAAAATTCATCAGAAGTTCAAACTATATATCTGAAAATAGCGGAATATATCATTAAACTCTCGGAAGATACTGAGTAACGAAGAGATTTATACTTGTGTTGATATTATATTGCATATAATAGAAGAATTTAGTGAATATCCATATCTAAAGTACTGCAAAATTAAAACCGCTGCAAGTTTTGAGCTCGGAGTCCAATATCTTCATTATACTGCAAAAGAGAATGGCACCTATATAAGAATAGATTCTTTCTTTTATAAAAGCCAACTTTTATACATTTCAAATAATTATTTATGTTAGTAAAGTAAACTTGCTAGACACACATATGTTGTTGTATTGATTTAAAATGAGTCAATGTAAACTATTATTTAATGGATAAAACCTAAATATCTACATACTAATACGTTTATAATATGGACACAAAGTTCAAGGCATGTATAAGACAATTATAAGTTTTTGTTGATAATCTTCAGATATGTTAGTTATATAAAAGTAAGAAAGTGTATGTATTCATGGAAGTTCTTGTGTCAGTAGGTATATGTAACAGTCTGTGATACAACTCGAAGGTTTTGATATTTGTCCCTTGTGTTTGATATGTTTGCATCTCTATTGAGGTCATTTAATATAAGTACCTGCCGATGAAGTAATAAAGAGGTCTTTGATATCAAATATAGTATAACATTAGACGTTACCTAGCTTTGATTGAGGGGGGTTATTTTAATAACAATAATCATTCGTAAACAATATGGTTATTGACTATATTATATTACGAAGAAACGTTTCATAATGTAGTTTTATAAATATTTAAAAATTTAATTACATTCATATTGACAATCACAGAAATCACATAATTAGCTGGAATGCAAAGATATTAATACTTAATAATACTAATACATTATATACGTTTAATTAGGGTAACAGTAATAGGTCACTGCAGTCAATAGTGTACCATATGTTGCCAAAGTGAAGGACGTAATATAATACTTGTATTCTCAATCAAGACTACAAAACAATATTCCACAATTGTCAATTTAGTTTTTAACATATTACATCCCAATCACAATTAATTTTATGACAGTTCACTTAAAAATGCTGCTTGTAAAATAACGCACAGCTCGTTGTTTTACTAATAGTTAAATTAAATAGTATGGACTTCTACTTAAGCGGAACGCAATGGGAGGTCACAAAAAAATACTACTTTTTTTTATTACTAAACAATTTTTTTAACAAGCAAAATTTCCGAGTTCATTCTTCAAGCTTTAGAGACGCTATAAAGGGTAGTACATTTTCTCATTTATAAAGAAAATGTATTAGAAATTATTTTCTTAATAATAAATCATAAATTTTATTATTGAAATTTAATATGCAAACAAAAATATTTTAATATTTCATCTCTTTTTACAAAATTGCTTGCATTTCCTGATGTTAAAATATATTCTTGAACATTTACAATTATCATTCATATTTCATATCTGATTGTAAAACTGTCAGTGTTTTTTTTTATGCTGCAAAATAATAGTAAAAAGATATACAGTTTCGATTTTTTAATTACGTGACGTCATTTTACAAAAAGCGCAAAACATGCATTTTGTTTCATTACTTGTTTCACTATATTGTTGTGAGAACATTACAGAAATAAAGAGTTGACCGACAAAGAAAACAAATGCCTATAATAATATTATGCTGTATATATTTTACTCAAATATTTGCTGTATATAATAAATGTTCTATTGTATGTAGCTCACGTATGTTCAAATGTAACGAATAGACGCTTGTACAATTCATTGAATTGTGGTGCGCTACAGCTTACTATGCTATAGTATTCGACGAGAAAAATTAGTACAATCCAAAATTTACCTTCATTTAACTACATGATGAAAAATTAAATTATTCTACTCACTAAATAAAATAATGAACAGAATACAAAAACAAATATAATTAAATAGCATCCCATTAATTTTAATTTGTCGTCTCTTTAAAGTAACTTACTAAAGATTACAAAAACTCATTATTATTTCAAGTCAGATGAATACTAATGTGCATCTTATAAATGATATAAAAAATTAAAAAATAAAAATTACATGTGTTTTTAATAAAAAATAAAGATAACGAGAGCATTCAAATTGAAGGCTTAAACTACTTAAACTAAACTAAAACCACTAAGATGTATTGGGGATTAATCATAATAACATTTGTCGCAGCACATTTAAGTATTTTCCAATGGTTGAAAGAATATAAGATATATCGGTTTTTTACTCGTCCTCGTATTGTTCATATACGCGTCTTATGGTTTATTTCACGTTAAATTAATTGTACCTACATCATTAAAATTATACATCTGAAATCAATTGAAATAATAAATATCAATACATATTTATACATATGTATATGTATGTGTATATGTATATGTATATGTATATGTATATGTATTTGTATTTGTATATGTATATGTATATGTATATGTATATGTATATGTATATGTATATGTATATGTATATGTATATGTATATGTATATGTATATGTATATGTATATGTATATGTATATGTATATGTATATGTATATGTATATGTATATGTATATGTATATGTATATGTATATGTATATGTATATGTATATGTATATGTATATGTATATGTATATGTATATGTATATGTATATGTATATGTATATGTATATGTATATGTATATGTATATGTATATGTATATGTATATGTATATGTATATGTATATGTATATGTATATGTATATGTATATGTATATGTATATGTATATGTATATGTATATGTATATGTATATGTATATGTATATGTATATGTATATGTATATGTATATGTATATGTATATGTATATGTATATGTATATGTATATGTATATGTATATGTATATGTATATGTATATGTATATGTATATGTATATGTATATGTATATGTATATGTATATGTATATGTATATGTATATGTATATGTATATGTATATGTATATGTATATGTATATGTATATGTATATGTATATGTATATGTATATGTATATGTATATGTATATGTATATGTATATGTATATGTATATGTATATGTATATGTATATGTATATGTATATGTATATGTATATGTATATGTATATGTATATGTATATGTATATGTATATGTATATGTATATGTATATGTATATGTATATGTATATGTATATGTATATGTATATGTATATGTATATGTATATGTATATGTATATGTATATGTATATGTATATGTATATGTATATGTATATGTATATGTATATTTATATTAGTGTTTATATATAGGTCCATATGGAAAAATATATGATATATGAGTATGTATGTATATTATCAGTAATTTGTATGTCTTTATAGATTTTTAGTATAACTTTATCTATAGCAGTATATTAGTCTTATATGCTATAAATTATTGTTACATGTATTAGTTTGTATTGTGTAGGTACGTATAAATAGTTTTATGGATATGCATTCCATTGTTTTAATTGTTTTTTTTTAATATAGTGCCCCTCATTTTCAGATTTCGTTTTACATGTCGGTTGACTGGTATTGAATGCTTTAGCACTAAGTTCGCCATTTGTACGTTCTTTTTTGTGCAATAAAGATTATTAAATTAAATACAGTATAAACAAAAACCGTATTAAATACAGTATAAATATAAATTGCATGCAATTTTATTTAATATACAATAATATTAAAATTATATACCTAATAAATATTACACAATATGTAATAATTATATAAAATATGAGTAACAATATAATCATAGTTAAAATTCCTTGTATTTATATAAATGTATATTTCGTACAGACTTAAATTGCCACAAATAAGATAAATGGTTTACTTTATTACAAGATACACATCGTTTTATTCTCAACAGAATAGTTCAATAACATTAGTAGTCTCTAGAGACTCTACCCCAACCCTTGTTAGTTGGCAATTGACATATCAAATAGACATAATATAATAACTAATGTTTGTTTGTGCATAGTTTTATCTTACAATATTACATTTGTGCATAGTTTTATCTTACAATATTACATTTGTGCATACTTTTATCTTACAATATTACATATGTGCATCTTTTTAAATACTTATTCAAAAGTTGATCTTGTCAATTTATTTTAATTGATCTTTCTTTAAAAGTTTCAATGCATCATCATCATCAAAATTTTTAATAATCACTTAAAATAAATGCAATCAATATGGCTAGAATCACTCGAAACTAAGAAATAATTATTTGTTTTTAAAAATTTGTAAAGTAATTTTTGCCTTTAATTGCGGCGTTATATTATTTGTATTTCGGAGTAATGAAACTGTCACTTTATTAAGTATATTTTAAATTAAAGTCTTGGTTTCTGTTTAAGAAAAATCTTTATTGTTATTATTAAGAGAATTAAAATACATAATGTCTACAGCTAAGTAACTTAACCAAATTACAACATAATATCATTATTTATTGTAATAAATCTATATAGTCCTCTTCTAATTGATCTTTTATGAACAAAATACAGACTTAGACAATTAAACTACCGGAATTATACTCCGTACTTCGATTGTAATTTCCAACATACATATTTTCATTACATAATTGGAAATCTTTTTTAAGTTGTTACATGACTTTACTATTTGACTATATTTGAAATGAATTTCTTTTTATATTATTTTATTACTAGCAACCCAGCTTCGAACGCATGCAATTTAGATATTGCAATTTAGATACGGGGCAGGAACGTTGATTGATATTCAGTTTATATTAGAGGATGTTTGTATACAATATTTACGCTGTATCTCGGTTTTGTTAATCTCTGATATCTCCAAAGATATCAATTTTAATGAAAAGCTGTTAAGGGCAGTATAGATTTACATAATATGTACTACATACATAATGCATTTAATTGGATAACAAATAATACTGTATTGTATAAAAAGCTTAGTAAATAACACATTATTTTGTAATATATAAAAAGTGGTTACTACGGGATATCGTTCAAAGATAAATATAAACTATTGTGATCTTTCATATTAATGTTTTAATAGTATACATCTTCAGACATATTTTGCGATTTAAGAGCACAAAATTATGTTTTTGCAACATCATATTACAAATCTTTGAATTAGCCGGTTTTTCTGTACCAAAATATATAAGTGTTATACAAATAAACCTTCCTCTTGAATAACTCTATCTATGAAAAACAATCGCGTTCAAATTCGTTGGATAGTTTGAAAGATCTAAGCATACACAGGAAAAGACAGCGGGAAGCGACGTTGTTTTATAATATGAAAAGATATTAACGATGTATAATATAATATGTAAGCCAGTTTGGTTTTCTGTACTTAGAATGTATTTTATGAAAGACCTAATGGGTTAAAAAAAGTGTCTGTTCAAAAAGTAAGTGTTAAGAATTTCTAAAAGAAAGAAAACCACCAATATTCAGATACTAGTCCAATAATTAAAGAACATGACCAAATACTATGATTTAAACTTATTCTTGGTGGTAGCCCATAACATCCGGTCGCCGGCAAAGTTACCACCCATCGGGCAGAGTCGTGCCGCAAAGCGACCTAGTCGTGTTCCGGCACGTTGCTCGATGAAGCCGTTTATGGGAAATGGGTCTGAACAGTTGCGGTGCGTTGGCGAACCGGTTTGACGTCGGGTTGGTGTTTGTTTTGTCGGGTGTCTAGTCGAGGAGGGTAGCGGGATCCGAAGCGACGGCTTTCCGTTGGCCACCCGCAGATAGTTGGGGGCCCAATTAGTGGGTTAGCCACCCACGAAAGGCTGCCCCGCCAGCTTGGCGACCAGAGGAGGAGGCCCGATGGCGATTCTTGGGAGGGTTCGGGCGTCCCCGCAGTCTCCAGACTAGCCTCCTAGTTTCGACATCGGGTTCGATATGTACCGCCTCGTTGAACTGCCATTTCCCATCCCTATTCACTTTTATATTAATTTTTTTTATGAAAAAGTTTAAAAAAGGGAACAAGTTAAAGCAGCGGTTGCACTCCTCCTCATATAAAGTGCACCTTACTAATATAAGGGGTTTGCACTCAAATCTTTTAGCTGTCCACCACCACCTGGAGACAGAGCAGCCGCACTTGCTCTTTTTGACGGAGACGCAGATACAATGTCCTTTGAGCGCTGCATACTTGGATTATCCCGGTTACTCGTTAGAGCACAACTTTCGCTCACGGGCCGGAGTCAGTGTGTATGCGCGGAACGACCTCTGTATTCAGCGTCTCCGTCACCTTGAAGACCCCACTTTTTCTTCCCTATGGGTTTTAGTGGACACAGGAAACGAAAAAATCCTGTATTCCTGTGTCTACCGTTCGCACAGCGGTGACCAGGAGACAACTCGTTTATTTGAGTATCTCAGTGAGGCTGCAGATATGGCTCTGTATCAGTACCCTTCGGCGCAGCTCGTCTTTCTGGGGGACTTTAATGCCTGTCATCAGGACTGGCTGTTCCCGTACCAGAAGACCGACCATGCTGGAAGAGAAGCGCGGAACTTTGCGTTGTCCTTGGACCTCTTTCAGCTGGTGAGGCAAGCGACAAGGGTACCAGATGTGGTAGGCCATACAGCCAATTACCTGGACCTTCTGCTGACAACTGATCCGGACAGGTATCGTGTAGAGGTCACGTCCCCCTTGGGAACCTCCGATCACTGTCTGGTGAAATCTGTACTTACATATTCCCCACCAGCTTTCGAACCACATGGTGTTAGGCGAGTATGGAAATACAAGTCAGCAGAATGGGATGAGATGCGGCACTTTTTTGCGTCTTATCCTTGGCGGCAGGTCTGCTTCTCTTCTTTGGATCCGTCGAGTTGCGCGGATGCTATAACTGATGTGGTGCATCAGGCAATGGAGTATTTTATTCCTTTTGCTGACGTACCCATATTCAATCTTTCTGGTCTCTTGCCAAAACCATCGAGTCGAACTTCTGCTAACCCTCACTTCCTGAGCCACAGATCTCTCCAAGTAGTTGTCAACGGGTGTTTCTCGGAATCCTTGACAATAAATGCCAGAACGCCTTAGGGGTCCGTTCTTTTTGAAAGTCTTTTTTTGCTGCATATTAACGATCTGTTCAAGCGCGGCATCTTTGGGTATGCTGACGACAGCACAGTTGTAGAAAGATATGCGCCGAGTACTCGTGTTAGTAGAGATCAAGTACAGTCTGAAAGAGAAGCCATGGTGCAACGTTTGAGTGACAAACTTCAGTCTCCGCATGGAGCAATGCCAATCTTGTCAAATTCAACGCCACCAAAACGCAGACGTGTCTGTTCACTGCTAAATGGAGCCCTTTCACCTTGGCTCCTACTTTTCAGAATATATCCTTGGACTGTACTTGTACCGGCTTGAGTTATTAGGCTTTGGGATTTCTTTGAACCTCAACTTTGGTCGGTTCATTGAGTCCAGAGCAAGAGCAGTAGCTTGCCGTTCTTGCGAAGGTCCGGTAGTACTTTACACCGCGACAGTTTCTGGTTTTATGCAAAACACAAATCCGGTAGTGTGTAGAGTACTATGGTCACATATTTGTTGGTGCCGCAAAGTATCATTTTACGGTTCTGGACTCAATTGAGAGGAGAGCGAAGAAGAAGAGAAGAGCGAAGGCTTATAGGCGTTCCAGAATTGGTCGAAGCCGACCGCCACAGCTTTGAACCCAGGCATAGAATTGCTAGCCTCTCAGTATTCTATAGGATACATTTTGATGAGTGTGCTCTAGAATTACACGACCTAGTTCTTCCGGCCCCCTTCCCCTAGCGGACGTCCCAACGCACGGCAGGTATCCATTTTTTTGTTGTGGACATTCCACCTGTCCGAACGAAACGCTATGCGTCGTTCTTTTTTTATTCGTACAGGGAAGGACTGGAACAGTTTGCCTGCGTCGGTATTTCCGGCCGAATACAATGTGGGTGTCTTCAATAGAAGAGTGAATAGGTTAGCAGGTTAATGCGCCTTGCCCTCTAAGACTACATTCCACTTACCATCAGCTGGAATGTAGTCAAGCGTTGAGCTAGATTTTACAAAAAAAAATCTAACAAAACAATTTTAAAATAAACCTAAACATTATATACTGTTAAAAATACATAATTTAAGCAGTGGCAAACTCTATTAAATACTGTAAAGGGACATAGGTTATTTTATCACACAAAAAATAAATATTACCAAGCCGTTAAAATAAAAAAATGTATTAGAATTATAACTTTTTACTCTGGACCGAAAATTAAATTCTTTATTTATCGAAATGTTGTTTTCATAATTTGATGAAGAAACATGAAATTGAAGGTTTTGACTTTTGATTACGATATGATTATAGATAATAAAGTTGTCGGTACTAATAAGTGACGAATGTTATTAAACAAATAAAAAAAAATGAAATTATTTATTTACCTACCTATATTTTTATTTAAACTATAATGTACAGATTTGTTTTTATTAAAATTCATACTTTCTTTTTTCTTCGTAATTTTTATTAAAATTCATAGTTCATAAAAGTAATTACATTCTATTATGTTGGTACATAATGTAATTGAGACAAATAAGCTTTTTCGTGTTAAAATAAATGAATACAACTGCTACGATTATAGCGAGCTTAAACTATGGAAATAAGCTTCTCTCAACGTTGAATAAGTGAATATTCAACGATCTCTCTCCAGTAACTTATCGTCTCGTCTGTGTATAACAATTTGTGTCCAAGCTATTAGTTACCCTGCAATCTTACACTAGTGCCCTTTTTGTGTCATCAATTATAAACTGTTAATTTATAAACCGTTGTACGTACGTTGACGATGCTGACTATTTTACGCAGTTAGTCATTGAGGACTTTTAGACTATATGATTCAATATCGTAATTTCTTTATTTGCCCTAGTAACTTACTTGCATTTTAATTTCTTCGTTTACTATGCGGTCCCCCGACGCAATGACTTCAATAAGTACATAATAATATTATTTTTATTCTTTTTAGAAGTCTTTTTGTATCGGGGGTTTTTTAAATTTTTAATTTAATTTTCTTTTTTTTGGTTTTTAAGTTATGTTACCGGTTTCTTAATTGTACTAAATGAACCTATAGACACACAATTTTTCAGTCGTTTAAGTATTTATATTAATCTATCCTAATATTACAAAAAGGAAAGATTTGTTTGTTTGTTACAATTGAATAAATAGGTTCTGAAACTACTGGACCGATTTAAATAAATCTTTTTGCATTACAATCCTTTTTTTTTATCGTTGGAAAAATGCGTTTCCACAACGTCACCAAGGCCAGGAAGGCGATGGCCGGGCGGTATGTGCGGCACCCGGCAGCATAAACGCTGCTGTTTTTAAGGCACCACACTAAAAAAACAACGGTTGCCCTCATCGCTGCAATGGGACGCCACGGGATCGCTTTCGCACTCACCGTGATGCCCCGGCGGAACAACCCGATAAGGGTACCCCGGGCAACCAGTGTACCCCTACGTCATAGACCTGGTGCAATGGTGAGAGAGGTCACAATCCCCTCTCACCTAGGCCTACGGCTGGGAAGGAATGGGCTGGACCCTTCTCCTTCGCAGCCTCCCCCGCTGAAGTTGCATTATAATCCTACATTATTCCTGATGAGCATATGCTATATTTTATAATCATCATCATCATCATTACTTATATGATAAAGAGGAAAAATTTGATTGTTTTTTTGAACTACTGGACTGGCTTCGTAACTACTGGACCGATTTCATAAAATACTTTACCTTTAGAATCCTACATTATCCCTCTGATATACAAAAGTTATATTTAATACGAGAAATATATATATATTATATTTAATAAAATAAGGATACGCGTGAAAGTTTCGACAATGTAATAAATTATAAATGTATTATGTAACATTATTCAAGACTTTTTCAAGTAGGTATATACGAACATTAATAAATATAAACATTTAGAGTTAAAATGATTTACAATCACTACATAACAAGGTTTTTTTTCTTATATAGCAAGGACGAAGCCGGTGGGAACTGCTAATTATTGCATAAGAACCTTTCACCAATAAAACCTCAATATCTTGGAGACGACTGTTTCTATTTCAACCAATCATAGCTAAGAACCATGTCCACACACAGCCTTCGATTAAAAAAAACCGCATTCAAATCCGTCTACGCGTCTGGCCGCTAGAATGCCACAGAGAGACACACAGATACACAGATCTACAGGTCAAACTTATAAAACCCCTCTTTTTATTCGGGGGTGAAACGGAAACATGAAAATGAAATACAATATATTTTATTATATAAACTTTTGAATTTGTAATTTTAAAAATTAGGAGTCTTACATAATCCAAGGTAAAAAACATTTTAAGTTAAAGAGTTTTCAACTATTTTAGGAATGAGTTAGTATGTGTAAAATTTAAATATGATCCAAAATGGTCCAATTATTAAAAGATAATATCATTCGGCACAAAATAAAGCCTTTTATTTTGTGACGTTGACGACCATTTCAATAAAACATTAATTACGTTTCATATATTCTACAAAGAATTAACACAAGTTGTTAGAGTAGTATGATTGATTTAAACTTGGTGTTAGTCGAAATTTATTTTATGAAAGTAATTCACAACTTAAAACAAAAGGTTATAAAATATATAATTCATTATAATTCATGAAATGATTCATACACATTGAAGTGTATAAATTATAAAGAACACACCTACTAATACTAAGAATTCGTACTAAACAATAACGTTAAAAAATATTCTAGTGGATATTTCTTTTATCAACTGTTTCTTCTGGAATTATATTCTGTCAGCACTTGTAATGTACATAAGTTGTCAGGTTCTTAAGTAAGGATTTGCATTTAAATATTTTATATTCTCGCCTGTTCACTCACAACTTCTAAGACAGAAAAATATTTCGTTTATAGAAAGAAAAGTGTAATAGTGTATTAACATTTCTTGTAAAACATACACATGTTTATTTCTTCGGTCTTCTTGTGTAGTATAACACTTCAATGGTTATTTGCTCTTAATTTATTATAAAAAATATACTACTAACTATATACTAAGAATCTATGTTTGAAAATATCTTTAAGCATGTATGTTAGCCATGTTAAGCTTATTTAAATTTATATATAAAGAATGAAAAATAAACCGATACGGGCAGGGATTCAAACCCGCGACTACTGGGAAAGTAGGTTCCCAGTAGTCATTCTTTATTTATATAAACTAAGAATCTAGTTAAATTCTTAGTAGGTAATCATATTATTTATAATATCCTTTTGACTTTGGTTTAGAATAGTATAATATAAACTGATACAATCACATAAAGATCTCCAGTATACGTTGTGCTGACGATACTTTTTTTTTATGTTACTCCAATCTGAGCATCTTATTTAATATAAGATTTAATAAGAATAATTTGGGTCTTACCATGACCTACGTTAATACTGTTGTTAAAGTTTCTTTTTGTACATTTTATTAATTACATTATCTTTGAAAAATATTAATAATTTAACTATTAAGTAATCCTAATGTTTAAAAAAATTACATAGAAAAGAAACTAAATAGAAATATTTCATATAAAACGGATATGTTTTTAGATGTTTATATTTGCTTTTGTTTTGCGTCTACGTACGGCAGAATGAAACCGGAAATATTTTTATTTTAAATGATATAAAATGGACGTTAGTAATGTTTTTGTCAAAATTGCAATGGGATCAAATAACATCAACTAAAATACAAAAAAATAAATACTCGTATAGAAAATACATTGAAAAAAATTGGTGCATTGAATTCTATATTTGGATTCCTTTTATTAATTAAAATCGTTCATAACTATTTCGAATCCAAATTCAAATTTTCATTGGTATTCTATACTTTTAATTAATATTAAACTTAATAAATATACATAAAGTAATTTAATATTAATTAATTAATATTTTAATTAATATTAAATTACTTTATGTATATTTATTAAGTGCAATTATCTCATTTTGTATTTAAAAATACCATTTTACTATAGTGCTATTGTTTGTACTTTGTCTTCGTGCTTAATTTCATAAGAACAAAGAAATATACTGAGCTGTCAACCAACGGATATCGAATTCAAATTTCTTCAATCCCGGGGAGTATTTTATTTTAATTTTATTATAATTACACTTACATTAAACTAACAACTACTCATTTTATAGTGAGTTACGTCCATCCACACACTCTGGCACCGTTATTGACTCTCTTTACTTGACTAGTTGGAAGTAAAGTTGAAGACAAAAACATTGGCCTCATACAAAACTATTACTTTTACTTTACCTTACATACATAAAACAAGCATTTTGAAACTCCCATTTGTATCTAAAAGTTAATTTGTACCCAGGTTCAACAATGGAAAGAATAATTGCAACTCGCAAGGCCTCTGCAAAGGATTTGGAGCAAAAGTTAAAACTGGCTTTAGAAGAATTAAAATCATCCAAAGATTTGTGCAACAAGCTACTTCAGGAACGAGAGGACAGTGAAGAGGAAATTAAAGATATTGTTATAAAAAATACTAATCTTAAAGGTAAGCTCGCTGAACTACATACCAATTATTTGGATATTGTGGCTCAGCGAGATCAGTTAAGAAATATAGTGACTGCATTTGACCAGTGCAGCAATGAGCATGAGAGGGCATTAGATCGCATATCAGAGCTTGAGTCTGATATGCGATGCGATTGGTGCAGGCTAGGATAACTATTTCAGACCTAGAAACCTGCAAATTAAATGTAGAAAGTCAGCATACTCATAGCTTATATGAGGAGCTGGTTGAATGCAACTCACAACCTACTCAATCGAATTTCATAAATGTTAATTCTACTATAATTGATCTAACAAAAGATGAGTCAAGTATTGTGCACCCCATATACTTTTCAAGTCATAAAAAATTAAAAAAGTATATGAAGGTTAAGAAATTAATTAAAAAATGTAATAATCTCATCAAAAACAAGTTTCCTGCAAAGAAAATAAAGAATTTACAAATTGAACGCTCCACATTAATTAAAAAAGTAAGTGTTTATAATAGGAAAATGATTGAGAGTAGGTCACTGTATGAGCGAGACACCCAAAACTTGCATGAGGAAATCTCTCAATTAACTTCTGCATTACATTCAATAAGTAAAAAATATGAATCTTCTCAGAATCAAATTAAGGAACACATTGAAGCTACAGGTAATTTAGTTGACCTATGTAGTTATAACTTAGAACGGTTTGAGTCATTAACTAATAATTATGTTAACTGTAATTGTTTAAGTGAAAAATTAAATGTTGTTTCTAAACTAAACTCTGAGGTGTTGGGTGATTCGGCTATACATACTAAAAGTAGTAATAAAAACATGAATATAATGAATAAAAATCAAATTAATAATAGGTCCTCTGTTGTGCACAACCATAATTACTTTGTTTTTTCTGACCAATTAGGTCAGGGCTTTGGGTCTCTTTTAAGTAGGGAATTAAATAATGTACATAATATATGCTCACCTGGTGCTAGTTACCAGCACAATATAGATAAAATAATTAATTTTGACTCAAAGTTGACTGAAAACAGTACTATTGTACTATTACATGGAGATGGTTTGTCGATTAAGAAAATTGAAATAATTAGTAATATTGAAAAATTATTGAAATTACATAATAAGAATAATTGTAAAATTGTAATATGTGCATTTCCATATTCATCTTCTTATTCAGACAAACAAAATAAATATATATATAATTTAAATTTGACATTATATAATTTGACATACCGTCATAGTGATGCATTCTTTTACTTTGATGTAAATAAATTTATTTATAATAGGTTTAGGATGACAAAAGGTACAATGTATCTGCCTTTATATTATAAAAAACAAATTGCTACTTTAGTAGCATTTAATTTAAAAAACTTCGTTATAACAGATATAACGAAAAATAAATGTACTTTAAATAATGTATTACTGACAGAACATAAGCGTTCCACTTTAAACTAATGGATAAGACAAAGCCTAAGTTGTTGAATATTGTCCATCAAAATATACAAGGCTTAGGTGGCAAGGAATTGGAAGTGGAACTCTTTGTTCAAAAATATGACATAAGTTTATTGTGCATTACAGAGCACTGGTTATCAAAGAATAACAATATTATAAATGTAGAAAATTATAAATTGTCAAGTTCGTTCTGTAGAGAGAAAGCTATTCGCGGTGGCTCACTTATCTTAGCTCGTAATGATGTAGTGTTAAAGTCTCGATCAGACATAGTGGCGCTCTCTGTCGAGCGAATTATTGAACTATCCTGCATTGAGCTCAATGAACATATCATTTTGTGCGTGTACCGACCCCCCTCTAGTGACTTTGATGAATTTGAAAACAAAATGGAGGATATTTTAACTAAGCTTTGTCATAAAAACAAGTCCGTGATTGTTTGCGGTGATTTCAATGTAGATATATTACAAGAAACTTCGTCTAGTGTACGTTTATTAAATTTGTTTAAATCTTTTAACTTACTGAACGTCTTTTTTGAACCTACTCGTATTACTAGTATTTCCGCGACTTGTATTGATAATGTGTTCTGTCGCTGTAACATTTATGAAGAAACAGTAATGACGAATTTAAGTTCAGACCACTGTGGTCTAAAATTTTCTCTATTAATTAATCACGAAAGTGAAAAGCCCCAAAAGTTTACTTGTAGACCAATTACAAAAAACCGGGTCCTAACATTTAAGAATACTGTTCAGCAAAAAGTGGGTAAAGTAGACATGAGCGATGATAATCCAAATAATTTATATAATAACATTTTCGGTTTTTTGTTACAAGAATTTAATAATGTTTTTAAGCCAAAAACTATGACTAAAACCCTAAAACTTAAATTTAGTGATTGGGCTACCGTGGCAATATATAAAAGTAGAGATAAGTTATATGATTTATATAGTGAGAGGCAATGGAATCAAAATCCGGTATTCTTGAATAAAGTTAGGATTTTTTCTAAAATATTTAAGACCGTTTGCATACAAGCTAAGTCGATTTACATAAGAAATAAAATCTTAAACTCAGAAAATAAAATAAAGGCAACTTGGGATGTTTTATCTAGTGTTTCTGGGAAAAATAGGGCTGCTAATGGACCTATTAAGTTAAAAATTGATAATATTGAAATAAATTCAAATTCAACTGTGGCGGCTATTTTTGAGACTTTTTTTAACGAAATTCCTTTAACAGTTACGCGTAATTTAAATTCTTCACCATGTGATGCAATCGTCGAATTGACGAATAACGTAAGAGTCAGTAATAAATGTTTTGTTTTTAAACCTGTTACATCATATGAAATTGTTAAAACTTTTAGAAATCTAAATATGAAAAAAACCGGTGATCTTTGGGGTATGTCAGTAAAATTACTAATAAGTATTATAAATGATATTGCTCCACAATTATCCTTAATTTTTAACAAATGTATTGAAACCGGTACTTTCCCAGACTTAATGAAAAATAGTAAAGTAGTTCCTTTGTTCAAAAGTGGCGATAGACTAATACCCGGAAATTATAGACCTATCTCTATTTTACCTACTTTAAGTAAAATCTTTGAAAAAATTATACTAAACCAAATGTCAGAATTTGTTTATAGCAATGAAATCATGCATAGTGAACAATATGGTTTCACCAAAGGCAAATCAACAACTCATGCGGGTGCCGCGCTTCTTAAGCACATTTACGACGCATGGGAAAAGTCACAGAATGCAATCGGAGTATTTTGTGATTTATCTAAAGCCTTTGATTGCGTGGACCATCAAACATTACTTTGCAAACTTAATCACTATGGTGTGCGTAGTGCTGCGCTTGATCTTATTGCCTCTTACTTGAATCAAAGAGTTCAGACGGTTGATATAAATAATTGTAAATCGGTTGGATCTCACCTAAAAATGGGTGTTCCACAAGGATCTATTCTAGGCCCTTTCTTATTTTTACTCTATATTAATGATTTGCCCTTCTACGTAAAAGGACTATGTGACATTGTACTTTTTGCTGATGATACCTCACTTATTTTTAAAGTTGATCGTAATAAACCTAATTTTGACAAAGTTAACTGTGCTCTGTCACGTGTTCTTCATTGGTTCGAAATTAATAATTTGGTATTAAATACTAAGAAAACTAAATGCATGGAATTTACACTTCCTAATGTAAAAAGTCAAGATTGTAGTTTATTCCTTAAGAATGAAGTGTTAGAACTGACTGACTCGACAACTTTCTTAGGATTAACTTTAGATAAAAAGCTCCAGTGGAACCCCCATCTCTCGACACTCGCAAGCAAACTTAGCTCAGCCGTCTTTGCAATTAAAAAAGTAAGACAATTAACAGACGTTAAAACGGCTCGACTCGTTTATTTTAGTTATTTTCATAGTATATTGTCTTACGGTATCTTACTATGGGGCAGCGCTGCCGAAATTAATTCTATATTTATTTTACAAAAACGAGCTATACGGGCTATTTGTAACTTAAAAGCTAGAGACTCCCTAAGAGAAGTTTTTAAAGAAATCGGTATTCTTACGGTCGCTTCTCAATACATTTTTAATAACTTACTATATATACGCCAAAATTTAAATAACTATAAAAAAAATAGCGACAGACATTCAATCAATACAAGAAATAAAAATAGGCTCGTAACGCCTAAATTTCGACTTCAAAAAGTTAAGAATTCCTTCATGGGCTTGAGTGTACGCATATATAATAAGGTTCCACAAGATCTCTTAGATCTTCCTTTTCTTGGTTTCAAATCTAAAATTAAAGGTATATTACTAAATAAATCTTACTATAACATTCAAGAGTTTTTGGTTGATCGAAATGTGTGGAACTTGGATCATTGACTCATTTGCAGGGTTGATGTTATAATTTATAAGTCAAACATTGTTAAATTTTATTTAAAAAGAGCAACTGTTGAGTTTCTGGCCAGCTCTTCTCAGCAGAACAGCATTCCGAGCTGGTGGTAGCTTACTCACAGACTGACTATACTGACCAATTTAATGTAATTGACGATTCAAAAGTGCGTGTAAATGCCTACTTGAATAAAGATATTTTGAATTTTGAATTTTGAATTTTGAATTTTTAACAAAAAAATATATCAAATGTAAGAGAATTGAATGGGATCTGAATAAGTTTAAAAGATAGGGAGACAGATGTTGACAGAGTAAATCGCTTTACTTACCGAAATAATAAGCTAAGGTAATAATTCTTTGACGGCACAAAGTTAAAAAACATTTTATTGGAATCGTAATTAAATTCAATAAATTGTAAATAATTACTCAATAAATAATAGTTTATAACGATAGAATACTGCCCATTATAATAATACACGGGAATATTATTTGGTAAATCGACGCTGCTTAAAATCGGAATACGTAGCTTTATCTATCATTAACATCTTACAAACTTCTGCAAACGTCAGAATTTCTCTGATAGCTTAGGGAAATATTTTACTGATTCATTAGTTTATTTAGAGATTCCAACTTTGGTATAACTTTTAATTTTATTTTTATAATTCCTATTATAAAAGTAGGTCACTATTCCTAAATCATGTAAAAGCACTTGAACCTCTTATTTGTTTTCGGGTAAAGAGTTCATGGTGATAATTCGAAAACACAAATATGTGTCTTGTAAATATAAATGTTATTATTTTTAATTAAAAAAACATGTTGACAACATTAAAGAAATATTAAACAATCAGTTAATTAATATAACATAAACAGTCTTTATTTTAACACAGTCTAGAAAAATCAATGTAATTATAATTTATTACCTCTTTTCAAAATTATTAAAATCAACAACAATAATTAACTATTTTTTAAACTTAACTTGTGATTATTTTAATTTGAAGTAATAGTTCAACTCGTAGTATCTGTACACATGATAAGTTCACTTTCCATTAATCTGAGTCGGCAAAGTTTTGCTACGAGTACTGCAAGCTTAAGTCAAAGTTTTGATGCGACATAATGGCGGTCGCTTAAAACTAGTGTCGTTACGATTTCGAAGATCGGATGAGGATAAAGGCCAGTTCATTATAATGTGAGAAATTTAATTTCTGGTAATAGAATCGGGTGAATTTTGTTTCTGGTTATAAAACCGGTTGTACTCTGTGTACAATTAAAGTTCTAGAAAAAATGTCGTCTTATTTTTGAAGAACTCTAAAATTTTAAAATTTCTTATTTCATTATTTATGTTTATAATTTATCAATATATTATTTAGTGTAGCAAAAACTTTGGACCAATTTTTTACGAAAATTGCGCAGGGAAGAAGTATTAAATTTGAAAAATATTACACACACTACGATGCGAAACATTACACATACTACTTCGTTGTCAATGTCAACATGTTGAATGTATATTTGTCTGATGTCAAATAGTCGTACAGAGTTGATAGTCACTTGACGTAATATAATAAAAAACCAAAATAATCATGCACAAAAGTGTTAGTCAATACATACATAAACTTTAATTCTTTAGATTAAGGTTGAATTTCAGGAGTTGGGCGACCACTAGTTACTAATAATATATACATAACCTATAACTATTAGGTCCTTAAAATCTTTGAAGGCTATTTGGACTGCCTCTTGAGAGTTGAATTTTTTCCCTTGCATGAAAATTTATGATATAGATTGTTTTTTTATTTGAAATCAAAAACAACTGAGTAAAGTTTTAAAGCATGAATGTGGAACTATTCTTAAAATGATCCTTTTAAATCTTAAGACAGAGAAGAAAGTTTTATGAAGTTTCGTTAACGATAATACGATTGCTCTAAGTACATACGAGAACGAACGAGATACGAGGGCAATGACATTTAAATTTTGATTAGTTATACACAATGAGAAGAAGTCTTTATGATTTAACTTCTGTTAATTACTTTTAAACTCAACTTTTTTAAAAGTATTTTATATATAATAATTTATAACCTATATCTTTATTAATGTTATATTTATTACAACAATAATTTTAAGTATACTGATTAGGGTATAAATATACAAATTCTATTAAATCACAAGTCTATTAAATCACTTTAGAACTTTTACAAAAAAAAAATATTAATTTTCCTTAAAAATGTTATTACAAATACGTAACGTAAAAAAGTATAACTCAATCAGTAAATTTAGTGAACAATTATATCACACATGGACATCCTTATTAAACAAAAACTTAATGTTTGTAAAAAAAAGGTTTATGAAGAAATGCGTTATATATTCATAATAGCAATGAAAAAATATAAAAATCTTTACAAGCCTTTCTAAATATGATGAGATGTAAATTTAATATAATCGAATGAAAGATAATCGATTTTGAAATAAATAATATAGATTAATAACAAACACATGTTTATTCTATAGCCTATTATTATGGCTAATAAAAATATGATAGCTTATCGTTATTATTATTTTTATTATTTTTATTATTTTGCTATTAATTGAGGACAAATCTTAATGTTCCTTTATTAACCAAAAACAAAATGTTGATTTCTTACAATTTTTTTAAGAATACTATTGTTTCATTTAACTAGCGATTTTAAACATGTATTTTATTGATCAAACGATTACAATGTTGAATAATAAAAAATATATATATATTTTTTTTAATTTTCAAACCTAATTTCATTTTCTATATATATAATAACTAAGTATTGGGTTAGATTTTAATTAGAGGATTTGGAAATAATACCAAAAAATCAAAACCCTATGTTTTATAATTCAAAATAGATAAAAATATTCATAATTCAAGGATCTGTGAATATTTTATCTGTCTATGCTGTTAGCCCTGTTGGCTATTACAGCGTCACCGGGGGAATGGGTGGGTCAGGAGACCCACCCTTAAAAAGGGGGGGCCAGATGGGCCCCCATGGGAAACGACGTCCCGAGGGCGTCTCAGATTGAGACACGGACCTCGGCTCGGGGCGTCGTTAGTCAGGAGGGAAGCTAAGGAAATTTGGACACTAGCGTCCTCCGACGGCAGAACGCCGGAGCAACGGAGCACTTACTGCAGAACGCCGGAGCAACGGAGCACTTACTACTACTTAATAGAATATAAAAGATTATATTAACATATCAAAGTCAAATTCAAAGTATTTAAAAAAATAGACATACATTGCACTGATGAAATGTCAAACTGAACTTGCATATCCTAATTATAAATATCAATCTTATTTACATTTTTATAATGTATAATTATATAAAATGTATATAAGATAAGTATCAAAGGAAAATTACCTAAAACAAGCTTTGATCTTATTTATGTTTATCATAACAAGTTTATGAAATATTGGTCACTCCTCTGAATCTGAAACTCAAATTAAGTTTTTATTAGTAGAAATATTGGCTCATGTTTCAACTTTGTTTTCCATTATTTGATTGACAAAATGGTTACTCTTGTGTCTTATTAATTAGAAGTGTTAATCTTTGATATACAATTATATTTAGTATAGAATTTAATAAAACCCAATTTTAATGAGACCTTCACTAATCATGTTCTATTAATTAATTAATCAATGTGTTTTTTTACTATATTCATCTCGTACACTTAAAATATAAAAAGAATTGACTAACTTACAATAATTCTAATCTGGGTTACGCTTAAGCATAACTACTTAAACATATCAGTAATTCAAACAAAATGTCTCGAGATTTTAAAACTTAACAAATTTTTAAATTCAGTGTATTATTTGTTAAAGTACTTCATTTACATCAATGGTTTGTATAATCAGTGATCATTTAACAAACCACCCATCAATAGTCTTCGCAGACAGATACTTGAATGAATTTCTCGAAATCTAATTTGAAAGCAGAATTTGGACCTCATTTAATTTAAGAGGTGATTACAATTTAATTAACTTACACTGAATTTTAATTCAAAGGATTTTGTAGAAATCAATGTATATTATGGTTTGTCAAGACTTTATTCACTCATATTTATCCTGCGTAATACTAGATTACTTACACACAAATATACTAATGGAATCATTATGAATAAGGACGTCAAAATGTTACTCTACTTTGTTGAAAGAATTTGAAGGTATCGTGATTTATTTTTCATTTATTACTATCAAGAATATTTTAAAAGTCAACCCCTGAGTGTTATAGTTCTTAAGGTGCTCTCTTACATTGAGGCTTCATCGCCCATGTTTGTTGTTGTTATATGTTTGTAAATAAAATATAAACCTATATGTATGTGTCCTATTCGTTGTTACAAAATCCAATCTCAAACTTTTTTAGTATAATATTTTTAAATTCTTTGAAGTATTCCACTGCCATTCTTGAATTTGAAATATTGTTTTCTAATTAACATGAATTATATATTATGTTATGTTTATAATGTACAGTCCATGGCTTCTTTTAAAGGTCCTTAAAAAGTCAGGTCCCAAACATAATGATTAAAATATAAAGTAATATGTAATAAGTAATATGTGATTGAGAATCTGAAGAATCCTTTAATATTTAGTCACCTCCTCATTAAAGTTAATAGTTGCTTTATAATTATATGATATGTTAATAAAATGTTATATTTCACTTTATTATAAAAGCTTTTATTTTACATAGAATTGAAGATTCGTTACCAAGCGATTGTTCTATCGTTGTTTGGGGGCACCTCGCTCGCCTCCCTGAATAATTTATTGTACAAACACATTAGTGAGAATCAAATGAAAGTCTATTTATTGTCTATTATGTTCAGGAGAGATTCTAGTAAGTTATTTCAGATATAATATACAGAACAAGCAAATATGAAATAAACAACAAACTTTGATATAAAAAAAATATTTTTGTATTACAGCGATTTACGAAGGATCAGCTTGATATTCTATCTTCACAAATCAAAACCAGAATAGAAATATTCCTGCCTTAATATGAAGACGAAATATGTTTATTTTGTTGTAAAATAGAATAGTTACATAAGTTAATAGTTAATAGTTATTTGTTATTTTATTTTATTAGAGCAACAAAATATGTCTTTTTATCAAGAAAAAGTGAAGAGTCTAGACCATCTACTATTTATTAATATTATTTATAATTTAAATAATAAAGTAACCTAACGTTTAAATTACAATTTTTTTTTAAACATTTTTTTTTTTACCAGCAACATGGAATTAGTAAGCATTTGTTTCAATGGAATTCTCGATTTTGTGTTAATGTTGTATTAACATAATGATCGGGGATATTTCATTAATAGAGATGAGAGTAATTATCATAATTCTCTTAATCTGTAATGACCTAAAGCAGTGATTAAATTATACATATTTAGATTAAAACCCACATTGTCATTATAAGGCATCGTTGATTGGAAACTAAATTCATAATGTATTTCTTCATAGTTTTTTAACTATAAGAAATTGGTAAGAATATTCCAATCCGACCTAAAAAATGCATTTACAATGAAAAGCAAGAAAATATAAAAAATGAAAGGAAAATTAAATTAAAGGCGATCTGAGTTCGGGAAAGGGTGATGGTGAGCTTTTAAGGGTAAAAAACGGTTTAATGCGATTTCCGGCAAAACGCATTTTCGGCAAACGAGTCGTTTTAAAAAAAATTAAATGGCAAAGTCATAGGTAATAATAAGATGTACAATTGTTTTAGATGCATTCACCGTTGAGCAGTCGACCGGGACACATGTCCCTTTTACCTGCTCCGCCTATTCGCGCCACATACCTGGGCCGTCACGCTGACCGCCCAGCCACCTGCGCCGACCACCTGCACCGACCGTTCGTACACCTGCGCCAGTCAAGATAACGACCTCCATTGTGTGCAAGCCAGCGGTGTGATTGTGTTTGTGTGTGAGTCATCGCCGCAAGTACACCTGCGGGCCGGCGAGCCTGCATAGGGGTCCAACAAGTCCGACGTCGCCCTAGTTAGGGTACGAAACGCAATTCAAAGACTTCGTCGTAATAGCCTGCGTCGTGTAAGTACACAGTCGTTAGGGTATTAGGCACACCTCTGTCACCTACTGACAGAGATTCGATAGGGTTCACGTTAGGCACTCGCCTCCCTGCTCACGCAGGGAGGACGGCTCATATCTCCGGGCTCCACCATGGACCCCAAATCCGCGGCGGAACCCGAAGATCTGTCCAAGTCGCAGTTCTTTGGTTGGGTTCACGGAATTGCGCCTGAATTATGCCTACAGTACTCTGTCCTGTTAGGCATCGAGTCTCCGCCCTCGACCTCGCGCGCCGCGATCGCGACCGAGAGCACCTCCGACATGGAGGTCGAGGCCGCCACTCCTACGGAGCAGACGGCCTCGGATTCCGAGTCGGGGTGTTCGTCCCCTTCCTCGGACGCTGACGAGGACGACGGTTTCACGACCGTGCAGACCAAATCGGCCAAGAGGAAGGCGACGAAAGCGCTCTCCTCGAACGTCCCGCGAAAACGGGCCTCAAAACCCGCTAGTAGCGAACCCGCGTCGTCCGACCGTTCGTCGGGCCCGGGCCCGACTCGTGTACGCGCGCCGATCGCGCCCGAAGCGCCCGCGTCCGCGTCGCCGTCGTCCGCGCCTTCAGCGCCCGCGGTGGCGCCTTCAGCGCCTGCGCCTTCAGCGCCACGGAAGTCCCCCGCGCCGCCGCCGCTTTACATAAGGGACAAGTCTAAGTGGGACACTCTGTCCGCACTTATGACGGAGCACAAGCTCCATTTCACGTCCGCCCGAAATACCGCCGACGGTATCCGCGTTCAAACCGCGTCTTCGTCGGACCACCGTGGTCTGACTCGTCTCCTCCGCGAACGTGGTTACGGATACCACACCTACGCGCTAGAAGATGAACGCCGCTTAACGGTGGTCATCCGAGGGCTCCCCGTGGAGCTCACTACTGAGCGGATTTTCGAGGAACTTAAGTCCCAATCGTTCCCCGTCATCTCGGTGCACCGCATGTACCGAGCGACCACTAGGGTCCCGTTCGATCTCGTTCTCGTCCATCTCGAGCTTTCCCCGGAAGGAAATCAAATTTTTAACGTCAAGGCAGTCTGCCAACTCTCCGGCCTTAGGGTCGAACCTCCACGCGGTCGCGGTTTTCCTGGTCAGTGTCATCGCTGCCAGCTCTATGGGCATTCCCAACGTTTTTGTCACGCGCGTCCAAGGTGCGTCAAGTGCCTGGACGACCACGCAACAGCCGACTGCTCCTGCGGACAGAAGGGCCATCCCGCGAATTATCGCGGGTGCCCCAAAGCGCCGCGCAGGACACAGCCGGCAAGGCATCCTCCTCGGTTCGCCCTGCCTCCATGGGCTCCTTTAGCCCCTAGGAGGCCCGCGGACCCTCAGGCATCCCAGGCCCCTCAGGCACCCGCGAACGCGATCGCGAACGCTTGGGTGAAGCCTCCGAGGATTATCCCACAGCCCGTCCCCCAGTCGTTGCCGCCGCCGCCGGTTCGTAACTCCACCGACGGAGTTGCGAGTTCGCTCGCGTGCGTCACGAGCCTCTTCGGTGTAATAGACATCGAAGAGCTCCTAGTCTTTTCGAATGAAATGAGGGATTCCGCGCGGAACCCTCCCGCGAGGATGGAAGTGCTCCTCAAACACGCCGTCCTAATCAAATCGATATACGAACACACGATGTCAACATGATGACATCGCGTGGAAGGGTAAAACCTCGCTCTCTGACTGTCGCTACATTCAACGCGAACGGGCTACTTAAGCAGATAGATCTAGTGCGCGACTTCGTGGTCACGCACCAGATAGACGTCCTGTTAGTACAAGAGACCTTTCTAAAGCCGTGTAATCGTGATCCGCGCATCGCGAATTACCGTCTCGTTAGGAACGATAGGGCAACCGCGAAGGGGGAAACCATCATCTACTACAGAAGGTCTCTTCATTGCACTCCGCTCGATCCGCCCCAACTAGTCAACGTAGAAGCGTCATTATGTCAGGTGGGTATGACCGGCCATCAGTCGATCGTACTAGCATCCGTCTATCTTTCTCCCAATAAAGCCTTAGTTGAGAGGGACCTTAAGTCCTTACTCCAATAAGGTAACGCAACCATTCTGGCCGGCGACCTAAATTGCAAACACCCCCGCTGGAACTCCACTGTCGCAAACAGTAGAGGAAATCTCCTTGATAGGCTAAGTTACAAGGCTGGTCTCGACTTCGAGATCACCGCGCCTTTGAGTCCCACGCGATACTGCGACACAGACTTCCGACATGACAGACCCGATGTGCTCGACATAGTACTCTTGAAGGGCGTGACACTCCAGTTACGTTCTATCGAGACGCTATCCGAGCTAGGCTCTGACCATCGACCGGTCCTATTTCAGCTAGGACTTCCTCCCCTTAGGGAACCCGCGACCAAAACAATTATTAACTGGACGAAGCTTCGAGAGCAACTCCATTCCCCCGTACCAGCGCACCTCGACAAAATTCCTGACCAGCTTACATCGGTCGAGGACGCTGTCTCAGCCGCGACTAACTTCACAGAACATTTGGTAGATAGCATAGGAAAGTCCTCGAGGGAGGTCCGAGTGAACTTCGAGGGTTACCGAGCACTCCCTCCGGATATTAGACTTCTCATCACCCGTAAAAACGCCGCGATTAGAGCCCATGACCGATACCCGACAGATGACAACCGACGGAGGCTGCGCCGTCTCCAGAGGGAGTCGAGACAAGCTCTCGACGACTTCAGAGATAGCGGCTGGGATAGGACGCTTGCGACGCTCTCTCCAACACACCAGGCATTCTGGCGGTTGCAGAGAGCGTTGAAGGCGGACACTGTCTCAGATATGCCTCCCTTGGTTGAACCCAACTCCGCCATCGCGTTTGACGACTCTGACAAAGCTGAGTGCTTAGCCGACAGTCTAGAGAGCCAGTGCCGTCTGTCTGCTCAATCGGTTGATCGCGATCATGTCGAAATAGTCGACAAATCGGTCAATATAATGTATTCTCAGCCACCGGTCGGTCCGCCAATTAAGGAAACGAACCTAGACGAGGTGACGTCCATAGTTAGGGCGCTTCACGCCAAGAAATCGCCAGGTCCCGATAGGATCACTAACAAAGTGATAAAGCTTCTTCCGCCTCCTTTAATTTACCTATTGGTTACCATTTTTAACGCTCTACTGGCCGGTTGCTCGTTTCCGGCCCAGTGGAAAGAGGCCATAGTGATAGGGTTCCATAAGCCGGCAAACCCCGGCATCTGCCTAGTAGTTACCGTCCCATTAGTCTTCTTAGTTCCTTAGGGAAAGTATATGAGAGAATCATCCTCTGTAGACTTAGATCGGAAGTCGAGAGACTCAAAATCATCCCAAATGAGCAGTTCGGCTTTAGAGCCAACCATTCATGTTCCCATCAGGTGCAACGCCTCACGGAGCACATACTGATAGGGGCCACTGTGAGGGCCAAGAAGCATAGGACAGGAGCGCTCTTCCTCGATGTAGCTAAGGCGTTCGACGGGGTCTGGCACAATGGACTGGTGTACAAGTTATACCAGTTCAAGGTGTCGGACAGACTCGTACTCATCATACGGGACTACCTGTCGAATCGCTCCTTTCGCTACAGAGTGGAAGGCGTTTTGTCAACCCCCCGCCCCATCAGGGCGGGTGTTCCCCAGGGTTCAGTTCTCTCGCCCATCCTCTACTCCATCTACGCTAGCGATATTCCTAGACCGCGATCTAAAGTGCACCTTGCCATGTACGCGGACGATACCGCACTTTACACGTCCTCTAAGGATCACTGGGAGATATACCAACGTCTCCAATCCGCAGTCGACTCCCTCGAGAGTTGGCTGCGGAAATGGCGGATCGAGGTAAACCCTGAGAAGAGCGTTTCGGTGCTCTTCGAACGGGGCCCCCCAAGGATCCTCCCGCGAATCAAACTCTTTGATAAACCGATACCTTGGAAAGACGAGGCAAAATACCTAGGAGTAACGTTAGATAGAAAGTTAGTTTTCACTGCGCATATTAGGACCGTTCGTAGCAGAGCGGCCTACATATTAGGTCGTTTATATCCGCTGTTAGGCAAGAGGAGTAAAATGTCCTTTCGCAATAAGGTGACACTTTACAAAGCTTGCATACGCTCCGTCGTGTCCTATGCGAGTCCCGCTTTTGCGCATGCTAATCTGAAACCCCTTCAGGTGATTCAGAACAGGTTTACACGGATTGCAACCGGGGCGCCGTGGTTCGTACGCAACATCGATCTCCATAGAGACTTAGACCTTCCGACCATCGCTCAGTACTTCAAGGGGCTTTCCCAAAAGTACTTTGAACGTGCTGAGCGACACCCGAACCCACTGGTAGCTGACGCCGCAGAGTATAGACCACGTAAGACTACTTTAGTCAGAAAAAGAAGACCCAAGTCGGTACTCATTGACCCCGACGACGCGTTCACAGTAGGTAATAACGTGTACGCGTAGGCATAATTGACACCACACAACATACAGACACACACCGTCTGTACCGGTATAGACGAGGTCCCAACTGAGTAAGTGCTCCGTTGCTCCGGCGTTCTGCCGTCGGAGGACGCTAGTGTCCAAATTTCCTTAGCTTCCCTCCTGACTAACGACGCCCCGAGCCGAGGTCCGTGTCTCAATCTGAGACGCCCTCGGGACGTCGTCCCCCATGGGGGCCCATCTGGCCCCCGCTTGTTAAGGGTGGGTCTCCAGACCCACCCGCTCCCCCGGTGACGCTGTAATAGCCAACAGGGCTAACAGTATAGACAAACACAAAAAAAAAAAAAAAAAAAATGTTTGATTTGCATTTTTTGCATGACCTCAAAATTTAGGCAAAAAATGCAAAAAAAAAAATAAGTAGTTGGTTTTTTATTTTTATCTTTTACAAAAAATATTCTTCTTTGTGATATTTGGTGAAAACTTACCTTTTTATGTCCAAAACACGCTGTAATTTTTGAAATTAAAACAAAATAAATTTGAATATAATTTTTTATGTTATACATATATACTACTATTGCAAATTTTCACAAAAAATTAAACATACAAGCAGTATGATAATGCGGTTTTCTGCTTATAAATCTGGAACATTTTGTAAAAGAACTGATTTTTTTTAAAAATTTTCTTGCTTTTCAAAACGGTTTTTTTCGTTTAAAGAAATTATTGGCACTGTACTAATAAGTACCTACCGCTACAGAACTTTTTTTTAATAAAATAAAGAACAATTTAGCTTTTTATACATCAATTGTATCAAAGTAAATTGAATAAGATAAATAAATAGCTTAAGAAGAATGATACTACTTATGTGTCCTTATTTTTCAGGATCAGTCAAACCAGTTATTGGTGTAATTTAAATATCACTATATTTATAGTCATTTATTCATAAATATACATTACACGTCAAACAGTCGACATTCTTGACCAGCCATATTTATTTGCATAAAACTGTCTTTTGGATATTAAGACAAAGGCCATTTATTTGGAGCCATTCAAAAGTCAACTTAGCCATTCTAATGAGCTCTTTTTCTAAGTCATCTATTGTTGAAGCGGAGATGACCATAGCAATGTCATCAGCATACATAAAAACATCTACATCTTTTATATTAAGTGATCATTGAGCAAAATTGTAAAAGCGAGGTTCGACAAAGAGGATCCTTGCGGAACACCGCTGCTAGGAGTTAAGCTGATTGACCTTGAAGATCCAGCCTTGCCGACAATAGTTTGTTTTCTTCCACTCATGAAGTCTACTAAGAGGTTTAAGGTAGAACCGTCTATGCCGTAATACCGGAATTTCATTATTAAAATATTATGATTTGCAGTATCGAAGGCTTTAGAGAGGTCAAAAAACAATATTGCGATTTCTTGTTTCCTATCACGAGCTGCTAATACTTTTTGTATAACATCACGCACCAGTCCTATTGCTGAGTGTCCTGCACGATATACACTTTGATGAATTGGGTGCGCATTTGTTTCATGTAAAAAATCGGTCAATCGCGATTCCAGGCCATTTTCTAATATTTTGGCTAATACAGGGATAATTGAAATTGGACGGTAACAGTTACGGTCAGCTTTGTTACCCTTTCCTTTATATATGGGACAAACTTTAACTTCCTTTAGTATCTTTATTTTTTTATTATACTACATATACACTCAGGTACCCACCCACACACTCACAATGAAATTTGTTACACGACTAAGGCGTAAAAAAGGAGCATATTTGTTGAAAGATTCTTGTTATTACTGTAGATAAGGTAAGTTTATTAATATAATTTATGTTTATGTATTTATGTTAGGTTTAGTATTTTAAAGTGTAATGTACATCCAAAACGGATATTAATGAGTAGGAAGCAGGCTTATTATTTTAGAACTCTACCGTTTTATACTCGCAAAGTGGATTTTAAGTTTCACTTAACTTTACTTAGATCACTAATTAGTAGGTACCTAACTGTAGTACAAACACTGCAGTAGTCCGTACTCTGCAGTTGATTGTGGAAAAAGTTAATTAAAAGTTTTAAAGACTAATGAAATGACTCTTGAAATTGCCTAAAAACATTTTCGTCTTTAAATTTGGTTATGAACAATAAATTAAATTGTTGGATCTACGATTTGTGGACAATTACACAATTTTATTATACAATACATTAATACAAAGTTTTTTGCTAACCAGTAATAATTATAGAATATGGAATATACAATAGAATAGATTATAGAATAACTATCTATGTCATAAGTATCTCAATTAAGAGATCTATTTTTGGTAAGGGGCCGGCTGATGTCCAGTGTCTAATGACATCCCTTGACGGTCGTTAGGTCATGCTCTTCATTTTATTTCTTTACTCAAGTTAGTCAGCGAATTTCTTTCCTTGTTTTTTATTGCCACATAAAGATAAGGTGATAAAGACCTATATCGTTATACCGAATACAAACAAAGCTCGGTGCAAACAAATTTATATAAATCATGTCACTGTGTCAAAAATGGTAACTCTGATAAAATGTTTAAAGTAAAAGGAAAATAAAGATACTTAAATATTATGTTATTGAAAATAAGAAATATAATAATTTCTCTGATCAAAAAAGTATAGGTGACCGCTGCAGAAAGCTTATGGCCGAAGCGTGTTATTTTTATTTAATGACGAGAAAAAAAATCAAGCATCTCTGGCCCCTTTTGTCTAATTTCATGTCTGAATTGTAAAATAACATTCAGACGACGGACAACAGTTAATCTAACCTGTTATGAGGATTATAAAACTGCAGTCAAAATATTTAGTTTATTTTTAAGTATAAAATGTTACTGGAGTATTTCTATAACAATTTAAATATTTTTTTTATGATTTTACTTGAATTACTTTTGCCATCTCCGTAAACAATATTGTGTGTTTACAACTATAGCCTAAGAGCCCGTGAACCCCAGACCTTCCTTATTTTATAAAAGCTGAAAGTTTGTCAGCGCACACTACCAACACAGGTAAGAACGATGGAGCATTATGAAGTTCAGACTATAGTGGCTTCAGCAGGTAATCGGTGCTGAAGGTGATTAAATTACCACTTTACTTTCGTCATATTATAAAGTCTGATTTTTTGGTAATACCTTAAGAATATTATTAAAAATTACGTCATTCATTGCCAGACACTTTACACCGTGGCAACCCCTTGCCAGACACCCTTAATGTTATGAAAATTTTAACCTTACTTACGTTATAGTATAAAAGCTGATTTTTGAATATAATAATTACATAATAATTAGATGATGTTTTCTCATCAGCCAGACACTTTTCATAGTTCTTACCCCTTGCCAGACAATAAAATAGGATAGCTGTAAGAAGGAGCGCGAGGTACTGTACACGTATAGGTGCGAGTGAGATGGCGAGTTAGGTCTATTGTCATCACTGCGCAATTGCTATTTGTACTGCGCATATTTACACATTTTCATCGGCTAAAATAATTGTTTATGCTATCTCTAATTGTAATTTATTTTATATTCGATATTTAGTTAATATTAATTATTAACGAATAACATGACATATTTTAAATCTGTGCAGACTGTAAAGTACATTCATTATCATTAGTGGATTTTAAATCATTACATAGTATAAAGCAAAGTCGCTTCCCGCGTAGACTATTAGCAAAAAGTAATCAGCACAAACATTATTTTAATTTCAAAATATAAACGAATACTGAATATTAATAATTTGTCCTGTGACATTATTTATATACGAATGTGTATATTATTTATATACGAAACATTTTATTTTTTAAATGTATTACGATTTATCTTTTGATTATAATGTAGAAAAATAATCAGAAATCAAAACTATCTAATCATGTTGTTATTTTTATTTTAAACTTATAATAAAACTAGCTATTTATTGCGTCTCTACGTGCGGCTAACTCATGTATCAATACGACTCCCGATGAAAAATATGGGCCAAATAATTTACTTCACTTAAGTTGTTCCGAGCATTTTGTAATAATGTCTTCAGAATGAAATTTTAAATGTTATGGAAAACGAGGGATGACCATATTGTATAACGAAAGAGACTTTTTATTGATGTAAAATTAGAAGAGTATGAAGTTTTTGCTAGTTCTTTTCTATGGACTTTTTCCTTGAAACGTTGCAACTAGAGTTTTCTTTAAAAAAAAAATATTTAACTTACTTTGAATACCTTATTTCTAACCTCAGTTAATCAAATAGAAGTTGCTTCCTAGTTAATTATATTTAATAAATGCGCGATGCAATACAGAATATTAATTCTCGTTTCCGTTTTGTTATTTGATGACCGCTGTATTCACTTTTTCCACTTTTTAAGTTTCTCCTTAAAATTATTTTGGTTATAAAATACATTTTGTAAGTTTTACTAAAGGTCAATATTAATAATTGAATAATATGTTTCTTACCCAATGTAATATCAGTAATTAAATGTATGTTATTTAACTGATATGAAATTTTTATATATAAATATAATCAAAAATAAACCGTAACGGGCAAGGATTCGCACCTGCGACCTCTGGGAACCTGTCCCGTCGCTCTACCAGCTGATCTACCGTATCGCTTATAGTTCAGTCGCAGTTTTGATCGATTTTAGCACCTAACATTTCTATCATTTTAGTGATTTATTTTAATGGAAAGGAAAGACACTGCGAGGGTACATAATAGTATATAGATTGCTACGTGTCAAATATAGTGCGAAGGCAATGAAAATCTAAATTGCAAATTGCAATGCTGTGAGATCTAAACTATCAACGCTCCGAGTCCAATATCCCCGTTGCAAAAGCTCAATAATGATCTGCGTTCAACCGTGAAGCTGTGAGTGTTGTGTTGTGTTCTTTCTTTAAAAAAAAAATATTTCAATTTCAACATTATCATCTGTGAATAAACAAACAACAACCGGACATAGGGACAGCGAAGTCCTAATAGGGTTGTTTATTCCCTTTGGATACGGAACAGTAAAAATATTCACACTAAATGTACAAAAATAATAAATACAAACAAGTTTTGAAAATTTCTTAAGCTTTACTAGAATAAGTTTATTCACAAAATAATTGTTTAAAAATAAAATAAAAAAAAATAAATGTATGGTATTTTTTACATATAAAAATAGCGCGTTATAATCATAGTCTTATATTTCTTACATATTATTATAATATCGTAGTGTATACTATATTTAAATACATTACTGTAGCATGTTATCGTTGTGTACAAACGTACCTTGGCAGCGTTTGTTGTGTTTTTAATAACGTGAATGTGCCGTAATGGAAATGACAATGGAATAATTTTTCGTTGGAGTTAGAAGTAACATATACATGCTGCAACCTACGTATACTTCGTAAATAGTTAAAATTTAATTTTAATAGTCTCTAAGTTATGTGAAATCAGACCGTCAGTTGAAATATCAATTAAAATATGGAAATGTCAACCAAAAACTTAACGAGTAGACTTTTGTAAAAGTAGGTAGAAAAATTAAAAGCAGTGTGTTAGTTGGGACCTGGCTGGTTCTAATTTTACGAAATGTATTACAAAAAATGGACTTGTCTTGGTGCTGAAGACACAAAATCAACCTTCAACGTAAGATACAAGTTGTAGCATTTTATCTTTTATCTTTGTATATATAATATAATAGGCAATGTTTTGATGTTTAGGTGCTTATATTATTTACATACATAGTTCTACATATTTATACATAGAAAGTGTATAGAGTTAAATAACACATTATTAACATACCAGACCACATAATAATTAAAAAATACTGTATATATATTTTCTTGTTTTGTAATTTATAGGTACATAAATAAATAAAGCCAGCAGAGTTTTTAAAAGGTAAAGTTAACATAGGTTAGTTTTGATAATAGTATAAGAAACATTACATCTTTTTAAATTTTATAAGTAAAACGGGTACATGATTTTGTTATTCTTTCCTTATTCTCAGTTCCTATTCGTTTGACATCCTTGATATATAAAAGATAACTTCTAAATAATAATAGTACCTAGATAGTCAATGTAATTCTCGAAACTCGTCTTTTTGTATAAAATTTGTTATATTAATACCACTTAAGACTAAAAACAGTAATGATATTCAACATACATTGATAAAACATTTATTCGAAGCGAGTGATTATAACACCAACTAATTAAGAGTGTTATCGCGGTAGAGTTAATTCTTTGTACGTATAATTGTAAATTGTTTGCAAACTTTTTTCACGCAATAAACTTGCGTATCTTATTTTATTATATCTAATTAATGTCTGTTCTAGAATAATCGACCTTAAGCAATTTAAGGTCGATTATTCTAGAATAGACATATTTGATAGGCTTCTTAAAATTGTCATCATGATTTGAAATGCAAAATGTATCCTGTAAAAGATTTAAAGTTATTTTTATGTATGACAATATTTAAATAGAAACGTGTGATTTCAGTAGAAAATGTAACTAATACGTATATTCAATTGACGTCAAAAATCATAGTATTGTTTATGATTAATGAATATGTGTATTATATGAATATTTAGCAATTATTATCAAATATAATATAAAAATATGACTTTATATTAGTTAGGATAAATACAAATTCACATAACATTGTAAAATAATGTCAATGGCAAAGCCAAAAAAATAAACTACTATTTTTCATCTTGCTTTTAATTTTTATGGTAATTTGGTATATATAATATCATGTGCATACAAATTTAATTTTGTTGTGCTGGTCGTTGAGTACATGTGATGATAAACTAACCATATTATAAAAGGAATTTGATTCTTAATAATGTTATAGTTGCAGCAATCATGAATCTATGTTTGCAGCAATCCTGTCAAAAATCTAAAGTAATACAAAATTTATAATTTTTAAAGTAATGTATAAATCCAATTATATATATATATATATATATATATATATATATATATATATATATATTGTATATTGTGTATTGTATATTGTGTAAAAAAGTAGTTTTATTTAAATATATACTCTTGAAAATTTAAGACACGACAGTTCAGTAAGGGAACGAAAATTATTCTGGACTAAATCACAAAATGGTGTTGACAGTAGACCGGTACAAATGTATAAACGTGTCAAATTATCGAATGCAATAAATATACAGGCTGGACGCATATTGCTTCAAGATTCAAACTACCAGCGCTCGAAGCTCAATAACCTTTTTAATTTAATCGTGAAGCTGTGAGTGTCTATAAGAGGACAGATAAGAAACATTTATTATAATTGGATAAATATTCTAATGCAGAGTTTCCAGTTTCGTAAAACTGCATCGCAAAAAATATGTTTATATTTGTTAAAATGTAATTAAAATTTATTGAAAGCAATAACACAAATGTATTAAAATAGAAATTCATTGTTGAAATTGTATACAAACATGTTATCCCATGTTAGCCATGTTAACATCTACATTTCTACATTTTAGACACTAACGATGGAATTAATGAATAAATTAATTTAGGTTTTTTATAAAATCTTAGAACAAAACATATTTGATTTGAAATTTTACAAAACTTTTTTAGTTTTATAAGTAATTCAAAAACGTACCAAAAACTCTCGGCTTCATGTTTGAACGATTTTCCGATTGCCGCTTTGAAGACTCTTCAACACTGAATAACTATGAAATGTTTGAGTTTAGAAAAAAAATATCTCGTTACTATTTTATATGAGCAATAAAAAATACAAAGTTATTAGAAATGAAATTTTTTCTGCCTAATTTTAATATTCATAAACATCATTTTATTAGGTCCTTATATACGAAATTAGCGTTTTGATGAACTGTCACTTTGATCTGAAATGCGTGGAAATATGGTAGGAATTTCAAATTTACTTATGTTTTTTTTATATTAAATCATGTTTTTCTGTTAATTTATTTTCTTTGACATCATTTTTATACAAAAAGGAAAACGTTACATGTACTTTACAGTATATATTAGTGTTGTAAAAACACCGACGAACCAAAATTATTAATGTTTTTGTTTTCTTGGTTTCAGATGTCTTTCGAAAGTTTAAACTAAAGTTTATAATTTTGCAGTATTGATTAATATTGAAAAAAAATCACAACTTAAGTTTAAAAATCTCTAAAGAACTGATAATCGTAGAATAAGAAATTAAATACATAATATAACAGTGATGATACTCTTGTGGTACACAATTGCAGTAAATATTGAGCTATCCAAATAATTACATTGACATTTTATTTATTTTTTCTTGTTTTGTAAGCTTTTATGTATAATAATTTACTGATTAACAATAAGTTTTTATTTGCTTTCACAATGCTTTAAGGTTACAAAACATTGAAAAAATATTAGTGATAACAAATAATTTAGATAGATAAAGAGTCACGAGTGTGAAAGCCTGGTGTCAGTACTTAGTAACCTGTATAAAACATCACCAGGCTCCTCTCCCAACTATACATGTACTATTTCAAGTTTAAAATTAAATCTAGGTTCTTATAATGAAAACCAATTCAGGTTATCCTAAAACTTGTAATGCGGGACCCTTCCTAAACTGATCCTTTTAAACCCTAAGGTGGAGAAGTAACTTTCATGAAAGTTTCTAAGTTCGTTAACGATAATAGGATTGGTCTCAGTACAAGACAAAAATACGAGGACTATAGCATTCAACATACATTCAAACATTCAATTAACCTAACAAAGGAGTCGAAAGCGATGTCTTAATGTTTTAAAGTTTTGTTTATTACTTTTAATTACAACATTGTTTTGAATTTTATTTAAAAAGTGGGCGTTTATGACATTTTTTTTTAATCTGGCAATATATTTTTTTTAATTCGGTAATTATAGTAAAATAAATAAACAATTACTCTATTGAACTAGTCAAATATGCACAAAAATTAAATAAAAAATAACAAAATGTGTCCATATAGACACGGCCGTATCCATGTATCTAAGGTATCTTATATTTGTATTTATCTATTGATTTTTAGATACATCTATGTTTTATAAATGTTAGTAAGTCAAGAATAATATACAAGAAATGGGTAATCACTGCAATTATACTTAAATCTTCTATATATAATAGTATAAAAAAACATTTGGATAGTAAAAAAAGGTGGTGGAAAAGGTTTCCTAGGCTATGTTAATAGCGAATAAGTAAAATCTTAACTCATGTTAATTATAGGTATCATAAATTTACGAAATATTTGATGAATGTAAATATTTTTGATCCTTTACAATACTTTTTAATTTATCATCAGGAATATTATTGTTATCTTCATCATTATACAAAGCTTTTTTATACTTTTCACAAATATAACTTACAAGCTGCAGTAGTGTAGTGTAACAAACATTGTAAAACACTCTTTATCACTCCAAATATCAAGATACATTTTTTATTTTAAATATCCTTAGTATCTTTAATTAACTTATTTATTTTTTAATTCAGCCCCTATAGGTGAAAGAAAGTTTCAACCCATTCAAATTATGTAACTTAATAAAACATTCAAACTTTAAAAGACAAGACACACAAAACACAAGTAATCTATATTCTAGTTCAGTGTTTAGCCCTTACTTCATCGTTTTTGCATTTATAAGCATATTAATAATAATTGAATATATAGATCAAGTTTGAGCCAAATCTGATTTCTGAGGATGACTAGAATTTTAAGATTTGGAGAAGTAATAACGCTTTATATTTAGAAAATATGAAGCTGGTTAAGTACTCTTATGATTCACTATCGTTAATTTAGATTTGACAAATTTCTTCTAATCTAATTTAAGTATTCTTTTAATGTTATTCTGTTAACCTTACGTGAATTAGATCATGTCTCCTAATTACAACTAAGTTTCAAATATTTGATGTAACTTTTGTGTTATTTTAATAATTTAGGAATTTATTTACTTTAATTCTAATTCAGTTTTTTTTCGTAAGTCAACTATTATTACATCAGATATTCTAAAAACCTTTGTATGTAAGAGAAATGCATCGTGAGTTCCCAGTGATCCTGTTACATTTATTATCTCAAGGCAAATCTCAAATTTTATTATATTATAGAAATTATAATGTCAGCTTGGTTAGGTACCTTCAGAGGTAGTTGACAGAAATGTTACACAATGTATTGCTCTAATACTTTTCACTGTATTGTTTGTGTCACAATAATTAAAATTGATATTTGTATAAAACATATCTTTATTTTTTTTGTATGAAGTACATTAAAAATAAAACACTTATTTATTACAATGAGTAAACTACAAGCGGGGGAATTGAACAAATTTGAGAAATTCAAACAAGGTGGTAATTCATTTTTTTGTGTATAAGACATTATAGAATATTATATGCGACTGTAATATTAGTCATTGGTTTTTATTGAGTACAATAAGAAAGTACGTGCTTCTATGTAAACAATTGTTAATGTAGTTAAAAGTTTTGCTTTTCAAGGAATGTTCATGAATATTTATCCAACACTGAACTAAAAAACAAGTAAATTGTAAAGAATTACAACATTATTACATTATATTATATCATAATCGAAATACAAATATATGAAGAGTTTTTTCAATTGGAATACTTAGTACTTATAATATTATATTAAATTAGATTACTTTAATTGCGTTTACCATAGGAAGATGAAATTACTATACTTATGTTGCCGAAGAGATATATATGAGCCCACTTAATAGCTTTAGTTTTAAATAAAATACGGTAAACATTTTATAAAAATAAATTGTATAAATTTAAGAAAATATAATAAATGCAAATTAAATAATAAATAAGAATCTAAGAAATCAAAACAAGAAGAATAAATTGAAAATGAGATCAGCGATATTTATAAATAGCGAAAGAATAAAGAGTTTCTAGAATAAATAATACAATTTCCTCAGGAAAATAAGTTAATATTTGTTTTGCTTCTATTAAAACTATATTACAGTATTAGGATTGATTTGTAATCTACTAAAGAATAATTAATTAAGAAATTTTAATAAGTTTTTATGTCTTTCAATCTTAAAAAAAAAATTCATTCAATATGTAGCTTAGATTCGTTGGTTATGCGAATAGATTTGATATCAATCATCAAATTGCCATATATTTGGAAATATTTATCTAAGTTTTTCGCAATAGAATGCTACTTTGTAATAATTTGGTCCTTTATCGGTGACACTTTACAATCCTAAAAGTGGGAAGAAGAAGAAAAAACTATAATTGATGTATTGTGATATTTTACAATATACCTTTAATATAATTGTTATTAAATTGTTGTGAAAACATAACATATACTTTATCTTATTTCATATATGATTGATGACCTATTAGTTTAGTGGTTACTGATATATCTATATATCTTTGAACAAAGATTGTGGAAGGCGGTGGCTGTGTTTTTTGAGTCTGTTGTTTATAGGTTTATGAAACATTTCCCCATACAGGAATTATTAATTTGGGTTACTTTTTATAATAGAAAACTTTTAAAAATCTTAAAGAAAACTTTGTTGTTATTTAAGTTGACATTTTACTCTAAATTTAACCCGTCGTTTCGATTAATTTGTGTCATTCGTGTTTACGAGAAAATGAGGAGTCGATGCCCGTCAAATAATTATTCATTCTTATTACAAAATTTTATATGAATTATGATTATCTTAACATTTGAATTCCAATTTGAATGATTAGTAAACCTGAATGAAATAGCATCTCTTCTCTAATTTCGTAGGCGTAGAAGGCGTCTGTTTAGTTCTAAGTATTATTTACTTCATAAAACAGTATTTCAATTGTTTTTTCATGTTTAGTCGTCACAGTACATAATTAAGAAAGGCTCTTAATTTGATATCATAGTTGTATAGAAGAGACGCCGGATAAAAGTATATTATTTAAAAAAAAAATAAACCCCCGATACCAATGACCTCTAAAAAGAATAAAAATAATATTATTACGTACTTATTGAAGTCGTTGCGTTGGGGGACCGTTGTAACTAACGTTGATAATGGTGTCTATTTTACGAAGTTAATCATTGACGACTTAGACTATACGATTCGATATCGTAATTTCTTTATTTGCCTTGTTAACTTACTTGCATTTTAATTTCTTTCTTTATTAAACGGTCCCCCGACACACACACACAGTACACAGATCGACAGGTCAAACTTATAATACCCCTCTTTTTAGTCGGGGTTAAAAATTAATCTCTATAAGAGATATGTAGATAGAATATTGAAAACTTGAAGATAAAATTAAACCCATGTTTAAAAGAAAAAGTGTGCATGGTTTGAAAATCTAATCTTCTTAAAAAAGTTAAATATTATTATTATATTCTTAGCAAAAAATACATAAATGTGGAAAAAATAAAACGGAAAGAAACTTTGAAAGAGAGGAAAAAATCCTAAAACTGAATTGATTTTCAAGTATTAAAATGTAATGCGATTTTTCACGTGTCCTAAATTTTTTTAATTTATTATTATTGTTCAATTTATTTTCTACATTTTTAATGTACTTGGAGTAGTTGTACTTACAGATACTTAAATGTTTATTGAATACTTTATTTACGATATTATACATTGTATAGGTTTAATTTACACATAAGGACATAAGATAAGAAGTGTTTCTTGTCGAATTTGGAATCGGAAGGCCGATATTTCAAGAATCAATAAAACTTTGTTGACAGGCTTTGTACATTCATAACTTTGTTCAAAAACATACAAATGTTTTTATCCAAAAAAAAAAAAAAAGAAAACATTAGAAACAAAAAAAAAATTAGAGGTAACAAATTTTTTCGTATTATGTTGTTTCATATTGATCATTAATATCAAATCCTATTAATCCTAGAGATGTGACGTAGGTATTTTCTAACACATACGATATGTAAATATTATTATACTTTTTTTTTAATAAAAAATCACATATTATGTTTTTAAACTTTTAAACGAGAATTTAAAAATCCTGGATATTAGTAATGTTCCGGAGACGGAAGAAGTTCACGGAGCATCGTTTAGATAAAATAGAAGCACCTACAAATGTTAGAGAATTTTCAATGAGTCTATTTTACATATAGCTATAAAATCGTTTGTCCTGGTTTTCTACGTGCAGACAAAACTATTGAGATTATAGAATATAAAATGCTTCAATTTGGAATATTGGTTTATTTTAAAACACCAGCATCCGTTATAGTGTTAAATCGTGAAAACACCATTTTTTATAAACGTTATTTTAAGTAAATGTTGAGACTTTTGTTTACAAAAACAAATTTTTCAGATAATAATAATAAAATTTTTAAAAATCATTACATAAATTTTAATAATTTAGTTATATATTATTAAAATAAGTTATATTTTCACTTATCTAAATGTAACATGTTTTTTTAAATAACACACATTTAAAGAACAGACGCGGGTGTTCTGAATCTTCTTGTACTTTAGTTTAGAATTCTGTGTGAGATGAATTTTAAATCTCTGTCATTCATAACAAACAACAAAGCTTTGAATTCATCTCTAGTAAAAAAATATATTTTCTATTCTACAACGTAAGTACAACGTTAAAACCAATGCAAAAACTTTGTTTGTTCTTAAGGATACCTACTAGTTTATTAATTCTATATGTATATTCTATTCTAATAATAGATTTAATAGACAAGAAAGCAAAAGAAAATAATGGTATGCATTTTTTCTCGCGCTAGAAGCATATTAACTACTTAAGGAAATATGTAGATCCTAATATCATGAATGTACTTTGTTTTACCATCAAATTATTAATTTTAACAATACCTGTAACTTTAGAAAATTATTATTTTTATTGACAATGATAAGAGAAAAAATATTATTATATTTTTAATAAAAAAAAAACTTATTTTTAATTTAACTCTAAAGTTTAGGAAACATACAGTTGAGATCATACACGTTATGTAGTTTACTGCACATGACATCTACAAGTAACTAAAAACCTCCAAGAAAGATGTATTATTTTAGATAATTTCTGTAAGCAAAATTTAATAACAACAATATTAAGTTAAATGTCATACTTTGTATCTCCCCGACGACAAATATGTATAAAGCTTAGGAGTAAGTTAACAAAATAAAACTACAGCCACCCTACGAACTAAACTAACATAACCCCATTATTTTTGGTTGCAAGATATCTAATATATTAAATAAGTCTAAATACTAATATTAATATGATAAATATTATTATATATTCTTAAAAGAATACTCTGAAACTGGAAAAAGTAAAATTATATACATACGCTTGAACAATAATTATGTTTATACAGTTAGGTGAATTGTTAATAAATAACAAGTGTTAGTGAAATATTAAGCAAAAGATATAGCTATATTATAAAGCAAAGAGTTAATTTATTTAACAACGAATGTGTATAAATACCTCATGTCCTCATTATCATAATTGAAATTGGACGTAATTTTCAGACAAAAATTTGCATAATTTTAAATAATGTTAGTGGAAATGTTATCATCATTAAATATAATTTAATTCACAATATTAAATAATTTACGCAGATTTCGATTCGAAACTTTTTACTATCTCACTGCTACTCTGAATGTCAGTTTTTTACCACCATCTTCACGCACCCTTTATTTACACAACGGATGACTCTTATCATTGTGTATTCTTCACTTACATTTCGTATATTTGCCAATTTTCATGCAATTTAATACTGGAATGTGAATTCAAAAGAGGCTTTAAATTATGTTTTTATAACCGTGTCGTAGAGATTTTTATCTTCTCGTCCATCTGATATTATAGAGCTAATTATGCGGTAAATTTTATTGCTAGTAGTTTATTTTTTAGCCAAATGTATACAGTCTACTGAAAATACTAGTTACTAGCAGTTTATCTCGCGTCGCTGCTCGGTTACAGGGTGTCACCTGGTCTGAACTTATTGTAAAATCTGATCAAGCCCGATACAAATCAGAAATAGCTACATTTGCTCAATTGTTTTAGAAGATTCTTCCAATACTTTGTAATTAAAAAAAAATAATCTAATATTGGTTTTTATTGTTTGTAATGTTAATAATATTTTCATTTTAATTATATTTACAAAAATTTACAACAACAAAAGCGACAATAAGTTAAAATCTTGTAAACAGTTGAATAGTATTCAAGAAAGTCGTCTATAAGACTTACAAGTAACATTCGATTCTAAAACCGTTTACCGTTTAAATAACTTTTTAATTATGTAAAGTTTCAACAATATTTAGTCTAACGTGTTGGGAATAATTTAGTAAACAATATAATTTAACATTTCAATTTATCATCACTAAATTAATAATAAATCTTTGATACATATCTCATTACCTAATTATCTATCTAAGAAATGTAAGTTAACACAAACTATGTATTAGCAAATATTTGTAACATTGTTGACAAGCTTTTCATTGATGGGATTTCATTCAAATTATTGTAGCTGTCAGTTATTATTATTTAGTTATTATTATTATTATTGTACTCACATAAAATACAGTTAAATAATTTATAGCTGTATGGAGATTTAAAATAAAAGAATAACAACTCCTAAGTGTAACAATAAATTTCTTATGTGTAAACTTACTAGACAACAAAATAATTTTGACACCGAATGACGTACCGAATCATTACACAGATTTTTCATTTGGACAGATCCTACAAGTCTCCGTAATTACCAAACAAATCCAACACGCGATGGATAATTGAATAAATATATTACTAATTCTTCGGTTTACCCATATTTTTATCTGAATTATCTGAATTTAGAATAGTTAATTGCATGTATATGTACCTAATATTCTTTTAAACAATTGCACCTGCAGTTACTATTTGGTAAAATTCAAACCCACCTCGAACAATCTAACGTTTGAATGAAAATATGTGGAATGTATATGAAGAACGATAAATTATTTCATAGACACACAGGTATCTAGTGATATATTTTTATACATAATACATTTTTTTAAGTGTATTCTATATTTAGATATTTAATTAAACTAAAAAAACATTATTTGTTCACAACGAAACTGAGACTAAAAAATATATAAAGCTTTTTTTAAGAAGGATGAAATATTAGTTTATCTTCGAGGTCTATTTAAAAGTGAAATGCCTCTCACTAACTAGTCATAAAATATAGTAAATTAAAACTTAAGAGATTACATCACTATGGGTTGTTAATATAAAATGACATAGGGTAATAAGTGTTGTATCTTGTAATGCATTTTACACATAGGCTAAGTAATAAGAATTGTTATATTTGTACTTTTAAATAGAATTTAAAAAGAAATAAATTATTATTTTATATCAGAGGGAAAGTTTGCACGTGTACAGCTAGTATTTTATGCAAAATGGTACTCAAAAAATTTATACAATCGCAAAAACTGAAAATGAAACTTGATTTCCCACAAGATTAGCTTAATGGGCTTAAGAAATCACTATTAGGTGGAGAAAAAACAATGCTTCCACATAATTTCTCAGTTCATGTTTCATTTTCGTGTAAAAAAAATATTATGTAATTTATATTTATGTTTCATATACTTAACTTTTTGATTACTTTCTATTTCTTTAGTATTAAAAGAAAAATAATAATAACTCAACAATAAATAAAAAAATTGTGTGTGTCAGCTCCGACGCACGACTGGAGTTTACTCCTTAAGTATAATTGTCTAAACAGACGGAAAAAAAAATAAAAAAAGATTGATACCTTATAAAATATTATCTACACCCCTTTCTGCCATAGTTTATTTCGAAATACTTGCATTTCACTTTAGCCAAATATAATGATAAAGATTATAACTTCACAATAACAATGTTAATTATTGATAAATATAACAAAAACAGCAACATAAGTAAATTGATACTGATTGAAATAAACAAGCTCAATAACATATAGATATAGTCGCTTTGCAGCATATACATTACTCTATACACACATTAAATGTTTTCATTGATTTTATCAACATTCATGAGCATATTCGCTTTTATTAATACGATGAATATGTATGGTTCTGACTATGTTGTTAAGGCATCTTTTAATATTGATAGTTTTTTATCAGTAATCATTAGCATATTAGCTTACATTAAAAATTTAATAACATAAAAATTAAAAATGTATCGTTCCTTACATGGAAATATAAGTCTTTACTTACATTACAAATAATAAATATTTTAGGTTTTAATTAATTATTTTCATTATTATTTTTTGTATTATGTTAAATTGCTTAGTAGTTCTTTATTATTTATTTCATATTGGAGTTTGTTCCCTTAGAATCAATTTACAAATAAGACAGTTTAAATGAAAAAAAAACGTGCGACACTTGTTGTCTGCCGCGGTAAAGCTATTGCATAGCATTTTTATCAACTATTGCAATTATAATTATTTATGTAGTATTTTTTTTATTGATGTTAATTCAAGTTTTTAAGCTATTGCATAGCTTCTATCGCGGGCCTTGAGTATGGAGACCGAATCCAGAAATTCCATAACGAAAATAACCTAACACACCAGTATTGTGTACTTATAATTTAAAAATAGCATAAGCGCCAAGTTGATAATATGTATTATGATCTTTATTGAATAATAATTAATGTTTATTTTAAAATAAATGTTTTACTGGTACAAATGAATTTCTTTCAAAAAGCCTTTTCATTTTAATGACTTTCTGTTATGGTTTTACAAAAGTCCAGAGTACAAGAATTTAACAATCGTAATTGAACTTTATTTAACTTATTTAACTGATTATATTTTAAATAGGAATAGAATAATTTCATAATATATAATCATGTCATAATAGGAATAGGTCTATAAAATATCGATATATCGATATATCAATATTATTACTTAGAAATATCGATATTTATTACAAATTCATTATCATCATCATTTCTCTTATCGTAGCGGTAAAAGTTAATTCATTCACACTAAATCATTCAATATCTAGTTTTATAGAAATAGTACATTGCCAAAATATATATTCTTTAATCATTTTTATTCTTATTATTAATTTATTTTATTATTATTATGGGGGCTGTAGTTATTCGCGTCCGTAGGTGATAACCCTTTGATACCCTACACGTGACCCCCGGGTGGTGCTAAACGAATAACAACGCCGAGTCACGGGCGGCGGTTAATTAACCTGTTCCCGAAAGGGTTGGTTATGGAGACCATGAGGCTGGAAATACCCTCAAAACACTCCAACGTAGTAGGCAATGGGAGACCACTACGATTATTATCCCAAGAGAACTCCGATGATGCAAGTGAATATAAGAGATGCTTTGTCGGACGACCCGGCTGACGCCCGGCGCCTTTTGATTCCCGGGTCAAAAGGTGTTAAATATGCTACCGATGTCGCTATGGGAGTGAGTCATCAGGCTCCCATAGTAGATCATGTTACTGAGGATACCCCCACGAAGCGCTTACACATTCGCCATAGACACAGAATAGGCACATGGAATGTACGTGGGCTTCTGAAACCAGGCAAAATTGAAGTAGTAGAGAAAGAACTTGCCGCGTATAAAATATCTATACTTGGACTTTGCGAAACCCACATGCGAGGCGCAGGCCATTACAAGACGCAAAACGGAAACACCTTATTTTTCTCAGGGCATCCATCAGAAAGCAAGAATGGAGTAGCTGTAATGGTTCCGTCAAAGGTGGCAAGTGTTGTCACGGGATATAACACTGTTAGCGATAGAGTTATGAGCATACGTCTGAACAGTAGTCCGGTGCCCATTAATATCGTCCAAGTTTACGCGCCAACCGCTCAATCCACGCAGGCGGACATTGAAAGTTTCTATTCTTCGCTGCAGGACACATTGGACGGAATCTCGAAGCGAGAGGTCGTTTTATTACAAGGTGACTGGAATGCAAAGATAGGTAACACAGAGCATGATGACCACATACGCCACATTGTAGGAAAATATGGACTGGGTAGCCGAAATGAAAGAGGCGAACTGCTCCTGGATTTCTGCATATGTAACAGCTTCACAGTGACTAACACCTGCTTCCAACACCATAAACGCAGGCGCTACACGTGGAAATCTCCTGGAGACCGGTACCGCAACCAAATTGATTTCATAACAGTTGCGTCGCGGTGGAAATCGGCGGTTTTGAACGCGAGAACATTTCCAGGAGCAGACTGTGGTAGTGACCATCAACTACTTGTAGCAGACCTAAGATTGCGCCTCAAATCTACCAAAAAACACATAAGGTCTTTAATTAGAATTGGACAACCGGAAACTGAATGCTTTCGACGACATACGGAAGCAAAATTAGCGCAATGTGACCTTACTAGTACCGACGCAGCTGATGTGAATGACAAGTGGATGTTCCTCCGTACTCAAATGTCTGAAGTTTTACGAACTATAGCCAAAACACCAACCAACCGCAAGGATTGGATAACGGATGAGACATGGGCCCTTATAGAACAGAAAAAGCAGCTTCTACGGGGTGAAACAACAGACGAAAAGAGAGAAACGTTCAAGATTTTGAGTCACCGTGTGCAGGCGCTATGCAGACGAGATAAGAACATATATCTCCAAGGAATGTGTGCTGAGATTGAACATCATGCGAAGAAATACCAGACAGCTGACTTTTTTAAAAAGATAAGGCATATCACCAGAAGTTTCAAGCCATCTAGCTGGCTAGTCGACGATGATGAAGGAAACCCAATCCATGACAAGGAAAAAGCAGCAAACCGATGGAAGGAGTACTGTGCGGAGCTTTATAAGGATGACGTCACAAACACTCAAGATCCTGTTGCAAATGGCGATCTGGAACTAGAGCCCGATATATTAATATCGGAAGTGGAAGACGCAATTCGGAAACTAAAGACGAATAAAGCAGCAGGTAGTGACCAAATCACAGCAGAAGCTCTAAAGGCCATAGGACCGAAAGGTTTGTCTGTCCTTCGCAATATCTGCCAGACTGTTTGGGAAACCTGCATATGGCCAATGGATTGGGTTCACTCCACAATACTCCCATTGCACAAAAAAGGTTCAGCTAGGAACTGTAGCAACTACAGAACTATAGCACTCATTTCGCATACTAGCAAAGTCCTTCTCCACATCATTAATAACAGACTCAGAGCTTTTCTGGATTGGCAAATTCCACAAGAGCAAGCAGGATTTGTAAAGGGGAAAGGTACCAGAGAACAAATACTGAACGTAAGACTGATAGTGGAGAAGTGCTATGAGTATAACACCCCGGTTGTGATGTGCTTTGTGGACTACCAAAAGGCTTTTGACTGCGTCAGGTGGTATGACCTATGGAAAGTGCTTCTGGAAGCCGGTGTCCCGGTCCATATAGCCAAACTGATAAAAAGCCTTTATGAAACAGGTTTTGGCACAGTTAGGTTGGGTGACGTTGTATCCGACTGTTTTAAATTCCAGAGAGGAGTTCGACAAGGCTGCGTTATCTCACCCATCCTATTTAACATATATGGGGAATATATCATTCGCAAGACCCTGGATGGGTGGGAGGGAGGTATCAAAGTGGGAGGTACTAAGGTATCGAATCTACGTTACGCGGATGATACCACTTTGTTTGCAAGCTCAGAAGAGGAGATGGCAGCACTGCTGGATCGCCTTGAAAAAGCAAGCCAAAAAATGGGTCTAAATATAAACTGCAGCAAGACCAAACTAATGACTATCGATCGTTCTGAAACTGTCCAGCGTTTGCCCTGCCTCGACCGATACGAACGTGTTGATCAATTCGTATACTTAGGATCGGCGATCAATAACAAAGGAAGTTGTGAACCAGAGATCCGACGGCGAATTGGAATGGCGAAAAATGCAATGACCCAACTTAAGAAAATTTGGAGAGACCGGAGTATTACAAATCGTACAAAAATTTACATAGTTCGATCCTTGGTTTTCTCCATTTTTCTCTACGGCTCTGAAAGTTGGATTATAAAAGCCGCAGATAGGCAAAGGATAGATGCGTTTGAGATGTGGTGCTGGCGCCGTCTATTGCGAATACCCTGGACAGCATATCGCACGAACGTGTCTATTTTAGAAGAGCTGAACATCACACACTCCCAAAGACTCTCTGCAACGTGTCTGCGCCACATTTTGCAATACTTTGGTCACTTAGCCCGCAGAAGCTCTGACAACCTAGAGCGCCTCATGGTTACCGGGAAAGTTGAAGGAAAGCGGCCTCGTGGACGGAGGCCTAAGCGATGGACAGACCAATTAAAAGAAAGCCTGGACATGACGGTCAGCGCGGCTCTGCGGGAAGCACAAGACAGAAGCCGATGGAAAGTGGCCTTGAAAAAGCTTGGTCGAAGGAGTCACGATCCTCAGTAATGAGGGAACGAGTGAAGAAGAAGAATCATTTTTACCATTTTATGGTATGTATTTTAAAAAAGTTGATACAAGAAGTGTTTCATCGAATTTATGCGGGAAAAATATAAAAGCAGCGGTAATACAACTAATTTAGCAACTCACTTAAAAAATAAATACCATCTTGCATGTCTAACATGACTTGCAATAATTATTTTAAATAAAGCCAATATGTCGAATTAACGATAATATTTTGAAATTCCAAACCCCAATATTGATGTATTTGAAAATGTCGATATATCAAGCTTTACTGCGGCAATCTCCGAGTGCCACACTTATTTTTTTTGCGTTTATATTAATTGAAGTTGGATGTTGTGACCGATAAGAAAACAATTTTTTCTGTTATTAAAAAAAATACTATTTGAAGTTGTCATTCCTATGTACTGTCATAAAAAGGTTAAGATTATCATTAGCTAAAAATATTTTCAACCTTAAATCTCACGAATAAGTTTAATTACGTTTGTTAAACTATTAAACAATAAAGTATATAATACAAGTATCAACAAGGCGCTTAAGCTATTTTTAAATGATATGTACGCAATACTCGGCCGAGCTACATAGTAGGCGGAGTGGGGGTTTTTGGGTTTTTTTGTTACGAAATTTCTTGATTCGGTCGCTGCACTCCAATCCCACGATATAAGCTATGCAATAACTTAAAAATATTTGAAATAAATATCGACCACGATACCTGAATTTCAATATCAAAGTATCGATATATCGTACAAAAATGTATTAGTAATAAATATCGATATTTCTTAGTAATAATATCGATATTTCCATACATATTTTATCAACAGTCCTATTTAAAATGAGAAGTTTAACTGCTTTGTAATATCATAAAAAGGTTCATAATATCGGCTAAAACTATTTTCAATCTTATTTCTGTGAATAAAGAACAATTACGATTGTTAAGTACTTGTACTTAGGGTCTTTTGTAACACAATAACAGCAAGTTATTAAAATTAAAACCTTGATGAAAAAAGTATATTTGTACAAGTATTATGCAGGATTACGCATGCGCAGTAACGCTGATACAACCTATGCCCCCTAGAGGCGAGTTGGTGAACTAAAGAGACAAGCGTGATATTTCAAATCATTAAAAGTTCTGCTATTCATCGATAGATGGCAAAACTAGTTGCGCACGATAGGTTGCGCACCAAAAACGTAACGAGGTCATCGTTCAGTGGATTTTACTCCTCATATTTTTCTCATACCGGGCGCCTTATATACAAAAATCGATTCTTAAGGAGTAAACTCCAATAATATCATCTGTAAGTTGGTTATGAAATTGTAAATTACCCTCGCCTAAATATTATAGTGTTAAAATATTATAAAACGAGTTGTAAGGGCTGCTCTCGCCCATTCTATTACAAATGGTTGTATATTAAACATTGAAGTGCAAGTACTGTGTATTACTGAAACAAGTCTTAACAGTATATATATATATATATTTTTTTTTGTATTAATTTCTACTTTTATCCACGGACACGTCGCCCGTGCACTTTCCGCATTTTTTTTGTATTTTGCATATTAATTGTTGAAATTTTGAGATAACATACTCAAAAAGGAGTCTATTACTACAGGTACCTTAAAAACTATATTAGTAAGGTAAGTCCTTTGCACCGACTCGTCACCGACGAGGAGAATTTCGGCAGCGCCGGACAACCGCGTAGCCATCGCTATGGATCCGAAATGGTTCATAAGACCCTCGTCTACCACCAAACGTTGATAGATTTCTGACTCTTTGAATCCATTTACTAATACAGAGACCATCGTACGCACTCGATTCTTTGATTCGTCACCTATACGCTGAGAGATCTTCTCTCTTAGATCTTTGGCCGCCTCAGTTGTGGTTGTAACGATGACGTGTTCTATGCTATAAAAGTAAGAAGTCAATAATATATATATTTTTTAATTATGGCAACATTTTGTTGGACTAGATATATACAGCAGATTTAAAAACATCTTGAAGATTTTGTTTTAACCAACATATTTTCTCACTCATAGTTTAACTTAGCTTTAGAAACTTATCAACAGCACAGCTTGCGCTTAATACATTCATAAGAGGACTTAAATTTAAAGATACTTAAAACTAACAATTACCTTAAGGTAGGTCCCTCAGATATATATATAGATATCGGTTTATAGATATCCCTTAGATATAGATTAGGAAATACATAATAAATTTAGGTTCAAACCAATGGTACTTTGTAATAACAATTGGTATTTTATACTAAGTGTGTATAATTTAATCACTGTTATAGGTCATTAGCAGATTTAAGAGAAATATCATAATTACTCTTATCTCTATGAATTCAAGACATTCCTGAACACTTTTTTTTTCATTTTGTAAAATACCGTTACGAATACCCACCGGCCCATAGAAGGTGATGACCGCGGGGTATTGTAGAACTAACCCGGAGCATAAGATATTTGAGGTTACCCATTAAAAAATCAACGGTGGCCCTAATTCCCAAAGTGAGACGCCACGAGATCGCTTGCGCATTCACCCTGACGTTCCGGCGGAACCCCCAAATGAGGGTGCTTCGAGCAATTTAAAACACGCTTACGATGTAGACCTATATGCGGTGAGAGAGGTCACCTTCCCCTCTCACCGAGGCACTACAGCCAGGGAAGGAAGCGGCGGGCCTACATTCCTGATCACTATGTTAAAGTCGACGATTCCATTGGAATAAAAGCTTACTAATTATATTTAATGTATACGAAATAAATGAAATTTAAATGTTAGATTATCTTATGTTTATTTTCATGTCTAAACTTATAAATTATATTTTTTTTTATGTGATTAAACCTAATAATAATATCCATGTTTTTATTAATTAATCTAAAGTTTTACTAAAAAACAAGTTTTCTCCAATCGTATTAATGTACGAGTATTTCTATCTATGATTAAGTGTTTTTAAAATGTATCAATAAGCTTGTCTTAGATATATCTGAATAACATAAATAAATATATATCTTTATTTCACAGTTTGTGTTCTATTGAAGATTTACAAAGCCTGTTATGTAAATTATATCTGAAATAACTTACCAGAATCCCTCGAGACCAGAACAGACAGTCGACTTCAATGTGGTTCTCATCAATGTTGTGTTTGTATGATAAAGTGCTCAGGGAGGCGAGCAACGTGCCCCAGTCGACGATGGAACAATCGCTTTGTAACGAATCTTCAATCCTTTACAATACAATAGCTTTAACCACAAACTATATATATCTAGTAAATTATAACATTGCAATCATATTGTTAAAGATTAGTTATATTTGACAATTAATATCGTAATTCGAAGATGACTAGGTTTTAAGTCACTTAAAAGAGATAAAATGACCTTATTTGGCTTCATACAACAAGAGCTTCATAAAATTAAGTTGCACTAAATCTGACACAACTAAATTAACACTGATGAATTATTTTTAGAAAGCTTAATCAAATAGCAGTTTAAGTATTACCTCTTAAGGGTTAAAAACATGATTATTGAAACTAACAATGGAATGTTTCCATGCAAATTACTAACTATTTTGAATTAGTGACAAAACTACGTACAAGATGTTCGACATCCAGGAAATGACTATAAAACATAATGGACAATACTTTATTAGGAACAAATGTAATGATATTAAATACAAGGATACTTATAAGTTCTCAGAACAAACTAGAATAATGTTCTTATATTAATTCTGACATAAGTATCTAAGTTCGCAAGTCTAGTCTATTACATAGGATAAATTACGATAAATTAAAAAAAAATTAATACAGTTGTCTCAAAATTCCTTTGAATTTAAACTTGGTGTTAATAAATTAAATTGTTATCACCTTTTAAATTAAATGAGGTCGAAATTCTGCTTTCAAATTTAAGTTCGATTAGTCCATTCAAAGATTTGTCTGCGACAACGATTAATGGTTGGTTTGATGATTGATTACTGATTATGCAAAGCATTGAGGTAAATATAGATTCTGTGTTTCATTTAACAAATAATACATTGAAATTAAATATTAGTTCAGATTCGTATTTTTGTTAATGTCACCATTATTTTTTAAGTAGTTACTTTATTCAAGATTAGATAATTTTCAATTTCATCTTAATCCTATTTGATTGACATATAAGTTCAATAAAAATAGTTAAATAAAATTGATTATTTGAGGTTCCATTAAAGTTGTGTTATTTTATGCTAAAAATAGTTAAGTGATAAAAATGAATAATGTTAACTTAACAGTAGTCTCCCTGAGAGGAGACCACTGATCAGGCCCCCTAGGAGAGCAGACTCTCGATACGACCCAGCGGGCTCAGCGGCTCTGGTCAAACCGCGAGCCACGCGCCGGGCCGCACTAAAGCCCACTCAAGGAAGAGGACCCAACGTCGAACCTGACAAGTCAAGAACGCACCACGCCCAGACTAACCATCGCCAAGCGCAACCGTGGCATCGCATTCGGCAACGATCAACCCAGACAACGTCTCGGACCGTCTCCCCGACAAGCAATGTTCTGTCAATGCTTGGTAGAAAGAGGTCCAGACCCCTAAACGTCGCAGGCGGCCTCTTCCTCAGCAAGAAAGAGACCGCCGCGCACCTCTCCGTATACAGCCGCGGGACCACTCCAAAGTCCACTCTGCTAATCAGAGAAGTACCAGGATCGATCCCGCGGCTAGCCCCGGCAAAGAGGGCCTGCCCCCTTTCACCCTCGACGCCCAGGCCAACTTTCCACTAACGAAGGCCGATGGAAAGAGGCCCAAGCCCACCCCCCCGGGGGCTGGCCAACCCGAAAGGTTACCCGCCCTGGCCAGCCATGGACCGGGCACAAACCCCCGTGGCCGACTTAATAAATTATCTTGTTGGTTCAATAACTTACTTTCTTGGTTTACTTATAGTATTAAAATTTACTATAATCATATTTACTATACGTTATATTTATGTAGTTTACTAAACTCAGCTAATAAATGATTATACGTACAAATACTTAAAACAATATTGAAATGTAAAGTAATTAACAGAAGTTTAATCATTAAACCTTCGCTCCATTGTTAATAACTAATCCAAGTTTAAATGTCATTGTCCTCGTAATTTTGTTCTTATATGTACTTAGAGAAATTGTATTATCGTTCACGAACTCTGAAACTTCATGAAACTTACTTCGCCGCCTCAGGGTTTAAAAGGAACAGTTTAAGAATGGTACCACGTTTCTGATTTAAGACTTTCTGAATTGTTTTTTATTTTAACAAATTAAATTATATTAAAAACAGGTTATAATCAAATAATATTGTTATGAAATAACATTATAAAACATACGGACAAAATTAAATAGAATATTTGGTAGAAAAGTAGCTTTCCCAATGCTATTGCAAAGTCCAAGAAAAAATATAATATTTTTGGTTCTAGAGTTTTTCTCTTGTTAATTTATTTACGTTAGGAATGAGTTAATATGAATAATGTTATAGGTTTTATCTAATGTTTTTAAAGCAATTCTTTTATTAAATTTAAATTATTTTTTAAAGTTTCTTATATTTGAACAAAATACGAATGCATAGAGTAGTTATGACTTTGTATATTTTGGATGATTATTCAGCATTTACGAGACGTTATCTTTTGTATGGTAATATAACTTATACAATATTATGACAGACTAAGTTCCATTTTACATGAAAGATAATCTTTTACAGTCTCTTACATTTAAAAGTCATCGAAGTAGACAGTATGGATTGAAACTCTTAGTAGTTCTACAACCCACAGACTGACAACTTTACGTTTACTGTAATTAATGAGACCGAAGAAATACGCAAAGTGAAGCATGTTTACTGTAAAACATCATAGACATACCAACATTGATATTTAATTATTAATAAATTACTATCTACTTAGAATTACAACCCTTATTTATATTTAAATACTTTTTAGAATCGTTTGCTTTGAATAAACCAAATTTTTTATGTTCTGTCCATAAAAAAATAATAACATTTTCGTTCATTCGAAAAATGGGCGAACAAACCATATATGTATAAAGAGAAAATCGCTTATTTCATAGTCATCAGGGAGTGGTATTCGGTTAAAGTAGTATCAGCTTGCAGAGAGAAAATCAGCTGTCGCTCTATGTGGATTACTTCTATTAAGTAGTACAACCCTCTCACAGGACTTTGACATGAAGTTATATATATGTTTTTAAATTAAAATAATATATACATCGTTTGCAAAACCATGATAGCCAACTAATATTTCAGAAGAACCAACTTTGAGAAACAAATATTATCAGAGAAAATAATGATGATACGTGGAACGTCCATCTCGAGGATCCGAAGTAAGAAAATATCGTTTTTTAATATTAAAAATATTGAGCATAGTTACAATGGTGAAATTAATTTCACGGTCTATAATGGTCCATTAATTAAAAGATTAAATAAAAAGTTTTATTTTGTGACGTTTTATTATATAGTTTCAGTAAGAACTCAAGAGAAAATAAAACGTCACAAAATAAAACCATCTTTTTAATTTTACATAATGTATAACATTAGTATATTTCATATGTTATACACGAATATTCTATTACACAAGTTGTTGGAGTAATTTGATTAATTAAAAGCTGCTTTGTCAGTCGAAATATAGTAACAATTTAATGTAAGTCTGAAGTAATCTACAACTACATACAAAAGGGTATTAAATAAAGAATTAACTGTTATTATTTTAGGAAGTACATATTCTGACATGCTGCTAATAATAATCCTGTATAATTACTATATATATATATGTGTCGGCCTTTACATATATATATTTATGTAAAGGCCGACTTTTGTACATTATTTTGTTTTTGTGCAATAAATAATTAAATAAATAATATACTTATAACTTTAGATTTACAGACCAGTTCTACTATGAGTATTTGTTTGTTGGTTTTGTATATATATATGAGTTACTACTAAGTATGAGTTACTAATTATCGTTAAATTATCGTGATCTGCAACTTATATTTTCTTGAATAATTAAGTTAAATAATGAAAGTTAATAGGGAACATTCATGTAATTTTTTTTGTTGACGTAAATTAATCATTTACCTCTCTATATCGTAGAAAAAAATAAAAATAGGCTTGAAAAGATTCTAGTTTTTTTTCAAAGTGAATTTTAAAACATTGAGTAAATTTGAGCCGTTCAAACACCGTCATCTTGTGCGCGCTTTGCGTGACGTTAAATGATACGTCCAGTGAATGTTTACTATGAACTTTTTAGTTACTTCATACATATTTTAAGTTTTAATTGCTTTACAAGTCATGGAAGAACATAAAAACTATCTTACAAATATTGTATAGTGCCGGAGTGCAAAAATAGTATTAGAAAAACACGGGTGTTTTTCTAATACTATTTTATTACAAAGTGTTTTTTGTATTCCAAGAGATGTATATATATATATATATTTATATATAATTAAACCACACAGACACCATATGACAATTCTTGTATGAAATGTAGGTAATCAGATATCACAAATTACTTAGCAGGTATACGTATAGTCCTAGTACTACCCATACAAATGTCTGTGATATTAATCAGCCAGGACTCAGTACTTCTCCTATTGAATGTGATGATCATAAGGCAGAGCCTTGCTTTTGGCCTAATGAAGATAAATTACCAAGTGACTAAGCTGTGCAAGACAATATTAAACCGAAGTATGGAAGTAAAGGCCTGCTGAAAAACAAAATGTAGCATTGTCACCATTTCCTCATTTAATACACAACATTGGTACACAACAGTTTTACCAGTAAAACTATCTGTTTTAAAAAGCAAATTGTTAACTGAAAACACAACTGATAATACTTTTATAGCATCTTATATCTTCTATATGTGCTGATTATCAACCAAGTTATTTATCTGAGTCAAGTGAAGTGGAAAATGATTCAGAGGAAGAAACATTTTAAAAATGTAATGTGCAGTAGCATACTAAATGTTATTGAAAAAGAGTTTGTAGGTATTTGTTTTGTTAGAGTTGTTTGAGTATTGAAACAATGTTTTTAGGATTACCAAAACAATTGTATCATTTAATAAAACCTTTAAGCACTAAAATATAGATTTAAATTATTTATTTTTCTCAGTATAACTGATACCACAGTATGAACTTCGACGCCGATAATTTGAATGGCGTGTCAAATGACGTCACATTTCCTTTCGACCAATGGTGGCGCGTTTTGGAATTTTGAATTTCGCTCCCTTAATTTACACTTTTCATAAATTATTTTATGGCCTTAAATGGTTAGTAAATTAAAAAAAAATGTTTCTATTATAACATAATAAGTAATCGAAAAAAAAAATATTTGAGACCATTTTAAATTTTTTGCATGTTCCCTATTAACGCTAAACATTTTGACAAAATTCTTTTTTATCTCACGGAAGAACTTTATCTTGGTTTTAAACAATTTCTATCTTAACTCAATGTAGAAGAAGATTTAATAGTATTTCCATTTTAACTTAAGATGAATTCTATTCGATTATTTATTTATCGATTCTGAAGCGCTGCTGAAAATGTTCAACCATTTGTAGGTTCTAGTAAATGCTTCTACCAATTTATCTAAACGAGGTCAATTTCTTCCGTTTTCAACATTATTTAGTAAATATATTGAAACTCGTTTAAAAGCTGTTTAGCAACTTTATAAATAATTCGTTATTTTAGAACAAAATAAACCTCCATATATTATACCGTTGTTTTCTTAAATATTGTATACGAAATAATAAACTATATAAAATGATGGATGAAGCTACGTGAGCTTCTTATTAGTAAACACGTGACCTGTGAATAAAATTATCTATATAAATATAAATCTGGGTACTTGAATAATTTTGTTCATCAGATATTAAAAAAACAAGATTTGTGTCATGATCTTAATGATATCTTACTTTTCAATATCACTACGAAACTAAATTATTAAACATTGACTTAGTACGATTATGTAGTTGTTCAAATACATTACAAAGAAAACACTTAATGATTTTATTCTGCTGGTGATCAGACTCACTGCGTTTGATAGCTCACTATGTTCTATTGGTTGGAACAACATACTCTTATTGTGATGCGAAAAATGTGTTATAAAACTGTATGAATATACTAAAACGAATTGTAGATTCACTAATGAGTCCAAAACTCGTTATATTATTCAAAATTAACAAAATGTTCAAATTTTTCAACAGTTTTACGCTTATTTTTTCACTTCTTTTTGACAATTAAAACGTACCGTTTTGAGAAAAACTTTATCGTTTATTAGTGTAAAACTTAACGCTAAGATCTAAAAGTACTTATAAAGACTTTCCAGACAGACTAAAATAACGAAATCCGATAGTGACGATTCATATTTCACCAAAGATAAACTTCGCATTACTATGGAAATACTATTAAAATATGTACTACATTGCGTTCAGATCAAACGATTGCTTAAGAAAAAGATAAAGTTCTTCCATGAAATAAGAAAAAAAATTGGCAAAATGGTTGACGCGCTATAACCTCCATTATTTATATATTTTAAAGGAATTCGAACAATTACATAACACTTATAAATACAAGAATACGTAACACAGAAATCAATGAAGATTCAGTTTAATTTAGAATATAAAATAGTATATAAATTAAATTCTATTTCATATATTTTAATTAAATACTCATAGTAATACTGGTCTATTAATATAAAGTTGTAATTAAATTCGGTTAAGATTTACAATAACAAGTAAAGAGAGTGAAACTTAAACAGTTTTTCCACAACAAGAGCTCATTATTTCTAAAACTTAATTTAACACAAAGTACACCAAAAATTATTACCAAAATCATCATTACCCCCATTATTATGAACTGGCGTTTACTCTTACCCGATCTTCAAAATCGTAGGAGTACAGCAAAGTTTTGTTGACTCGGATTAAACAAAATGAAAAGTGAACTTGTCGTGTGTAGCGATACTACAAATTGAACTATTTAAAAGCTACTTAAAATTTAAATTATTTATTTATTTATTTATCGGACAACAACAAACCATACACTAAAACATCATGGAAAAGAAGAATTACAATTGTTTTATACATTTATGTAGTGTAGCAAGTGTAGTAGAAGTTAAATTAAACTATCGTAAGTTACACAATAATGAAATATAAATATTAAAGAAGAAAATAATAATATAAGAAAAATAATAAAAATATGAAACTGGGAATGTAGCTGGTATTTATTTATTTATTAATTCTTTATTGTTCCAACAATAACTGTTACAATTGGCGGACTTAATGCTTAATAGCATTCTCTAACTGTTAGCTTTGAGTATGTACAGACTCTGTACATACTCAAAAACTACGGTCTTAAAAGACGGTACAATAAAACAAAACAAAAAATAAAAAAAAACAGAAAAAATATGGAATTGAAGAAATGGACATTCACATATACATATACACATACATATATATATATATATATATATATATATATATATATATATATATATATATATATATATATATATATATATACATCGTATACATAAACATATAACTAATTTGAAAGATACATACACTAAATAAATACAGATATAAGAGTCAAATAACTTTAAAAATACACATATTCGCATTAAAGTCTAATATAAAAGTTTCTTAGAAAAATTACTAAACTCTTTTTTAAATATGAGCTTTGTGAGAGATATCTTAACGTCATTGGGAAGAGAATTCCAAAGACGAATACACTGGATCGTAAAAGAATGGGATATAAAACCAGAACGGTGAACGGGTAAGGCTAGGCGGAGAGTATTAGGAGAACGAAAGCGACTCTCATGTAAATCACTGAGATAATGAAAATTGCTTTTTAAGTAATGAGGGGAGAGAGGGTTGAATAAATTCAAATTCAAAATATCTTTATTCAAGTAGGCATTTACACGTACTTTTGAATCGTCAATTACATTAAATTGGTCAGTATAGTCAGTCTGTGAGTAACCTACCACTAGCTCGGAATGATGTTCTGCTGAGAAGAGCTGACCAGAAACTCAACAGTTGCTCTTTTTAAATTAAATTTAACCATATTTGACTTACACATTATAACATCAACCCTGCAAATGAGTCAAAGACCCAAGTTCCACACATTTCGATCAACCAAAAACTCTTGAATGTTATAGTAAGATTTATTTAACATAGACCTTTAATTTTAGATTTAGAACCAGGAAAAGGAAGATCTAAAATATCTTGTGGAACTTTATTATATATGCGTATACTTGCCCATGAAGGATCTTTTAACTTTTTGAAGTCGAAATGTAGGCGTTACGAGTCTATTTTTATTTCTTGTATTGATCGTATGTCTGTCGCTGTTTTATTATAGTAATTTAAATTTTGGCAAATATGTAGTAAGTTATTAAAAACGTATTGAGAAGCGACCGTAAGAATACCGATTTCTTTAAAAATCTCTTAGGGAGTTTCTAGCTCTTAAGCTACAAATAGCCCGTATAACTCGTTTTTGTAAAATAAATATAGAATTAATTTCGGCAGCGCTGCCCCATAGTAAGATACCGTAAGACAATATACTGTAAAAATAACTAAAATAAATAAGTCGAGCCGTACTAACGTCTGTTAATTGTCTTAATTTTTTAATTGCAAAGACGGCTGAGCTAAGTTTGCTTGCGAGTGTCGCGAGATATGGGTTCCACTGGAGCTTTTTATCTAAATTTATACCTAAGAAAGTTGTCGAGTCAGTCAGTTCTAACACTTCATTGTTAAGGAATAAACTACAATTTTGACTTTTTACATTCGGAAGTATAAATTCCATGCAATTAGTTTTCTTAGTATTTAATACCAAATTATTAATTTCAAACCAATGAAGAACACGTGACAGAGCACAGTTAACTTTGTCAAAATTAGCTTTATTACGATCAACTTTAAAAATAAGCTAGGTATCATCAGCAAAAAGTACAAAGTCACATAGTCTTTTTACGTAAACGGGTAAATCATTATTATAGAGTAAAAATAAGAAAGGGCCTAGAATAGATCCTTGTGGAACACCCATTTTTAGGTGAGATCCAACCGATTTACAATTATTTACATCAACCGTCTGAACTCTTTGATTCAAGTAAGAGGCAATAAGATCAAGCGCAGCACTACGCACACCATAGTGATTAAGTTTGCATAGCAATGTTTGATGGTCCACGCAATCAAAGGCTTTAGATAAATTACAAAACACTCCGATTGCATTCTGTGACATTTCCCATGCTCCCGCATCAGTTGTTAATTTGCCTTTGGTGAAACCATATTGTTTACTATGCATGATTTCATTGCTATAAGCAAATTCTGACATTTGGTTTAGAATATTTTTTTCGAAGATTTTACTTAAAGTATGTAAAATAGAGATAGGTATATAATTTCCGGGTTCTAGTCTATCGCCACTTTTGAACAAGGGAACTACTTTACTATTTTTCATTAAATCTGGGAAAGTACCGGTTTCAAAACTTTTTAAAAAAATTAAGAACAATTGTGGATTAATATCATTTATAATATTTATTAGTGATTTTACTGACATACCCCAAAAGTCACCGGTTTTTTTTATATTTAGATTTCTAAAAGTTTTAAAATAATATAAAGAAAAGTAAATTGAGCATAAGAGACTGTTGGCGTTTGCGATTGGAAGCCATTTGAGCTGGCGACGATAAAAGGTAATATGGTCAAATTTACGTAGACAGAAAATTAAACGTATTGAGTAGTTGACGAGACGATCTAGTTTTTTAAGAAAAACTTTATTAATTTCAGAGTAATACATAACCGCATAATCAAGAATGGGAAAAACAAGAGTTTCGACAAGATACTTTTTAGTGGGTAAGAAATTTCTAAAGCGCTGCAGGGATCGCAAAACTGCAAAGACCGATCTACTAACTTCATTTACTTGTGTAGACCAGGAAATGTTGAATCTAAATGAATACCAAGATTCTTTACTGATGATGAGAATGGTATGACCGTAGTACCAAGCAAGATAGGTGGAAAAGATCCCAAATCCATTTTACATAATTGACCCGAGCTACCTAAGACGATAGACACATTTACAAGGATCCCAAGTTTAGTAGATCATGAATTAATTTTACACAGGTTGCTATTTATCTTTTCCACTGCAATATAAATGTTTAAGATAGTGATCTGTGGTTAAATTTGCAAGTCATCTGCGTGCAAGTGGTAAGAATAGTCAAGAGAAGAGGTAATTAGATTGATGAAAATAGAATAAAGTAATGGAGACAGAATGCCACCTTGTGGAACACCAGACTTCAAATCACACCATTCGGAAATCACATGGCCAACTTTGACAGCTTGCTGGCGTCAACGGAGTTAACAGGAAAACCAATCCAACACTATGGGTGAGACTTTATTGTGATGGAGGGTGGCAATGAGAATATCATGGTCTACCATGTTGAAGGCATTAGAATCAATAAAAACTAGAATGGTGACCAGTCTCATCTCCATGCCGTGTCTAATATCCTCAGTAACTTTGAGAAGTGCCGTAGTAGTACTATGACCTAGTTTAAAACCTGATTGAAACGGAGAAAGAAGTTTATTAGTATAAAAGAAAGAGGCTAACTGTTTGTGAGCAGTGGCCTCAAGAACTTTAGACATAAAGGGCAAAATTGAAAAAGGTCTAAAATGATTTAATTGAATTGGATTAGCTAGTTTAGGAAGAGGAGTTATATAGGCCATACCCCAAATGGAGGGAATATGCCCTGTCAATAGCAATTTCGGAAATACTTGATTAGGGAACAAAGAGTAGAAGATGAAGAAAAGTGCTCATTCAATTCATCGAGAGAGAAGGAGCCAGAAGCAAGATTTGGAGAAGTTTTTCTGATACCAAGCGAGTGTAAAAACGTCTATATACCAGCAGAAGAGGATTTAGAAATACTATCTAAGAAATAGCGACGTTCTGCTAACCTTACCATTTGACTAAGGATTGCAATTATTTGCAATTCCCTTGTAAAAAATTGATTTAAATATATTGTGTCAAGTTTAATCTAAAAATAAGTTCTCATTATTATATAAATATATGTGTTTCTATAAATCTATGTTTTTTTTACAATTATTTTAATGAGCAGACATAGTGAAAGATGAGTCTGGCAGAGACATCGAGTTATGTGCGAAAGGCAATATTTTAGTTTTGTCCATATTAAGTGTCAGAAAATTAGATGATAGCCAATACATAACATATGACAGCGCTGGTTCTGCATGTATTTTAGTTACTAGCCAATCACAGCCTTGGACAAGTAATACAGTATCATCGGCATAAGTTAAGATTTTACAATTTTATAATGTAAGTTTGCAAAGGTCATTTATATTTAAACCTTTTTTTTTGTTAGTACATCTCTAAAAAAGATTTAAATAGATACGGTATATGTTATATTAATTGACTGATTAATTAATAATTGTGTTATGTACTCAACATGTACTTGTAATAAAAAATAAAGATATACCTTTTTACAAAACACATATTTGCATCTTCGAATGATCACCTTGCAGTCTATACCCGGAACCAGAAACTTTGTACAAGGTATTTTGAAGATCATAAGCCGTACGCAAAAAATCCGCAAAATACTTTTATTTAAATAGCAGCATTTAAAGTTATTAAAAAATATCTTCCACATGATATTAAGAAATTATACGGAAGTTTAGACATTAAAAATAATTTAGCGGTAAAATATTGAAGTAAACTAATAGAAATTCTGACGTTTGCAAGATTTTTAAGATATTATCGATTGATAGAGTAACTTATTTCCGCTTTTAAACAACGTAAATTCATCAACAAAGTAATATTCCTAAGCATTGCAGTATTTTAACGAGATTGCTTCAACAGTAAATATAGATATTTGTTACTCTTGTATGCAGTGTTATGTAAATAGAATCAAGCAAGAAGACTATTGAAGTTTCGTATGCTACATTTTTTATCCTCCTTAACTTATGCTGATCCCATTAAATTTATTTCATATTGATTTAACAATATTATTGTCTAAAAATATACAATAATAATGAAATTGGAAATTCAGATTCAAAATATTCCTTAATGGTTATCAATAATTAAAAATACAAATATAGAATTTCATGCATCAATATAATCAACGTATTTACTAGGTTTATAAATATTATATTAAATAATAATAATGATTTCAACTTTAAGATAAATGTATATTGCGTTTTCATTCTGCTTATTTAGATGATCAGTTAACAAGAATATAAACTTTTTCTTCTGATGTGTTTTTCTAAAAATCTTCACGAAATTGTAAATTTATTTAAAAGACAATTACGCATAAATTATCTTGTTTGTCAAAAATCTGCATTCAGGTCGTGTTCCTCAAAGATGTTTTGATATTTAAAGTTTTTTGATTCCCTCATAGTACCAAGTAATAAGTCTATGCACGTTCATCGCTAAGAATTTAGATTATCTGAGAAAAAAAATAATTTTAAATTTAAAACATACATCTAAATACTCTTAAGGTTATATATATAGTGCGGCATATATATTAGAGAAATAGCTTTATTACAATTTACAATATTCATTGCGGAAGAATCTAATATAATATTAGTCAGATATTATATTAATTCTTCCATATACTTTAGATAATATTGACGTAACAAAACAGTAATTTAGATAATTTTGAACAACTATTGGGCAAGTCCCTTGAGCTTTGTTTGTGCGATCTAAGATATTGTGGGTAATTAAGGAGACACCGTTATCGTGGTACTAAGATGAACTTTACTTAACTTGGTTAATATTTTTTTATAGCCTCTGTAAGTCTTCTTGAAATAAAATAAAACTTTAGGATCGTATAGTATAAACTTTCATACATATCATATACTTATATGTCGGGGATTATCGGAGGAAGTTATCTATAGGATAGGAAGTTATAAATGTAATAAAAGTTAGTAATATTGTAATTTTTTAATCGACCCGTCATACCAGTCTTCTTTTAATTGTTAAACAACAAATAAAAACATTAAAAGGGTTCCCAATTTTTGTTTTCTATATTATTCTTTAGTTTTTAACCCCCTACTCAAAAAGAATGGTGTTATAAGTTTGACCTGTGTAACTGTGTATCTGTGTATCTGTCTGTGGAAATGTAACAGCCAAACGCAAGGACGGATTGGATTGCGTTTTTTTTATTGAAAGCCTGGTTTATCGATATGGTTGTTCGCTATGTTTGGTTAAAATATAAACAGTCGTCTCCAAGATATTAAAGTTTCATTGGTGTAGGTGAAAGGTTCTTATGCAATATTGATAGAAATACTTAAGCAAGTGAAAATGTGTGTGTCTGTAGGTTCATTTATCACAATAATGAAACCAGTAACATAATTTAAAAAAGCAGAAAAAAAAATTAGAAAAACCCGTTACAAAAAGACTTCTAAAAAGAATTAAAATAATATTATTATGTACTTATTGAAATCGTTGCATCTGTAAACCGCTTATAAAGGAAATTAAAAAACAAAGTACCAAGGCAAATAAAGAAATTACGATCGAATCGTAATTTAAAGCCCTGTAATTGTAAGCCCTCGTAACTTTTTAATATAGACACCACCGTCAACGTACATACAACGTTCCCCCGACGCAACGACTTCAATTTTAAATTTTTAATATATATTTTTTAAAGTTCAAAAACAGTAAGTTTATTGTAGTATTAAAGATTTACTTAAAAAAATCCACTAATTTTATTAGGTTGATATGTAAGAAAGCTTTCTAACAATAAATTCGATGTTTGCACATTTTTGAAAACAAAGATTTCATAAAAGAATAAAAATGCATAATATTCACAAGAAAGTTTTAAAATATATGTAATATATTATGTAATAAAAAGTATAATTTCCAGTGGCATCAAAACTTAATTTTCATTCATACGTTATGTATAGAAGTACCTAAAACTCTCCGCTTCCCGGTTGAAATATTTTTCAATAGCTCTTTGAAGTGTTGAAGAGCAACACTGAATAACTCTGAATTGTTGAACTTTAGAATAAAACGTGAACGTTTTAAACATAATATTAAACTTAAATCATTGATTTCGTCCTTTAATCTTACCTTACTACCCCTCTCTGAAACTCATTTTGCACCTAATACTAAGCCATCACTTCTTGATCTCATTATTGTTTCAAAATCAGAAAATATTTTAAGTCATGGTCAGCTTACAGCACCTTTCTCTTTTCATGACCTCTTATTTCTTTCCTATAACTTACCTTCTTTTAAACGTAAACATAGGTTTATTTTTTGTAGAAGTCTCAAAACTATAAACTCTTCAAATCTTATATCTGACGCACGTAGTGTAAATTGGTCTGTGCTGTCTGATTTTAAATGTATTAATGAAATAGTAAACTTTTTTAATGCAGAGCTTATTAAGTTGTATGATATCCACGCACCTGTAAAACGGATAAGAGTTCGATATCCTCCCGCACCTTGGCTTTCTCCAACGATTAAATCATTTATGGCCAAACGGGATAAAGCTAAAAAAATTTACAAAAAATATCCATCTCAAGAACAGTTTGACAATTACAGAAAGCTACGTAATCACTGCAATAGAATGTGTAGAGATGCAAAACGCCGTCATATTTTTTCTTCTTTACACAATCTCCAAGGTACACAAATGTGGAACTTCTTAAAATCACTGGGTGTGGGTAAAAATCGCGATACTTCCAATCATACTATTGATTTAAATTTACTTAATACACATTTCACTACTCCGCCTATAGCTCTTTCCAGGGAACAAAAGTCCAAAACTCTGCAACAACTGAAAGATTGTACCCCACCCATCTGTGATTCTCCCTTTGTCTTCCAGGAATTAACGGAGGGAGATGTCAAGAAGTCATTGTTATCAATCTCCTCTACAGCCGTAGGGAATGATAACATTAGTAGAGATATGCTTATTCCCTTAATCGATGTTCTGTTACCAATAATCACATTCATTCTAAATTTTTCCTTAAGAACCTATTCGTTTCCCTCAGCTTGGAAGGCTGCCAACGTTATTCCCTTACCAAAAATTAAAAATCCTACTTTACCTTCTCATTATCGACCTATATCCATACTTCCTACCATTTCAAAACTTTTAGAAGATGCTGTCTACAAGCAACTCTCAGAATTTATTCTTAAAAATAATCTCTTAAGTACTTTTCAATCCGGTTTTCGTCCTCACCACAGCACTGGAACAGCATTACTCAAGGTCATTGATGATATCCGTTACGCAATGGATAGGAAACAGCTTACTATAGTGGTTCTTCTTGACTTTAGTAATGCTTTTAATTCAGTAGACTTTGATATTTTACTTGGCATCCTCTCCAGCTTCTCGATATCTCCTTCCGTTGTGAACTGGTTCAGATCATATCTTTACGGGCGTCGGCAGGTTGTGAAGTCTGATGAGAGTTCCTCTGATTGGATTGATCTTTCTGCTGGGGTCCCACAAGGCGGCGTATTATCTCCCTTGCTCTTCTCTATATTCATAAACGAAGTCTCCAAAATAATATCTTCTCACTACCATCTCTATGCAGATGATTTACAGCTTTACAGACATTCCACCTTCTCAGAGCTAGACCAATGTATCAAATCTGTTAATAAAGATCTGGATAATATACGCTAGTGGGCACATGAGTATGGTCTTTTAGTTAACCCTAATAAATCGCAGGCTATAATAATTAGTAGCAAAACAACTACGCAATAATTTAAATATGACGAACTTGCCCTATATAGTTTATAATAATACTCCGTTGCAGTATTTGGACACGGTTAAAAATCTGGGATTGACTATAGATTGCCATTTCACCTGGATACCTCAGGTAAACGATGTAAGCAGGCGCCTCTATCATTCCTTACACTCCCTCAAACGCCTTCAAAATTTCCTTCCCGTTAAAACTAAAATTATGCTAGTGCAATCTCTATTGATTCCTCTCCTTGATTACGCGGACGTTTGTTATCTAGATGCAACTGATGAGCTCCTTGGCAAGTTAGAGAGACTTCAGAATTTGTGCATCCGTTTCATCTATGGATTGCGCAAATTTGAACACATTTCAGAGTACCGCCAAAAATTGAAATGGCTCCCGATCCGAATCCGCCGGAATATGCACGTGTTAACGCTCCTCTACAGAGTGCTTCAAAAATCTTCTCCTTCTTACTTGCGAGATCGTTTTCAATTAAGTCCACCCAGAAATTTACCAGAACGTTCCTGTCTTTCCTTAAAATTTCTTGATGTACCGCGGTACAATACTATATTCTATCGCAAATCCTTTACTGTTCGTGCTGCGCAACTCTGGAACTCAATCCCTAATCACATTTATAAAGACTGGCCTTCTATCGCTTCCTTTAAGTTTAGGTTGAAGAATTATTTACTCTCACCTTGAAGAATGTATTGTGGTTATCGGTATATCTTTGCATGTATGTATATATTTGTGGGTATGTATGTATGTATGTATACATATATCTATATATGTAATTATATATGTTTATTATAACTTAGTATGTATATATGTGTGTATAGTTATATAATATACATTTATTATATTTAAGTGTGTTAGCTTATGTTAATTTAAATTATTTTAATTTTTAAGCTTTTACGTACCTATACCCTCAATAACACAATGTCTACTTTTATTAAGGGTTTCTGGAAGAAATCTCTGCTAAGAGATAAGTAATCCTATGTATTAATTATTTCATAAATACATTGTCATTTATATTTATCTTGGTACATAAATAAATAAATAAATAAATAAATAATATTGAACTTTCGTATGAGCGATACATTTTGCAAAATCACGTTTACAATATTAGTAGTGTCTGTAAAATAATTAGGTTTACTATGTTTCTGCATTATTTTAATATCCATTAACATTTTGTTAAGTAAATTATTTATATAGAATAAAAATATTTTTTGTTTTAATTATTTTATTATTAAAAGTTATTTTATTATTACAATTATTTTATTATTATTTTTCAATAACATATATTTACTTGTCTTTTCTTTTATATTTAACTAAGAAACTTTTTCTTTGAAATTTTAAGTTTACATAATAATGATATATTATTATTATAATGAAAATGGTGATTTAACGCTTCAAGTTGAGCCATAGATAAATTACTGAATCTTATAAACTACACATTTTTCTTTGGATTCCTGACATTTGACGAATTGCTTTTATAGAACTTTTATAGAATCTGCAAACATTTCACGTTTAAGATAGCATACAATATATCGAAAAAAAAAATTCTTAACTTTTCTCTTTCAACTTTATTTAACAATAAAACTTATTTATGTTAATCTCACCCAAACTCGAATATCGTATGTATATATGTATGTAATATAGATCGTGCGAGTGCATATTAAACATTATTGAAATGGCTTACATTTATATGTTTGAGTTTTGACTTTTAAAAAGCCTATGTTTGTTTATGAACTGTTACTAATGCTTTCTACGGGTAAGTGTTATAAAATTTGCAGATCGATTGTAACTCCTAAGTAGGAAACAAATGAAATTTATTTTACGAGTGGACAGTTGTTGTTATGTTCGTGCTTTGATTGCAATTATAATTCTGAGATGATATTCATTTGATGGATTGTTTATGGTTTTGAAAAACTGAGTTTCTATTTTACTGAATAGCTTAGATTAATGAGCTGATATGAGGTATGGCTTTCGTTGTATTCATACGTTTATATTAATATTGGTAAGTTATATTTAGTACCAGACAAATCTCGATATAAGCGTCTCGAGGTATTATAAATATAATAAGTAAAGCTGTCAGATTAGATCAGTGTTGTATCCAATCGTACTAGCCAAGTTTTAAAGTGCCGGTAAATTTAGCCAAACGATAATGACTGAAAATGTCAATTGGGCCATCCCTCCATACAATTACTTTAAGATCTTGCTGCATTTATTTTTAAATTAAAATCAAAACAACAATAAATCAATATGCAGCGTTAAGGCTGTTACCAAAAATTTAATCTTAATTACAATTTATATTAAGAGAAAGACAGATTACATTTTACGTGATTAAAACTGGTAGTTTACTCAGTTGGGAAATATATCATAATAAAAGGTGAATGACATGTGCTGAATTCACGAATAAAAATGACGCTGAATGATGTGAATGTTTTATTTGAATACCCAAATGGTAACGAAACTAAAATGTATATTCACAGTGAATAAAAGTTTGTTTCTGTTAATTGGGTTGTTATGAAGTATCTAAAAAGATAAAAAGTTTTAAACTAAAATATTTTTTTATTAAAAATGTACGAAAATTACATTTAATATTTTATTACATTTATTGGTCGTAGGTACTCAGCCAGGCCACGAGTAAACGTATTTACGTAGTTTACAAAATGCATTTCAAGTGTACTAAATAAAATGACGATGTTACTATGGTTTCATGTAAATTCTTTGAAAACTACTCAGAAACTATTTATATTGTTGTATGTTTACATTATATAACAGTATTGATATAAAATATAATTTATGTTTTTTGTTCATTCACGAGTATATTAATTTCAAGGCCACTCCTTGAGCTTTAGGAGAAATTATTTAAATATAATAAGAGAGAAGAAAAGATCCCGAAAGCTTACGGTGGAAAATATTGCCCGCAAATGAAAAATTCTTTTACGATGCTAAAATAAAACTTATCAAAATGTATGCCTTCGCACGAACGGCTCTGTGGAGAAGAAATCAAACAAGTTTTATACTTATTATTTCAGTACAGCACCATAAAGTTATATCAATTTGCAGTACATATATAAAGAATATATAAATAAATTGATTGGTTCTTTGTAAAAAGATAGATAAATGGAATAATTGATCTCAAGCATTTGGAAATGACGAGCACTATTGTACACGACAATAGTATGTTTAAGTAAAAACTATAGTGTTTTATATTAAGTCTATCTTAAATTTAATATTTAACAAGATTTAAAACACAAAGAAATTTGTTACTAAAGCGATTTGCAAATATTCGATCAGTTAAGATTCATTTTAGCATGTATTCTTGAGGCTAAAATATTTTAACAACAGTTATGGATCGCTAAGTCGGTTTGAGCTCGGAGCGCGACCACATTTTATAATATAGTTTTATTTTCAACATAAAATACGTATGTTGGGAAAATATTGTATCGATAGAATTACATTGTTATATTTATGCGTCTTAGCAGACTTAAGAAGTTTCTATCTACTTAGGTTCCATAAATAAAAATGAGGACATCACAACCTTTCTTTGTGCAAAGTTTTCATAAAAGAAATAATTATCTTAAGAAAATAATAAAATCTTAGACTACTAAAAAATCCATTAAAGTTATGTAACAAAATACTTCAGATAAAAAATGTGATTTTTTTTTTGGACGAAGTAGGTATTATTATCTAGCTGCAGCCCTTTGCAGATTAGCCTAAATGTAAAATTACAATTCCTGCGCATTTACAAAACCAGCATCAAACAACGTAATGAAAAACAGAAAAACATCGTAATGAAACGATAACTACTAAAACCTGTGTTGTGAGCTAATTACACGAACAGTTTAACTATACAGTGTGCTAAACATTTATATGTATATTTAGAACATTGTATAGTTAAGTTTGCCTATAAGGAATAAGTCAGAGTTTCAAACGGATCTAACATAATTATGAATTTTACAATATGGATGAACAGTTATGAGAACAGATCAGTTTTAGAAGAGATAAAGAGTTAGTTTTAGATGTGCAAAAAATATTATATAATAAAGATATGTCAGTTTTTTGCTATTTTTAGCCCCCGACTAAAAAGAGGGGTGTTATAAGTTTGACCTGTCGATCTATGTATCTGTGTATCTGTGTATCTGTCTGTGGCAAATTTGCGGCCAAACGCGTTGACAGATTTGAATGCCTTTTTTTTAATCGATAGCTATTCGTCAAAATAGTCGTCTCCAAGACATTGACGTTTTATTCGTGCGGGGAAGTGGTTCTTATGCAATAATTAGCTGTTCCCAGCGGCTTCGCCCGCGCTAAATAGGAAAAAAATCATTGTTATGAAGGCTAAAAGGTTTTTATATTTATTTACTCAGTTAAAGTACTTTATTAGGAACCGTTTAATAAAGGAAGAAATTAAAATGCAAGTAAGTTAACAAGGCAAATAAAGAAATAACGATATCGAATCATATAGTCTAAGTCCTCAATGATTAACTTCGTAAAATAGACACCATCGTCAACGTACGTACAACGGTCTCCCAACGCAACGACTTCAATAAGTACATACTAATATTATTTTTGATCTTTAAGAGGTCTTTTTGTATCGGGAATTTTTAAAATTTTAATTTATTGTTGTTTGTGAGCGTTTATTTAGGGAACCACGAATTGAGTTTTAAAAATATAATATCACACTACAACTAAAGTGTATATAGCATATATTATGTTATATCACTTTTATCTCGTTTAGTTACGTTTATATTAAAAACATTTTTGTTACGTTTATTTCTTAGATGATTGTGTTATTTGTAAAGCAATAACAATAGAGCGATGACTTTTAAAGAATTTCACACAACTCATGGTACTGACTGTAAATATTGATATTCATATCAGAATTACATAAAATATTCAAATTATTTCAGGTTTTATTTATTGCGATTGTAGAGTGTAATTTAAATTTATTCGTTAAATGCTAACGGTGTTGTAAAAATAACACAAAATAGAAATAAATAAAACAGAATGTTTATAAAAATCAGTTGAGTATTATTTGAAATTAGGAAATAAAATATTACCAATAATAATTGAAGTGTCATTATCGTCTTTTCTCATCTAATAGTGACTTTTTTTTATTCTTTCAATTTGCAGCTTACCTCTAACACACACACATCTAAAGTTTAGATGCCGTAAAGTTGAGAGAATAGACATTATAAAACACTTTACTATAAAACTTCACATGATATCTAGAAGTAACTAAAAACCTCCCTAGAAGATGTATTATTTTTTATTACTGGTAGAAAAACTTAACAGCCACAATATTAAGATACATGCCATATTATGTACCTCCCCAAAGACATTATTTAGTAAACTTAGGATTAATTTAATTTTGATACTATGAACGTAAGGCCATACTCCGAACTAATCTAACCTAATTCAGTTATGTTGTATTTCCAGATATCGTATAGGTTGATTCAATCTGAATACTAAAATGTTGTAAATATTATATATTCGAATTATAATACTCAAACGTTGAAAATGAAATTGGTAACATACAGTGAAACAAATACTATGCTCATAGAGTTAGATGAATTATTAAGAGATATCAAAAGTATATTAAGTATTAATTAAAAAATACCGCCATATTATAAAGTAAAGAGGTAATTTACTTAACAATGAAAATGTATAAATACCTCATGTTCTCATTATCATAATTGATACTTAACTTAATTTGGTTTTCAGTTAATATTTTGCATAATATTTAATAATGTTGGAAGAAATATTACAAGTATGGTATTATGTATAGTAAAGTAATTTCATAAGTTTAATTGATAATAAGAAAACTAAATTATTTTATACAAGACTGAATTAAATAAGTGAATTTATAATTAAAACAATGACAGGAACATAAGTTTGACAAGCAAAGGTTTCGGATGTCTTAGCTCTCCGCTCTTGGACTCTTATGAAGAATGCTTGATATATTGCAATATCGTCTAATAAGTGTTCCACAACGTATGCGAATAAATTAAATGTTTAATGAAAAAGTTCCAGATAATATGTTACGGTATTAAATACTGGTGTGAATTTTCTTTATACTTTTAAACTCATACATAACAAATATACAGAAGTCAATTCATTATTATTATTATTTTCTTAAATATAAAATTGTTTTTATAGAACTGAATACGATTTATACTGGCGAGTTCATACATTATATTAATGAATTCTTGTATTAATATTAACTTCATATCAAACAGCGAGAAAACTGATTGCTATTTTTTAAACTTCGAGCTGAATACTAGCAATTTCATTTAATCAATTTCATACTATGGGACTAGTTTGGAAATTCACTGACTTTGAAAATGAACGCATTTGGCATGTTGCTACGTTTACAAGGGTCTGTAGTAAAGTGGTTTAAGTTCAACCAGCTTTCGCTGTGGTATTAATCATTTTGTGCCTACATATCTATCTTTGTCAGTAGGTACGACTTTCCTGATATCTAATACGGCGCTATGTTGAATATTGAGAAGAGATTTTGGTAACTTAATACTGTGTAATACACATAGTACGTTGGTATATTAGAATGAACATTTAGGTTGCCTAAAAGCTTGAGTATCTATTGTTTGTAATATTTATTTATAATAATTTAAATGGTGAATACATTAGAATTTACATGTTTTAGTTAATAAGTTTCAACAGTAGCGCCACCTACGCAATTTATTATGGAATGTTGTATAGTATTTACTGTTAAATGTTTTAAGAATTAGAAACATAGGATATTTTAACATAATGTTTAATCTTTATTAGAACTTATTATAAGGTATAAATAGTATCATCTGTAAGTTGGTTATGAAATTGTAAATTACCCTCGCCTAAATATTATAGTGTTGAAATATTATAAAACGAGTTGTAAGGGCTGCTCTCGCCCATTCTATTACAAATGGTTGGATATTAAACATTGAAGTGCAAGTACTGTGTATTACTGAAACATGTCTTAACAGTAGATATTAAACAAAAAAAAACAAATATAAATTTTAACAAATGGATTAATTACGTATTAACTTACAAGAATTCTAAGGGACATTAAATGTTATATAAACTTCTCAATAGATTTTAGTAAAAATAAATTATTATTATTTTATGAGGGAGGGCATATTCACAATAATATAGCGAGTGTTTTATAAGAAGTGCTACTCCAGCATTTTATAGAAACGTAAAAACTGAAAATGAGATTGGATTTCCCAAAAGATAACCTCGGTGCATAAGAAGTCACTATTAGATGAGAAAAGACGATAATGACACTTCAATTATTATTGGTAATATTTTATTTCCTAATTTCAAATAATACTCAACTGATTTTTATAAACACTCTGTTTTATTTATTTCTATTTTGTGTTTTTTTTACAACACCGTTAGCATTTCACGAATAAATTAATATTACACTCTAAAATCGCAATAAATAAAACCTGAAACAAAATTGAATATTTTATGTAATACTGATATGAATATCAATATTTACAGTCAGTACCATGAGTTGTGTGCAATTCTTTAAAAGTCATCGCTATATTGTGATTGCTTTACAAATAACACAATCATCTAAGAAATAAACGTAACAAAATTTTTTTTAATATAAACGTAACTAAACGAGATAAAAGTGATATAACATAATATATGCTATATACACTTTAGTTGCAGTGTGATATTATATTTTTAAAACTCAATTGGTGGTTCCCTAAATAAACGCTCACAAACAAAAATAAATTAAAATTTTAAAAACCTCCGACACAAAAAGACCTCAAAAAGATCAAAAATAATATTAGTATGTACTTATTGAAGTCGTTGCGTCGAGGGACCGTTGTACGTACGTTGACGATGGTGTCTATTTTACGAAGTTAATCATTAATATGACTATTCGATATCGTAATTTCTTTATTTGCCTTGTTTTTTTACTTACATAATAAATTCATAATTATATTAGATCCGTTTAAAACTCTGACTTATTCCTTATAGGCAAACTTAACTATACAAATATACATATAAATGTTTAGCACACTGTATAGTTAAACTGTTCTTGTAATAAGCTCACAACACAGGTTTTAGTAGTTATCGTTTCATTACCATGTTTTTCCATTATGAGTAGAAACACTTATTAGTAGGGTGTAGGGTACTTCTTGGTAGCGGTCAATACTCGCGTCGCCACGATAAGGTATTAGAAATTATACGGGAAGCGGTTAGGTTTCAGTAGGAAGTGTGACAGTTATCCTCTTATACCGACTAACAAAGAGTATATGTTATTTTTCCTTGTCTATTTTAAGTGGCGCCTAAAAATAACACCATATATGGAAGTAATAGTTGTAAAATAACACCATATATGGAAGAAATAGTTGTATTTATCACAAGTATATGACAGGTAATACATAAGTATGGTATGCAACCAGGATACAAATAATTTTCTCTCTCTCTTTTTTTATTTTAAAACATCAAATGCTGGTTTTGTGAATGCGCAGGAATCGTAATTTTAAATTAAGGCAAATCTGCAAAGAGCTGCAGCTAGGTAATACCTACTTCTTAAAAAAAAAAGTCACATTTTTTATCTGAAGTATTTTGTTACATAACTTTAATGGATTTTTTAGTAGTTTAAGATTTTATTATTTTCTTGAGATAATTATTTCTTTTATGAAAACTTTGCACAAAGAAGGGTTGTGATGTCCTCATTTTTATTTATGGAACCTAAGTAGATAGAAACTTCTTAAGTCTGCTGAGACGCATAAATATAACAATGTAATTCTATCGATACAATATTTTCCCAACATACGTATTTTATGTTGAAAATAAAACTATATTATAAAATGTGGTCGTGCTACGAGCTCAAACCGACTTAGCGATCCATAACTGTTGTTAAAATATTTTAGCCTCAAGAATACATGCTAAAATGAATCTTAACTGATCGAATATTTGCAAATCGCTTTAGTAACAAATTTCTTTGTGTTTTAAATCTTGTTAAATATTAAATTTAAGATATACTTAATATAAAACACTATAGTTTTTAGTTAAACATACTATTGTACACGTGCTCGTCATTACCAAATGCTTGAGATCAATTATTCCATTTATCTATCTTTTTACAAAAAACCAATTAATTTATTTATATACTCTTTATATATATAGTGCAAATTGATATAACTTTATGGTGCTGTACTGAAATAATAAGTATAAAACTTGTATGATTGCTTCTCCACAGAGCCGTTCGTGCGAAGGCATACATTTTGATAAGTTTTATTTTAGCATCGTAAAAGAATTTTTCATTTGCGGGCAATATTTTCTACCGTAAGTTCTCGGGATCTTTTTTTCTCTCTTATTATATTTAAATAATTTCTCCTAAAATCCTAGGAGTGGCCTTGAAATTAATATACTCGTGAATGAACAAAAAACATAAATTACATTTTATATTAATACTGTTATATAATGTAAACATACATCAATATAATTAGTTTCTGAGTAGTTTTCAAAGAATTTACATAAAACCATAGTAACATCGTCATTTTATTTAGTACACTTGAAATGCATTTTGTAAACTACATAGATACGTTTACTCGTGGCCTGGCTGAGTACCTACGTCCAATAAATGTAATAAAATATTAAATGTAATTTTCGTACATTTTTAATAAAAAAAAAATATTTTAGTTTAAAAGTTTTTCTCTTTTTAGATACTTCATAACAACCCAATTAACAGAAACAAACTTTTGTTCACTGTGAATATACATTTTAGTTTCGCTACCATTTGGGTATTCAAATAAAACATTCACATCATTCAGCGTCATTTTTATTCGTGAATGCAGCACATGTCATTCACCTTTTATTTATGATATATTTCCCAACTGAGTAAACTAACCTTTTTAATCACATAAAATGTAATCTGTCTGTCTAATCTGTCTTTCTCTTAATATAAATTTAATCTTGTTGTTTGTTGTTTTGAATTTAATTTAAAAATAAATGCAGCAAGATCTTAAAGTAATTGTATGGAGGGACGGCCCAATTGACATTTTCAGTCATTATCGTTTGGCTAAATTTACCGGCACTTTTAAATGTGGCTAGTACGATTGGATACAACACTGTGATCTTACAGCTTTACTTATTATATTTATAATACCTCGGGACGCTTATATCGAGATTTGTCTTGTACTTAATATAACTTACCAATATTAATATAAACATATGAATACAAAGGAAGCCATACCTCCTACCTCAATAAAAAACTTATACAATACCAGCCCATTAGTATAAGCTATTTAGTAAAATAGAAACTCTCAGTTTTTCAAAACCATAAACAATCCATCAAATGAATATCATCTCAGAATTATAATTGCAATCAAAGCACGAATATAACAACAACTGTCCACTCGTAAAACAAATTTCATTTGTTTCCTACTTAGGAGTTACAATCGATCTGCAAATTTTATAACACTTACCCGTAGAAACCATTAGTAACAGTTCAGTAACAATCATAGGCTTTTTAAAACTCAAAACTCAAACATATAAATGTAAGCCATTTCATTAATGTTTAATATGCACTCGCACGATCTATATTACATACATATATACATACGATATTCGAGTATGGGTGGGATTAACATAAATAAGATTTATTGTTCCAGTGCATTTCGAACTGTCACATTGAACGCACGTATCGTTAGCGCAAATATAACTTTCTCTTAAACATATTTTTTTAAATCTACCTTCATTTAAAAAGTGAAGTGAAATGAGTGAACTTAGTAAAGGAGTTAAAACAATTAATACTTATGACGATGTGAGTATTGTAAATATGGAAGAAGATAGTGAGATAAATAATTTTAGTGATCAACCAGTTACGAGTCCTATTAGGTCTCCAATTATAAGAGCTGAAAAACGGTATAGGTTAGAAGAAAGAGATATGTTAGGAAAAGAAATGGAGAATGATGGTTTTGTTACAGTCGAAAAAAGATCAAAACGTTTGGCCCATAGTTATTCAAATAACACAAAGATTATAGAGGACACTCATGAGATTTGTATAACATCTAAAGACAAAATACCTAAGCAAATTAGTCTTGCAAAATTTTTTAAATCTTTCAATATACCTAATATACTAAAAATTAAATATAAGAACCCTTATAAAGTCTTAGTACAGTTAGGTACAAAACGTGATGCTGAAACACTTTTAAATAATCCCAAATTAACTGAAATGGGATATAGATGTCAGTCGACTTTGGAAGCAAATTTATCATATGGAATAATAAGGAACATAGATTTAGAACTTCAAGAGCAAGAAATAATAGACTTACTTGAATCGGAATACAGTCTAATATCTGTTAAAAGATTAAAAAGACTCGGAGATGATGGTGTGTGGGTCGATAGTGAAACAGTCCGTCTTTGCTTTAGAAGTGCAAGCATTCCACCTCATGTATATAGCTATGGTTGCAGGTTTAAAGTGGAACCTTATACTTTTCCTGTATCACAATGCTCACGATGTTGGAAATTTGGTCATCTCACAAGAACATGTCCATCAAACAAAATCGTTTGTCCAAAATGCGGACATGATCACGCAAACTGCGAGACTAATGTGTTTAAATGTGTAAACTGCAAAGGAGCTCATATGGCTCTAGATAAATCTTGTATGATATTTTTAAAAGAAAAACAAATTAGAAATATAATGAGTAAAGAAGGATATACTTATAGAAAAGCTTTAGAATATTATCTTACATTGGAAAAAGAAAAGAAAATCCTTATTGAGAGACATCAAGTTGAAACTAATAATGCGTTATCAAATACTGTACAAGATACTATTTCATATAAGGATGTCCTATGTAGTGTCGTTGATAAGCAAGATAATACTACTAATATTAATCGAAAGCCAATTTCAAACAAAGAAATAAAACCTGATAATGTAAGAGAAAAAAAAATGAAACCTAAGAAGAAAAATAAAAGTGATGTTAGCAACAGTACTAATATAGATTATGATAGCTTTGAAATAGAGTCAGAAGAAGATGAACAGGATAAATCAGAAGAGAAGCGAGATAATACTTTAAGAAAATCTTATTTCTCATTCAAAAAGTTTTTACTTAATTTTAAATCTATTGTTGTTGCCGATATTTCATTTGAAGAAAAAATTATAAAAATAGTAAAAAGTGTCCTAAAAGAATTGGCATCAGTTCTGTTACTAAGCGTTGGTGGCGAAGATTTTTTGAAAAGCATATTCAGCAGCTTCTTTAATGGATAAAGCTTTTAAAGTCAATATACTTCAATGGAACGCACAAAGTTTGAGACCTAAGAAATTAGAATTAGAAGCTTTACTTAACAGGGAAAATATTCATATAGCTTTTATAAGTGAAACATGGCTGGAGCCCGAATCTCTTATGAAATTTAGTGGTTTTAATGTCTTTAGACAGGATAGGTTAGATTCATACGGAGGTGTTGCAATTATCATGATGATGATGATGATTACTCCGACCGATTTCGGCCATGGCGACCACTTCGAACCTTTAATTATGTCGACGCTGATGCGCACGTATATGGCTATTGTAGCCAATTTTGGCAGCAAACTCCCGCGCACAGTGTGGGCACGTGAGCTTACCACTGATATAGTTATAATTCATGGCGACGGGAGGACGGGCCTTCAATTCATTGCGTTTAGCGTCGAGGTCTGCTTTACGCTGCTCCTCGAAGTCGCGGATACGCCTCCTTATAAGACCGCGCCATTCTGGCCGTTGTGCTGCCAGACCCTCAAATTGAGAGGGCTCGATGTTGCACCTTTTCATGTGTCTTTTCTGAACATCTTTGTATCGGAGGAGTTGACCGCCATGCTTTCGCTTGCCCTCCTCTAGCTCAGAATAGAAGATGCGCTTCGCTACTCTCTCCTCCGCCATCCGGAAAACGTGGCCGCACCACCGAAGCTGCCGATGCATTAAATGGGCTTCAATGCCACCGACATTGGCTCGTCTTAGAACTTCGGTGTTGCGCATTCGGTCGGACCATCTGATCTTCATGATGGTGCGAAGGCATTTGAGGTGGAATTGATCAAGAGTGCGTATGTGGTGGCGATAAACACACCAGGTCTCAGAGGAGTACAGAAGGTTTGGAAGCACAATTGCCATATATACCGAGATTTTTGTGGTTAGTTTAAGGTCGTGTGAGCAGAAAACTTTTGAGCGCAGCTTTCCAAATGCAGCAGCTGCAGCACTGATTCTGCTATTGATCTCAGCATCAAGGTCACATTTGGCTGTTATGGTGTTCCCCAGATAACGAAACTTGTCAACCTGTTTCAGTATATCGTCACCAAGCTTAATTGTCAGTGTGTCATGGCAATGTGTGTCTAGGGACATCACTTCCGTCTTTTTGACACTAATCTTTAGGCCGAATTTGCAGCATGCTTGGTGAAAACTGGACATCAAATGTTGCAGGCCATCTGGGGATTCTGCGAGAAAGCACAAGTCATCGGCATACATAATTTCAGTAACTAGTGCATGCGAGACCTTGGTACGCGCCTTAAGTCTAGCCAAATTGAAAATACTGCCATCTGTGCGAAAACGGATTCGAACTCCTTCGGAAACAGTGTTTAGGACCTCCTTGACTACTACCGCAAAGTATAAGGCGAACAGGGTGGGTGCTAGTACACACCCTTGCTTCACCCCACAGGTGACGGGGAAGAAAGCAGACCTTTCACCATCTACAGAGACACAGCACTGCATATCGTCATGCAGGAGTCTTAGGAGGCGCAGAAACTTCTCCGTGCACCCTAGCTTTCCTAGCACTATCCAGAGAGCTTCACGAGGCACACTATCAAATGCTTTCTCTAAATCAACAAAGCAGAAGTACAGATGACGATGTTGTTCTCTACATTTTTCCTGCAGTTGACGCACGGAAAAAATTGCTTCACAAGTGCCTCGGTCAGCTCGGAAGCCAAACTGGGTTTCGGGCAGAATCTTTTCTGACAGATCTTTCAGGCGGTTTAATAAGACTCTTGCGAAGGTTTTTCCAGGGACCGACAGTAACGAAATACCGCGATATGAGTCGCAGTCACTACGGTTACCCTTGTTCTTGTAGAGGGCACTGATGCGGGACACTTTAAACTCTTTCGGGACTCTCTCTTCCTCCCACATTCGAACAAAAATTTGCCATAGCGACGTGTGCAGCCCCGTACCGCCATATTTTAGTACTTCGCCCGGTATAAGATCAATACCGACCGCCCGATTATTATGCTGCTGTTTGATGGCAGTTACGACCTCGTCACACAACAGGGGCTTGTCCAACTCGGTGGCTAAGGGAAGTTGAGGTAATAAACTGATATTATGCAGATCAGCTGATCGATCTACGTTAAGCAGGTTGTTAAAATGTTCCGCCCAACGTTCCAGTACATCCTCCTTGCTGGTCAGGAGTCGTTTACCGTTTAGAGACCTTAAAGGTACTCTAGCTTGTTGAGACGCCCCTATCAGCTTTCGCACCTCGCAATAAAACTCCCCAAGTTGATTTGTGTCTGCAAGGCACTGCATTTGACAAGCTTTGTCCCGCCACCACTTGTCTTTTATTTGCCGAGACAGCCTGCGCAATTCTTGGTCACTCTCTTTGACCGCCGCAACACCTTTACCTCTTTGATGATGCTGTCGCAAGAGATCTCGATGTTTGTCGAATGCTGCTTTGAGAACTTCGCTATTGTCATCAAACCAGTCTTCGCTACGCCGGTCTTTCGTACCCAAAATAGCGGAAGCGGCTTCCATGAGATGACATGATAAAGTTTTCCAAGCAGCACTGACATCACCTGTCTCATTTAACAGCAAAGGTATTTTAGATATATCTTCAACATATTTTGCCCTCACCTCGTGATCTTTCAACCTATCCACGTGTAAATACACAGGCTTTTTCATTGAGGATCTACGAGGTTTACGGAGGTAGAGTCGCAGTCTTGTGATAATAAGTCGGTGGTCAGTCCAGCAGTGAGCACCACGCATGACGCGGGTGATCTGAACTTGACCGATGTCTCTTTGCCGCATAATAGCATAATCGATCAAATGCCAGTGTTTGGATCGCGGGTGCATCCACGTCTTCTTGTGTTTAGCGGCAAGTCTGAACATAGTGTTCGTAATCGCTAGATGGTATTGAGCACAAAGACTAAGTAGCAACTGACCATTGTTGTTCATGTTGCCGACTCCGTGTCGCCCCAGAACCCCAGGCCAAGCCTCATAGTCCCGACCAACTCTGGCATTGAAATCGCCCAGCAATAAAATTTGCTCTCTGGCATTTATGCTGTCAAGGCATTGTGATAACTCCTCATAGAATTTGTCCTTAATATCATCAGACTTGTCTAGCGTTGGAGCATAGACACTGATGACATTAAGGTAGTTGTCTTTGTTTATGTGAAGGCGCAGTGTGGTAACGCGGTCCGAGATGTGTGCAGGACATTCTTGCAGTCTCTTTGCTAAATGATTTTTTATGGCAAACCCTACCCCTGAACGTCGAGGTTCGCTTGCAGGGGTACCTTTCCAGAAGAAAGTGTAGCCACCTCCATCTTCCACTAGCTCTCCTTCATCAGCAAGATGTGTTTCGCTGAGCGCAGCCACATCCACGTTATAGCGATGGAGTTCACGAGCAACTATGGCGGTTTTGCGTTCAGGGCAGGCGTTGCCATCTCGATCAATGAGAGTTCTCACGTTCCACGCGCCAAAAGTCATAATAGATGGATTTATGCATTTTTTATTTCTTTGGTTATTTCGACCACGAGTTAAGTGATGCGATGGCAGCCGTGGTTACTACCACCTTCCAGGTAGGGACGAGCATTTTTTAGGCCACCTTTTCTAGGCCCCTCCTCGGCTGAGCAAGGAGAGCAGTGCCTCCCTGAATAGGGCTGCTCTGTCATCCCAGTTGCTGCCGAATTTGCATTGTCGCCCCGATTAGCAATGCAAAAGCGACCACGGCATTTACACACACCTCTGGGACCGCCTATGTGCAGGAATCAGACAAAGCCCAGCTTGCACCACGCCAGACCTCTCTACTTCAACCCATCGCCATAGGACTTAACGGCATCGGAGTCCAAATTCGGAAGCGGTCAGTTGCGCAGGATATATTAAGGTGCGCAGACGTTTGCGCAAACGCAAGCGCACGCACTTAGTCCTCCCTCTCCACGATTCAGTGGAACGGAAAACCGCTACGACTGAAGGAGAGGTCAGATGCAGTGTCTGGCTGACGGTAACTACACGGGCCCTCTACCGTCACCCTTGGCTATCCACCTCGCCTTGCTGAGTCACCGTATCCGCCAAGCCCTTTTGCATTATCTGCATTGGGTTGCCTTTCTCGCCGACACAGACTTTGTACTGTAAGCAGGAGGGGGCTGCTTGTGTTGGACCCAGGAGGGGATGGATGGGAATGGACATTGTGGAACAAAGAAAGGAAAACTGATAAAAGGATACTACTGTCCGGAAGATAGAAAGAGACAATAGAGGCTCGGGAAGCCGGGGTCGCGTACCCGTATACCACATCACAACTTTCGGTCCAGAAAGTGTGATGAAGTACCCTTGACTGAATTAAGTAGCAATTATCATACACAAATCTTTAAAAGCACAACTTCAGTTTAATAACTTTAGTAACAATGGTATAGAAATAGTACACTTAAAACTGTTCAACTGTAAACATTTAAAAAACATTGTATCTATCTATTGTCCTTCATCAGTTCAGACAAATCTAATGGATTGGGATTGTATATTTTCAAAATTTTCAAAAGGATCAATAGTAGCGGGGGATTTTAATGGACATCACACTAATTGGTCCAATAAGAGTGATAGACGTGGAAACTATCTTTTTGAATCATGTATAGAGAATAGTCTTATATCACTTAACAAATGTAGTCCAACGCGTGTAAAACTTGTTAATAACATTTTACAAGAGTCTTCACCGGACATCACTTTTGTTTCCACAGATATAGCCATATACTTTGATTGGACCGTATTAAATGACAATTTAGGCAGTGATCACTTGGTGATTAAATGTGTCTTAAAATATCAGGACACCGTAAATTTTATATCAAAACGGAATCTTAAGTTAGCGGATTGGAAAGGCTATCAAATTTTTTTGGAAAAAACGTTTAATAAAATAGCATGTACAAATAATTTACAACAAATATATGATTTATTTTTAGAAAAGTTGAATGAGGCAGCAGATAAATTTATACCTAGGCATAGAATTTGTACTAACCCCAATCAAAATTTTACACCGAAAAGATATTGGAATCCAACTTTATCTAAACTTGTAGCACAAAGACGTCTCGCTTTAAAAGAATTACGAAGAAATCCTACACCTCAAAATTTAGAAATATTTGAAGATAAATTACTCGAAGTGCAGCATAAAGTTAGGCAGGCTAAATGTAGTGGTTGGTATTCTTTTTGTAGTTCGATTGATGAGAATATGAATGAATCTGAGGTATGGAAGAAAATGCAGTGGGTGAAAGGCATACGCACGAGTCCAAATTATGCCTCAGAAGAACAATGTAAAGAACTACTCTGTGATTTAGCACCGGATTCGGTGACTCCTCAACCACCGCTTTTATTGTCAAAAATTTGCGTCTTGGAAAGTAATTTTAATATTCACGAATTAAACAACTGCATTAAAAAAACGGATACTTCTCCTGGGTCAGATGGTATTACATATTCTATGATTTCCAATCTTCCAAATGTAGGGAAAAAGATTCTTCTTAATATATACAACAATATTTTTGAAACAAGTAACATCCCTAAGCAATGGCGTAAAATAAGTATTGTTCCGATTCCTAAAGCAGGTAATTCCAATAAACTTAGGCCTATTTCTTTAATGTCTTGTATTTGTAAGATTTTTCACGTGTTATTAGCTAAAAGAATGGAATGGTATATAGAGAAAAATAATATTTTGTCACAAAATACAACTGGATTTAGAAAAGGACAGTCTAGTCTTGACAGTTTAATTAAATTGATTTCACAAATACAGATTGGATTTTCTGAAAAAATACAAACATTAGCTGTTTTTCTTGATATTACAAATGCTTATAATAATATTTTAGTGGATAATATGGTAAAAATACTAGATGAGCTGGGAATGGGAAACAGAATATGTACATATGTTTGGAGCTTTTTAAGCGAGCGACATCTCGAAATTTATGATTTAAATAATAGGTTAATATCCAATAGATGGTCAAACAAAGGGCTAGCACAAGGAGATCCATTATCCCCTTTACTTTTTAATATTGCAACTCACAAAATATACTTTTTAGTACAAAATGTTTTTATGTGTCAATATGCAGATGATTTCGTGATATATACTCAACATAAGAATCTAAAATATAGCGTTGATTTGATTCAGAATACACTTAAATTTCTTGATTCATATTTACAATCCCTTGGTTTAGAGATTTCATGTAGTAAAACAAATTATTGTTTATTTAGTAGGGGTAAAACAAAAAACAAAGTTTCTCTTACAATCAATAATGAATCTGTTACAAATTCTAATAATATTCGATATTTAGGTATATGGCTAGATCGGTCACTATTGTGGAATAGACATATAAACGAGTTGTACCAAAAATCAGCCAAATTATTAAATTTGTTTAAAGTATTAGCTGGTCCATCTTGGGGGGTTCATCCAAAGCATCTACGGAGACTTTATTTATCTTTGGTCCGAAGTAGATTGGATTATGGATGTTTTTTATATGATAACAGTGCAAAGACACACCTCAATAAATTAGATAGAATACAAAACCAAGCTTTAAGAATCATTGGGGGTTTTATTAAAACTACGCCGATACATGTTATGGAATGTGAATTATGTGTTCCACCTTTGTACTTGAGAAGATACTATCTAGCAATAAAATTTTGTTTTAAGATGTTAACCTGTTCAAAAAATATAGCATTAGATTATGTAAATAAATTATTTTCAACCTACCAAAATAACCAATATTGGCGTCATAAAAACAGACCATTAATTCCTATAGTGTACAATGAAATCAAAATAGAAAAAGTATATTCATCCAAACCTTTGCAAATGTTTACTTTAAGTACGTGGATATCAAATGTTAATCTAAGTGATGTGATTGAGAATAATTTATTTTGTGTTAAAAAATCGAAAACAAAATATGAAGTTAATTTACTGAGGAATAATATTTTACAAGAGTTAAGTTATAAGTATAGTGATTGGAATAAAATATATACGGATGGGTCTATATCTGAAAATAATGTGGGTGCCGCCTTTTATGACAGTAAATTTGGTGGTAGTAATATGTATCATATAACATCAGACATATGTATTATGTCAACGGAACTGTTTGCAATTTCAGAGGCTATATCTTACGTAGAAACATTAGGCTACAAGAAAACTGTTATATTCACCGACAGTAAAAGTGCCTTGCAGCATTTGGCTCGGTGCGTCTCTGGAGTTAGAGGTGTTCCGATAGCCTATACTGTTCTGGCCAAAATATTTAACATGAAACAAAAAGGTATAGGGCTTAAATTGCAATGGATTCCGTCACATATAGGGTTGTGGGGAAACGAGAAGGCTGACTGCCTAGCAAAAAGTGCAATTAATAATGGTTTTGAAGTATACATAAAACCCAACTATTCTGAGCTGTTGATTAAATATAAATGTAAAACTTTTAATATGTGGAAAGAATATTTCAATCAACGTTCAAAAGAAAAAGGAATTTGGTATAAAACTTTACAGTGTCAGCCTCCTCGCTGGCCCTGGTTTAATATAAGCGATATGGGTAGATCTTTAATATTAATAGCACATAGGCTACGATCTGGACACCTTCCATTAAACAGTTTTTTACATTTAATGAAAAAATCTGAATCTCCTAATTGTCAAGTGTGTGGAAAGATAGAAGATGTCCAGCATATATTATATGAATGTCATCGTAACACAGCATTAAGGAAGAAAATTATTAAGGATCTTAGATTAAATTGTTTAGATGTTGGTATGTTCCATAGCATCCTGTCCGCCCCAAATTCAATGGAGGCACGGTTAATTTATAAGTTTGTTTTTAATAGTTTACTTTTATTGTAAATCTTAGAATAAGGTACGATGGGGCTGGCATGTTTTATCTAAAACAAAAGCCCTTAAATAAATGGAAAAAAAAAAAAAAAAAAAAAAAAGATTTATTGTTAAATAAAGTTGAAAGAGAAAAAGTTAAGAATCTTTTTTTTCGATATATTGTATGCTATCTTAAACGTGAAATGTTTGCAGATTCTATAAAAGTTCTATAAAAGCAAATCGTCAAATGTCAGGAATCCAAAAAAGTTTCTTTGTTTCTTAGTTTAAATATAAAAGAAAAGACAAGCACATATATTTGCTTGATATATAGAAAAATAATAATAAAATAATTGTATTAATAAAATAACTTTTAATAATAAAATAATTGAAAAACAAACAAAAGTTTTTATTCTATAAAAATAATTTACTTAACAAAATGTTAATGGATATTAAAATAACGCAGAAACATATCAACCTAATAAAATTAAGGGAAAAATTTTAAAGTAAAGTAATTGTAATCTTTAATACTACAATAAACTTACTGTTTTTAAACTATAAAAAATATATATTAAAAAATGTAAATTGAAGTCGTTGCGTCGGGGAAACGTTGTATGTACGTTGACGTTGACGTCTATTTTAAAAAGTTACGAGGGCTTAGACTATACGATTCGATCGTAATTTCTTTATTTGCCTTGGTACTTTGTTTTTTAATTTCCTTTATTAGCGGTTTACAGACGCAACGATTTCAATAAGTACATATTAATATTATTTTTATTATTTTTAGAAGTCTTTTTGTATTGGGGGTTTTTAATTTTTTTTCTGCTTTTCAAAGTTATGTTACTGGTTTAATTATTGTGATAAATGAACCTACAGAAGCACAGATTTTCACTTGCTTAAGTATTTCTATCAATATTGCATAAGAACCTTTCACCCACACCAATGAAACTTCAATATCTTGGAGACGACTGTTTATATTTTAACCAAACATAGCGAACAACCATATCGATAAACCAGGCTTTCAATAATAAAAAAACGCAATCCAATCCGACCTTGCGTTTGGCTGTTACATTTCCACAGACAGATAGACAGATACACAGTTACACAGGTCAAACTTATAACACCATTCTTTTTGAGTAGGGGGTTAAAAACTAAAGAATAATATAGAAAACAAAAATTGGGAACACTTTAAATATTTTTATTTGTTGTTTAACAATTAAAAGAAGACTCTGGTATGACGGGTCGATTAAAAAATTACAATATTACTTACTTTTATTACATTTATAACTTCCTATCCTATAAATAACTTCCTCCGACAATCCCCGACATATATATGATATGTTTGAAAGTTTATACTATACGATCCTAAAGATTTATTTTATTTCAAGAAGACTTACAGAGGCTATAAAAAAATATTAACCAAGTTAAGTAAGGTTCATCTTAGTACCACGATAACGGTGTCTCCTTAATTACCCACAATATCTTAGATCGCACAAACAAAGCTCAAGGGACTTACCCAATAGTTGTTCAAATTTATCTAAATTGCTGTTTTGTTACGTCAATATTATCTAAAGTATATGGAAGAATTAATATAATATCTGACTAATATTATATTAGATTCTTCCGCAATGAATATTGTAAATTGTAATAGAGCTATTTCTCTAATATATATGCCGCACTATATATATAACCCTAAGAGTACTTAGATGTATGTTTTAAATTTTATTTTATTTTTTTTGTCAGATAAACTAAATTCTTAGCGATGATCGTGCATAGACTTATTACTTGGCACTATGAGGGAATCAAAAAACTTTTTTTTTTTTTTTTTCATTTAATATTAAAGAGGGTTTGTTCAATATTTGAAGATGACACCCTCATAGAAACATCTTAAAATCATCTTCGCTTACATGCTAAATTATACATACTATATACCATTTTTGCTTCTGCCGAGAATGGATGACTTAAAATTACATTAATTATACCTATATCTAGTAAATTTATATCGTTAATAGTTATAAAGTATAATATAATATAATGTAGTATGTAGGTATAGTTTATAGTTACCGCTAAATTATTTTTAATGTCTAAACTTCCGTATAATTTCCTAATATCATGTGGAAGGTATTTTTTAATAACTTTAAATTATTTAAATAAAAGTATTTAGCGGATTTTTTGCGTACGGCTTATGATTTTCAAAATACATTGTACAAAGTTTCTGGTTCCGGGTATAGATCATTCGAAGATGCAAATATGTGTTTTGTAAAAAGGTATATCTTTATTTTTAATTACAAGTATAACAATTATTAATTAATCAGTCAATTAATATAACATATACCGGATCTATTTAAATTTTTTTAGAGATGTACTAACAAAAAAAAGGTTTAAATATACCTAAATGACCTTTGCAAACTTACATTATAAATTTGTAAAATCTTAACATATGCCGATGGTACTGTTTTACTTGTCCAAGGCCGAGATTGGTTAGTAACTAAAATACATGCAGAACCAGCGCTGTCATATGTTATGTATTGGCTATCATCTAATTTTCTGACACTTAATATGGACAAAACTAAAATATTGCCTTTCGCACATAACTCGATGTCTCTGCCAAACTCATCTTTCACTATGTCTGCTAATTAAAATAATTGTAAAAAAAACATAGATTGATAGAAACACATATATTTATATAATAATGAGGACTTATTTTTAGATTAAACTTGACATAATAAATTTAAATCAATTTTTTACAAGGAAATTGCAAATAATTGCAATCCTTAGTCAAATGGTAAGGTCAGCAGAAAGTCGCTATTTCTTAGATAGTATTTCTAAATCCTCTTCTGCTGGTATATGGACGTTTTTACACTCGCTTGGTATCAGAAAAACTTCTCCAAATCTTGCTTCTGGCTCCTTCTCTCTCGATGAATTGAATAAGCACTTTTCTTCATCTTCTGCTCTTTGTTCCCTAATCAAGTAATTCCGAAATTGCTACTGACAGGGCATATTCCTTCCATTTGGGGTATGGTCTGTATAACTCATCTTCCTAAAATAGGTAATCCAATTCAATTAAATCATTTTAGACCTATTTCAATTTTGCCCTTTATGTCTAAAGTTCTTGAGGCCAATGCTCACAAACAGTTAGCCTCTTTCTTTTATACTAATAAACTTCTTTCCCCGTTTCAATCAGGTTTTAAACTAGGTCATAGTACTACTACGGCACTTCTCAAAGTTACTGAGGATATAAGACTCGGCATGGAGATGAGACTGGTCACCATTCTAGTTTTTATTGATTCTAATGCCTTCAACATGGTAGACCATGATATTCTCATTGCCACCCTCCATCACAATAAAGTCTCACCCATAGTGTTGGATTGGTTTTCCTGTTAACTCCGTCGACGCCAGCAAGCTGTCAAAGTTGGCCATGTGAATTTCCGAATGGTGTGATTTGAAGTCTGGTGTTCCACAAGGTGGCATTCTGTCTCCATTACTTTTTTCTATTTTCATCAATCTAATTACCTCTTCTCTTGACTATTCTTACCACTTGCACGCAGATGACTTGCAAATTTATACACAGATCACTAACTTAAACATTTATATTGCAGTGGAAAAGATAAATAGCAACCTGTGTAAAATTAATTCATGGTCTACTAAATTTGGGATCCTTGTAAATGTGGCCAAATGTCAGTCTATCGTCTTAGGTAGCTCGGGTCAATTATGTAAAATGGATTTGGGATCTTTTCCACCTATCTTGCTTGGTACTACGGTCATACCATTCTCATCATCAGTAAAAAATCTTGGTATTCATTTGGATTCAACATTTCCTGGTCTACACAAGTAAATGAAGTTAGTAGATCGGTCTATGCAGTTTTGCGATCCCTGCAGCGCTTTAGAAATTTCTTACCCACTAAAAAGTATCTTGTCGAAACTCTTGTTTTTCCCATTCTTGATTATGCGGCTGTGTGTTACTCTGAAATTAATAAAGTTTTTCTTAAAAAACTAGATCGTCTCGTCAACTACTCAATACGTTTAATTTTCTGTCTTTGTAAATTTGACCATATTACCTTTTATCGTCGCCAGCTCAAATGGCTTCCAATTCGCAAACGTCAACTGTCTCTTATGCTCAATTTACTTTTCTTTATATCATTTTAAAACTTTTAGAAATCTAAATATAAAAAAAAAACGGTGACTTTTGGGGTATGTCAGTAAAATCACTAATAAGTATTATAAATGATATTGATCCACAATTGTCCTAAATTTTTAAAAAAGTTTTGAAACCGGTACTTTCCCAGATTTAATGAAAAATAGTAAAGTAGTTCCCTTGTTCAAAAGTGGCGATAGGCTAGAGCCCAGAAATTATAGACCTATCTCTATTTTACATACTTTAAGTAAAATCTTCGAAAAAAATATTCTAAACCCAATGTCAGAATTTGCTTATAGCAATGAAATCATGCATAGTAAACAATATGGTTTCACCAAAGGCAAATCAACAACTGATGCGGGTGCCGCGATTCTTAAGCACATTTACGACGCATGAGAAAAGTCACAGAATGCAATCGGAGTGTTTTGTGATTTATCTAAAACCTTTGATTGCGTGGACCATCAAACATTGCTATGCAAACTTAATCACTATGGTGTGCGTAGTGCTGAGCTTGATCTTATTGCCTCTTACTTGAATCAAAGAGTTCAGACGGTTAATGTAAATAATTGTAAATCGGTTGGATCTCACCTAAAAATGGGTGTTCCACAAGGATCTATTCTAGGCCCTTTCTTATTTTTACTCTATATTAATGATTTACCCGTTTACGTAAAAGGACTATGTGACTTTGTACTTTTTGCTGATGACATCTAGCTTATTTTTAAAGTTGATCGTAATAAAGCTAATTTTGACAAAGTTAACTGTGCTCTGTCACGTGATCTTCATTGGTTTGAAATTAATAATTTGGTATTAAATACTAAGAAAACTAAATGCATGGAATTTACACTTCCGAATGTAAAAAGTTAAAATTGTAGTTTATTCCTTAACAATGAATTGTTAGCACTGACTGACTCGACAACTTTCTTAGGTATAACTTTAGATAGAAAGCTCCAGTGGAACCCCCATCTCGCGACACTCGCAAGCAAACTTAGCTCAGCCGTCTTTGCAATTAAAAAATTAAGACAATTAACAGACGTTAATACGGCTCGACTTGTTTATTTTAGTTATTTTTACAGTATATTGTCTTACGGTATTTTACTATGGGGCAGCGCTGCCGAAATTAATTCTATACCCGAGCTGTACGGGCTATTTGTAATTTAAAAGAAGAGATGTTTTATAAGAAATCGGTATTCTTACGGTCGCTTCTCAATACGTTTTTAATAAATTACTATATTTGCCAAAATTTAAATTACTATAATAAAAACAGCGACAGACATACGATCAATACAAGAAATAAAAATAGGCTCGTAACGCCTAAATTTCGACTTCAAAAAGTTAAGAGATCCTTCATGGACTTAAGTATACGCATATATAATAAAGTTCCACAAGATATCTTAGATCTTCCTTTTCCTGGTTTTAAATCTAAAATTAAGGGTCTATTGTTAAATAAATCTTACTATAACATTCAAGAGATTTTGGTTGATCGAAATGTGTGGAACTTGGGTCATTGACTCATTTGCAGGATTGATGTAATAATGTGTAAGTCAAATATGGTTAAATTTAATTTAAAAAGAGCAACTGTTGAGTTTCTGGTCAGCTCTTCTCAGCAGAACAGCATTCCGAGCTGGTGGTAGGTTACTCACAGACTGACTATACTGACCAATTGAATGTAATTGACGATTCAAAAGAACGTGTAAATGCCTACTTGAATAAAGATATTTTGAATTTGAATTTATTCAACCCTCTCTCCCCTCATTACTTAAAAAGCAATTTTCATTATCTCAGTGATTTACATGAGAGTCGCTTTCGTTCTCCTAATACTCTCCGCCTAGCCTTTCCCGTTCACCGTTCTGGTTTTATATCCCATTCTTTTACGATCCAGTGTATTCGTCTTTGGAATTCTTTTCCCAATGACGTCAAGAAATCTCGCACAAAGCTAATATTTTAAAAAAGAGTTTAGTCATTTTTCTAAGAAACTTTTATATTAGATTTTAATGCGAATATGTATATGTTTAAAGTTATTTGTCTATTATATCTGTATTTATTTTGTGTATGTACCTTTCATATTAGTTATATGTATATGTATATGATGTATATGTATTTTTATGTGTATATGTGAATGTCCATTTCTTCAATTCCATATTTTTTCTGATTTTTTTATTTTTTGTTTTGTTTTATTATATTGTCTTTTAAGTTTCTGTACATACTCAAAGTTAACTGTTAGAGAATGCTATTAAGTAATAAGTCCGCCAATTGTAACAGTTTTTATTGGAACAATAAAGAATGAATAAATAAATAAATACCAGCTACATTCCCAAGTTTCATATTTTTATTATTTTTCTTATATTATTATTTTTTTGTTTAATATTTATATTTCAGTATTGTGTAACTTAAGATAGTCAAATTTAATTTCGTTTTTTTTTCTGTATAACTAATTAAATAACTAGTTTTGTCACACCTACTGTTTATGCATGCCGTGGCAACCTTTAAGTAAGGCCACACTACATAAATGTATAAAACAATTGTAATTCTTCTTTTCCATGATGTTTTAGTGTATGCTTTGTTGTTGTCCTATAAATAAATAAATAAATAATTTAAATTTTAAGTAGCTTTTAAATAGTTCAATTCGTAGTATCGCTACCCACGACAAGTTCACTTTTCATTTTGTTTAATCCGAGTCAACAAAACTTTGCTGTACTGCAAGCTCAAGTCAAAGTTTTGGATGCGACACAATGCTGGTCTCTTAAAACTTTTGTACCGCTACGATTTTGAAGATCGGGTGAGAGTAAACGCCAGTTCATAATAATGGGGGGTAATGATGATTCTGGTAATAATTTTTGGTGTACTTTGTGTGAAATTAGTTTTAGAAATAATGAGCTCTTGTTGTGGAAAAACTGTAAGAGTTTCACTATCTTTACTTGTTATCGTAAATCTTAACCGAATTTAATTACAACTTTATATTAATTAAAATATATGAAATAGAATTTAATTTATATACTATTTTATATTCTAAATTAAACTGAATCTTCATTGATTTCTGTGTTACGTATTCTTGTATTTATAAGTGTTATGTAATTGTTCGAATTCCTTTAAAATATATAGATAATGGAGGTTATAGCGCGTCAACCATTTTTCTTATCTCATGGAAGAACTTTATTTTTTTTCAAGCAATCGCCTGATCTGAACGCAATGTAGTAAGTAGTACATATTTTAATAGTATTTCCATAGTTATGCGAAGTTTATCTTTGGTGAAATATGAATCGTCACTATCGGATTTCGTTATTTTAGTCTGTCTGGAAAGTCTTTATAAGCACTTTTAGATTTTAGCGTTAAGTTTTACATTAATAAACGATAAAGTTTTTCTCAAAACGGTACGTTTTATTTGTCAAAAAGAAGTGAAAAAATAAGCGTAAAACTGTTGAAAAATTTGAACATTTTGTTAATATTGAATAATATAAGGAGTTTTGGACTCATTAGTGAACCTACAATTCGTTTTAGTACATTCATACAGTTTTATAACACATTTTTCGCATCACCATTAGAGTGTATTGTTCCAACCAATAGAACATAGTGAGCTATCAAACGCAGTGAGTCTGATCACCAGCAGAATAAAATCATTGAGTGTTTTCTTTGTAATGTATTTGAACAACTACATAGGTAATCCTACTAAGTCAATGTTTAATAATTTAGTTTCGTAGTGATATTGAAAAGTAAGATATCATTAAGATCATGACACAAATCTTGTTTTTTAATATCTGATGAACAAAATTATTCAAGTACCCAGATTTATATTTATATAGATAATTTTATTCACAGGTCACGTGTTTACTAATAAGAAGCTCGCGTAGCTTCATCCATCATTTTATATAGTTTATTATTTCGTATACAATATTTAAGAAAACAACGGTATAATATATGGAGGTTTATTTTGTTCTAAAATAACGAATTATTTATAAAGTTGCTAAACAGCTTTTAAACGAGTTTCAATATATTTACTAAATAATGTTGAAAACGGAAGAAATTGACCTCGTTTAGATAAATTGGTAGAAGCATTTACTAGAACCTACAAATGGTTGAACATTTTCAGCAGCGCTTCAGAATCGATAAATAAATAATCGAATAGAATTCATTTTAAGTTAAAATGGAAATACTATTAAATCTTCTTCTACATTGAGTTAAGATAGAAATTGTTTAAAACCAAGATAAAGTTCTTCCGTGAGATAAAAAACAATTTTGTCAAAATGTTTAGCGTTAATAAGGAACATGCAAAAAATTTAAAATGGCCTCAATATTTTTTTTTCGATTACTTATTATCATCTTATTATAATAGAAACATTTTTTTTTATTTACTAACCATTTAAGGCCATAAAATAATTTATGAAAAGTGTAAATTAAGGGAGCGAAATTCAAAATTCCAAAACGCGCCACCATTGGTCGAAAGGAAATGTGACGTCATTTGACACGCCATTCAAATTATCGGCGTCGAAGTTCATACTGTGGTATCAGTTATACTGAGAAAAATAAATAATTTAAATCTATATTTTCGTGCTTAAAGGTTTTATTAAATGATACAATTGTTTTAGTAATCCTAAAAACATTGTTTCAATACTCAAACAACTCTAACAAAACAAATACCTACAAACTCTTTTTCAATATCATTTAGTATGCTACTGCACATTACATTTTTAAAATGTTTCTTCCTCTGAATCATTTTCCACTTCACTTGACTCAGATAAATAACTTGGTTGATAATCAGCAGATATAGAAGATATAAGATGCTATAAAAGTATTATCAGTTGTGTTTTCAGTAAACAATTTGCTTTTTAAAACAGATAGTTTTACTGGTAAAACTGTTGTGTACCAATGTTGTGTGTTAAATGAGGAAATGGTGACAATGCTACATTTTTTTTTCATTATGCCAAAAGCAAGGCTCTGCCTTGTGATCATCACATTCAATAGGAGAAGTACTGAGACCTGGTTGATTAATATCACAGACATTTGTATGGGTAGTACTAGGACTATACGTATACCTGCTAAGTAATTTGTGATATCTGATTACCTACATTTCATACAAGAATTGTCATATGGTGTCTGTGTGGTTTAATTATATATATATATATATATATATATATATATATATATACATCTCTTGGAATACAAAAAACACTTTGTAATAAAATAGTATTAGAAAAACCACCCGTGTTTTTCTAATACTATTTTTGCACTCCGGTACTATACAATATTTGTAAGATGGTTTTTATGTTCTTCCATTTCTTGTAAAGCAATTTAAACTTAAAATATGTATGAAGTAACTAAAAAGTTCATAGTAAACATTCACTGGACGTATCATTTAACGTCACGCAAAGCGCGCACAAGATGACGGTGTTTGAACGGCTCAAATTTACTCAATGTTTTCAAATTCGCTTTGAAAAAAAACTAGAATCTTTTCAAGCCTATTTTTATTTTTTTCTACGATAAAGAGAGGTAAATGATTAAATTACGTCAAAAAAAAAATTACATGAATGTTCCCTATCAACTTTCATTATTTAACTTAATTATTCAAGAAAATATAAGTCGCAGATCACGATAATTTAACGATAATTAGTAACTCATACTTATTAGTAACTCATCATCATCCTCCTACCCTGTTCCCATTATTTGGGGTCGGCGCAGTATGTATTTTTCTTCCATTCATCTCTATCAGCCGTCAACTCCTCACCCACGCCTTTCAAACACATGTCATTCATCACACAATCCATCCATCTCTTTTTGGGCCGTCCTCTACCTTTGTATCCTTCCACACGCAGATCTAATACTCTTTTCATAACCTGTCTTTCGTCCCTCCGCATTACATGTCCATACCATGCTAATCGTCTTCCTCTCATCTTAACGGTCACTGGTGCTACTTTCATGCTTCCTCTTATATACTCATTTCGTATCTTGTCCATTCTCTTAACTCCACACATCCATCGCAACATCCGCATTTCATTTGCATGCAATGACGACAGGTCTGATAATTGTTTTATATATTTTCCCCTTCAATTTGATGGGCATTCGGGGATCACAAGTTACACCTGTGACCTGCCGCCATTTCATCCACCCTGAGCTGATCCTGTGTTCCACAGCGCGGTCTATATCTCCATCCCCCTGCAAGAGTGATCCGAGGTACTTAAAATCCGAGCAAGTAGGCAGTGCTACGCCATCTAGCATGATAGCAACAGGACCGGATAATCCGCCAAAGTCACAGAACAAATACTCTGTTTTTGTTCTGCTGATCCTTGGGCCAAAATTCTCCAGTTTCTGTTGCCATAACGCTAGTCTACTCTGTACCTAGAGTCCATCTTCACCAACGAGAACGATGTCGTCGGCGAATAGCATGCACCAGGGTGCCTCTTCCTGGATGTCTGACGTCAAGGCGTCCATAATCAACAGGAAAAGGTAGGGGCTTAGAGCTGACCCTTGGTGCAAGCCTACAGCCACACCGAATTCATCGGTATTGCCAGCGGACGACCGAACGTGTGTACATGATGAAATGTACATAGCACGAATCAGCTCCACATACTTACCTGGCACTCTTTTCTCTTTCAAGGTCCACCACAAAACCTCTCGGGGTACACGGTCGTATGCCTTTTCTAGGTCTATGAACACCATATGCAAGTTTTTGTGAACCCGTCTGTATTTTTCGCATAATTGGCCCGGCATGAACCCGAATTGGTTATGGGTAATTTCACTCTCTTCTCTTATTCTTTTCTCAAGTATTTTTTCCCACACTTTCATCGTATGTGACATAAGCTTTATGCCTCGGTAGTTATTGCAATCCTGAACATCACCCTTGTTTTTAAAGATGGGCACTAGCGTACTACTGCACCATTCATCCGGTATCGTGTTCTCGTGCAGCAACTTACCAAAGAATAAAGTCCACCACCTTCCATCCGCATCACACAATTTCCACACTTCGACTGGTATTTCATCTGGTCCCACCGCTCTTCCATTCTTCATACTCTTTACGGCCATTTTCACTTCTTCCTCACAAATTTCCCTCACCAGACCTATGTTTAACGGCGGATCTTCTAATACTCTGTCCCAATCATTTTCTTCATTCATCAGCCTTTCGAAGTATCCCTTCCAGCGATCTTTTATCTCCTCCCCATTCATCAATACCCTTCCACTATCGTCTTGTATGCACTTAATATGTGAAATGTCTCTCGCATTCTTCTGCCGTGCTTTAGCTAATTTAAAAAATCGTTTTTGGCCTTCAGGGCACTCAAGCGACTTGTAAATGTCGTCTTGGTTCGCAGCCTTTGAGGTCGCAACAACTCTTCTAGCTATTTTCTTGCATTCTTTATACTTCTTTTTCTTATCTTCTTTTAATCTTTCGTCTCCTACTTCCACACTCTGCCACTCTTTGAATGCTTTCTTCTTCTCTTTCAATGCTTCTTGGACGTCTTCATTCCACCACCATGTACTTGAGGGGCATACACACTTACAATATTCATAACCACATTCTCTAGCATCAGTTTGACAACGATCATTCTATCATTTTTCCTTTCAAACTCTGTAACTCTTTCTTTCATCTCTCTATCCAATACAATCCCTACCCCATTTCGCTTCCCATCGCTTCCACAATAATAGAACTTATATCCTTATCCAATCTCTCTCGCCCTAGTACCTTTCCATTTCGTTTCCTGTTTCTTCCTCTTCCATTCATCGTACCTACGTTCCAACTGGCAAACCTCAACTTTCTTCACACTTCGGGATCGCTTCTTACGTCGTACCCGCTCCATTTCTCACAAGGGCCGGGTGCTGCTCCTGCGCGTCGTCTAGGGGGAACGCCCTAACCCTGTCGCGCATCATATTAATCTTTGACATACTGCATGTGTTTTGGCTTTTCTTTTACAGTCGGCCGCCTGCCTGACACCAACCCTCCTTGGGAATGTATTCTTTATTTGCATAGAAAGGATAAGGATGAGGACGTAGTGCAGGGAAGGTAGAGTTTAGATAGGGATAATAGGTTTAAGGGATACTACTTACTTGGAAGATTAGGTATAAGTCAGTAGTAGCTCGGGGGACCGAGGTCGCATACCCGTATATCATAGCATGGTCACCGAAGTAGTAGATCAGTATGATATCCCCTGATTCGACTTATTAGTAACTCATATATATATATATGAGTTACTAATAAGTCGAATCAGTTTTGTATATATATATATATATATATATATATATATCTAAATCTAAAGTTATAAGTATATTATTTATTTAATTATTTATTGCACAAAAACAAAATAATGTACAAAAGTCGGCCTTTACTTATATATATATACAGGATTATTATTAGCAGCATGTCAGAATATGTACTTCCTAAAATAATAACAGTTAATTCTTTATTTAATACCCTTTTGTATGTAGTTGTAGATTACTTCAGACTTACATTAAATTGTTACTATATTTCGACTGACAAAGCAGCTTTTAATTAATCAAATTACTCCAACAACTTGTGTAATAGAATATTCGTGTATAACATATGAAATATACTAATGTTATACATTATGTAAAATTAAAAAGATGGTTTTATTTTGGGACGTTTCTCTTCAGTTCTTACTGAAACTATATAATAAAACGTCACAAAATAAAACTTTTTATTTAATCTTTTAATTAATGGACCATTATAGACCGTGAAATTAATTTCACCATTGGAACTATGCTCAATATTTTTAATATAAAAAAACGATATTTTCTTACTTCTGATCCTCGAGATGGACGTTCCACGTATCATCATTATTTTCTCTGATAATATTTGTTTCTCAAAGTTGGTTCTTCTGAAATATTAGTTGGCTACCATGGTTTTGCAAACGATGTATATATTATTTTAATTTAAAAACATATATATTACTCGATGTCAAAGTCCTGTGAGAGGGTAGTACACTACTTAATAGAAGTAATCCACATAGAGCGACAGCTGATTTTCTCTCTGCAAGCTGATACTACTTTAACCGAATACCACCCCCTGATGACTATGAAATAAACGATTTTCTCTTTATACATACATGGTTTGTTCGCCCATTTTTCGAATGAACGAAAATGTTATTATTTTTTTATGGACAGAACATAAAAAATTTGGCTCGTTCAAAGCAAACGATTCTAAAAAGTATTAAAATATTAATAAGGGTTGTAATTCTAAATAGATAGTAATTTAAATAATAATTAAATATCAATGTTGGTATGTCTATGATGTTTTACAGTAAACATGCTTCACTTTGCGTATTTCTTCGGTCTCATTAATTACAGTAAACGTCAAGCTGTCAGTCTGTGGGTTGTAGAACTACTAAGAGTTTCAATCCATACTGTTTACTTCGATGACTTTTAAATGTAAGTGACTGTAGAAGATTATCTTTCATGTAAAATGGAACTTAGTCTGTCATAATATGTTATAAGTTATATTACCATATAAAAGATAACGTCTCGTAAATGCTGAATAATCATCCGAAATATACAAAGTCATAAGTACTCTATGCATTCGTATTTTTTTTAAATATATAATTTAATTTATAATTTCAAATATAATAATAATTTAAATTTAATAAAAAGAATGCTTTAATGCTTTAAAAAAATTAAATAAAACCTATAACATTATTCATATTAACTCATTCCTATAATAAATCTTTAATAAGAGAAAAACACTAGAACCTAAAATATTATATATTTTCTTGGACTTTGCAATAGCATTGGGAAAGCTACTTTTCTACCAAATATTCTATTTAATTTTGTCCGTATGTTTTATAATGTTATTTCATAACAATATTATTTGATTATAACCTGTTTTTAATATAATTTAATTTGTTAAAATAAAAAACAATTCAGAAAGTCTTAAATCAGAAACGTGGTACCATTCTTAAACTGTTCCTTTTAAACCCTGAGGCGGCGAAGTAAGTTTCATGAAGTTTCAGAGTTCGTGAACGATAATACAATTTCTCTAAGTACATATAAGAACAAAATTACGAGGACAATGACATTTAAACTTGGATTAGTTATTAACAATGGAGCGAAGGTTTAATGATTAAACTTCTGTTAATTACTTTTCATTTCATTATTGTTTTAAGTATTTTGTACGTATAATCATTTATTAGCTGAGTTTAGTAAACTACATAAATATAACGTATAGTAAATATGATTATAGTAAATTTTAATACTATAAGTAAACCAACAAAGTAATTTATTAAACCAACAAGGTAATTTATTAAGTCGGCCATGGGGGTTTGTGCCCGGTCCATGGCTGGCCAGGGCGGGTAACCTTTCGGGGTGGCCTGCCCGCGGGGGGGAGGGTTTGGGCCTCTTTCCATTGGCCTTCTTTAGTCGAAAGTTGGGATGGGCGTCGAGGGTGAGAGGGCGCAGGCCCTCTTTGCCGGGGCTAGCCGAGGAATCGCTCCTGGTACTTCTCTGATTAGCAGAGTGGACTGTGGAGTGGTCCCGCGGCTGTATACGGAGGGGTGCGCGGCGGTCTCTTTCTTGCTGAGGAAGAGGTCGCCTGCGTCGTTTAGGGGTCTGGACCTTTTTCTTCCAAACATTGACAGAACATTGCTTGGTGGGGAGACGGTCCGAGACGTTGTCTGGGTTGATCGTTGCCGAATGCGATGCCACGGTTGCGCTTGGCGATGGTTAGTCTGGGCTTGGTGGGTTGACTGCGCGGTGACTGCGAAAGCGATCCTTTGGTGGACACATTGTGACGGCGGCGGCAACCGTCAGGTTTAGTGAGTAGAAGTCTCACATAACCACCTCCATCATCCCCTGGATGGAGGTGTGAATCCATGAGGATTCCTGACGTTAATAAAAAAAAAAGGATGACCTCTCAACGTTGTTGTTTTAAGTTAATTAAAATCTCTTTACTCTTCTGTAATATTAAGTAGAAATATTAATTTTTACCACTTAACTATTTTTAGCATAAAATAACACAACTTTAATGGAACCTCAAATAATCAATCTTATTTAACTATTTTAATTGAACTTATATGTCATTCAAATAGGATTAAGATGAAATTGAAAATTATCTAATCTTGAACAAAGTAACTACTTAAAAAATAATGGTGACATTAACAAAAATACGAATCTGAACTAATATTTAATTCCAATGTATTATTTTTTAAATGAAACACAATATCTACATTTACCTCAATGCTTTGTATAATCAGTAATCAATCATCAAACCAACCATTAATCGTCGTTGCAGACAAATCTTTGAATGGACTAATCGAAATTAAATTTCAAAGCAGAATTTCGACCTCATTTAATTTAAAAGGTGATAACAAATTAATTTATTAACACCAAGTTTAAATTCAAAGGAATTTTGAGACAACTGTATTAATATTTTTTTTAATTTGTCGTAATTTATAACGTCATAAATTTATCCTACGTAATAGACTAGACTTACGAACTTAGATACTTATGTCAGAATTATTATAAGAACATTATTCTAGTTTGTTCTGAGAACTTATAAGTATCCTTGTATTTAATATCATTACATTTGTTCCTAATAAAGTATTGTCCATTATGTTTTATAGTCATTTCCTGGATGTCGAACATCTTGTACGTAGTTTTGTCTTTAATTCAAAATAGCTAGTAATTTGTATGGAAACATTCCATTGTTAGTTTCAATAATCATTTTTTTTACCCTTAAGAGGTAATACTTAAAGTGCTAGCTTGGTTAAGCTTTCTAAAAATAATTCATCAGTGTTAATTTAGTTGTGTCAGATTTAGTGCAACTTAATTTTATGAAGCTCTTGTTGTATGAAGCCAAATAAGGTCATTTTATCTCTTTTAAGTGACTTAAAACCTAGTCATCTTCGAATTACGATAATAATTGTCAAATATAACTAATCTTAACAATATGATTGTAATGTTATAATTTACTAGATATATATAGTTTGTGATTAAAGCTATTGTATTGTAAAGGATTGAAGATTCGTTACGAAGCAATTGTTCCATCGTCGACTGGGGCACGTTGCTCGCCTCCCTGAGCACTTTATCATACAAACACAACATTAATGAGAACCACATTGAACTCGACTGTCTGTTCTGGTCTCGAGGGATTCTGGTAAGTTATTTCAGATATAATTTGCAGGCTTTGTAAATCTTCAATAGAACACAAACTCTGAAATAAAGATATATATTTATTTATGTTATTCAGATATATCTAAGACAAGATTATTGATACATTTTAAAAACACTTAATCATAGATAAAAATACTCGTACATTAATACGATTGGAGAAAACTTGTTTTGTAGTAAAACTTTAGATTAATTAATAAAAACATGGATATTATTATTAGGTTTAATCACATTAAAAAAATATATAATTTATAAGTTTAGACATGAAAATAAACATAAGATAATCTAACATTTAAATTTCATTTATTTCGTATACATTAAATATAATTCGTAAGCTTTTATTCCAATGGAATCGTCGACTTTAACAAAGTGATCAGGAATGTAGGCCCGCCGCTTCCTTCCCTGGCTGTAGTGCCTCGGTGAGAGGGGAAGGTGACCTCTCTCACCGCATATAGGTCTACATCGTAAGCGTGTTTTAAATTGCTCGAAGCACCCTCATTTGGGGGTTCCGCCGGAACGTCACGGTGAATGCGCAAGCGATCTCGTGGCGTCTCACTTTGGGAATGAGGGCCACCGTTGATTTTTTAATGGGTAACCTCAAATATCTTATGCTCCGGGTTAGTCCTACATTACCCCGCGGTCATCACCTTCTATGGGCCGGTGGGTATTCGTAACGGTATTTTACAAAATGAAAAAAAAAGTGTTCAGGAATGTAATTCATAGAGATAAGAGTAATTATGATATTTCTCTTAAATCTGCTAATGACCTATAACAGTGATTAAATTATACACACTTAGTATAAAATACCAATTGTTATTACAAAGTACCATTGGTTTGAACCTAAATTTATTATGTATTTCCTAATCTATATCTAAGGGATATCTATAAACCGATATCTATCTATATATCTGAGGGACCTACCTTAAGGTAATTGTTAGTTTTAAGTATCTTTAAATTTAAGTCCTCTTATGAATGTATTAAGCACAAGCTGTGCTGTTGATAAGTTTCTAAAGCTAAGTTAAACTATGAGTGAGAAAATATGTTGGTTAAAACAAAATCTTCAAGATGTTTTTAAATCTGCTGTATATATCTGGTTCAACAAAATGTTGCCATAATTAAAAAAATATATATATTATTGACTTCTTACTTTTATAGCATAGAACACTACAATAACAATAAATAACATGAAATGATTTATTTAATAATTTTTTTAAATATAAAAGCAATGATACTGTCTTAATCTTTTCCAATGATAAAAAAATAGATTTAGAAGATTCAGATATCAAAAAGTTTCTGGTAAGATTATTAAAAATTAGTCTAGACTTGTACGAGTATGATTTAAACAAATATTTTGTATCGGATATTAGACTCGGAAACCGAAAATTAAAAGAAAAGCAGACAAACTTAAAAATATATATATATCAAGTCATTAAATATTATTTTAAAAATGTGTCAAATTTAAATATAATATTTGTTATTTTATTACTAAAATATACTACATATTATATTAATAAGTAAATAAACTTTACTGAAAGAAGCGAAAGGTTACGGTGTTTCGTCGATGATCGAATTTCCTTTCTGCCTATAAATATAAATTTCTTAAGAATATCTTTAGTCCATATAAGATATAGTACTGTAGTATTTTATACGGAACATTACTTATTGGATTACTAGGATTATAGTTTGTTATAAATTGTTATTAAATTGGTGACTTTACTTTACATTTATGATTTACTTTTTACTATTTATAGCTATTAATTCAAAGAGGAAACAAATGTAAAAATAATAATAATAATAATATTAAAGGAAAAAAAATATACATATGTTTGTGTTAGATCAGAAACTAAAACACAAAGTAAATATCTAAAGAAAGTAAATATTAGAATATTAGATAATGTCTTCTTATGTCTACATAATACGATATTTATTATATTAAGAGTATGATCTAATTAAAAAACAAAGTGATTTTATGAACACGAATGATATAGATCACTCTTATAAATGAAATATTGCTGCTTCGTATATTCTAAAAAACTTTATGTTTGGGAAAGCTTTGTAAATTTCTGTTATTGCTATTATTGCGTGCTGAACAATACGAAGTGTTATTGCATTTCACGTAATTGTAATAATATCATTAGTCATTTTAATATCGGCAGTGTCGGATTACATCTTCAAGTAACTGAGAATAATGTTACACGATGTAGTTCTCTAACCTTATGTTTTATTGTGTATGTGTGTTCTAATTATTTTAGATGATAATTCCTTTCTTATATTTTAAATTACATATTTTAGTTGATAAATTGGTTATTGTTGTCTTTAATTTAGTTGCAAAATATTCAATTTTTACCACGTTTTTTACTTTTATAATAAAATATGAAATATGCTATTTTTATTTTATCTAGATACGGATTTTTATATTTGGTATAAAAAAGAAGATCAATAATACATACATAGTGTAAAATATTTTTGATAAAGACCTCATAACGGATACCTCGTCATGGCACTACAGTTCTACGTAGGTATGGCCGAATTATCAAACTATTTTTGGTTTTAAGTAGTCAATTTCTCTAAACAAAACAAATACTTTTTAGAACCGTATAAGAAGAATAACTAATCATATTTCTTATTAGTAAAGTCATTATAATATTTTGTTTTCGTTTCATTCAATATAAAACAATTGTATTACTAAGGAAAAATAAATTATAATAAAGAGGACGGTACGGATCCAGAATATAATCTGCTCTCAAAAGTATATTTATTGTATTGCTTCAGAAGTACCACCAAATTTATACAAATATTTTGGCAGTTATTTCGTATAATCAGACTCAGCTATGACATGTGTATTGTTATGTTATGTTATGGTTACGTATATTTGTACATTACAATTGTCTTAATGCTTTATTACAAGTTAGGTTATATAATTATATATCTACTATATATGATTATATGTATAATAATAACTTGTAATAACGGAACGTAACGTAAATAAATATATACTTACAAGTTTTCAACTATCTCTCTCTCTCTAAGGCAATAATCACAAACATTCGTATCTATAGTTTCACAAATAATTTTCAATTAAACATATTTTAGAATAAGATTATAATAAAAGTACTTTTTTAGTTAAACATTAAACATAACCTTTGTTAATTAGGAGACGATTTCTGCAAAAAAAATATAATCAAAACATATCTTTACTATAAAACAAAATAAAAAAATAGAAAGTAGTCATTCATGTAAATAAAAGTACAACGGAGACAAAGGTTAAGATTTAGAATCTCCAAAGAGATTAACTCTACTGACTCTCAAGGGCTGCCAATTCGTCCCATTGTTATACATCCTACATTGGGTTACAATACGATTTGCATACCCCCATGATCGAGCTTCTAGTGTATTTGGGCAAGTTGAACTTCTGCCATAAGATTTCTTTTAACCTAGGGCTGACAAAAACTTTTTAAAAATCAATAAATCTTCTTACTGACTATCTTTACAGGAGTTTTTGAAAATTTCATTTCTTTCAACTTCAACCTCAATAAATAGAAATAGGCGGCAACGTTGTATGAATCATAATTTTGTAATTTAATTAGAACTATCCACAGTTGAGCGACAACAAAAAAGTGGAAGTATTGACTGACAAAATCGATATGATTGATATATATGTTTATAAAATATATATAAACGAGAGAAAAGCAAACAAGATTTCATCTACATACAATCTTTACAGTACAGTTATAAAACAAGAACAACAAGAATGCAGCATCCTTATAAAATCCGAAAAAAATAAATTAATTAAATAACTTTATTAACATCATGATGTCAAAGCTACATATAGCTACAATGATTTGATTTTATAAAGTTCCTTCATTTAAAAAAAAAAAATCCGTACACAATAAGTTGTGTAAGGATTTGTATTTTTTTTTTACAACAGTGGGTGGATTTGTCGTTTTTTTTTATTATTTGTTTTCCATATGAAATATAATTTACAAAATCATTCTTTTGAGCTACAATAAATAAACACAGCTAGAAAGAGGTTTAGTTAAGTCAATAAGCTTCTCTAAACGTTGAATAAGTGAATATTCAACGATCTGATCTCATCGTCTCGTCTGTGGATTACAGTTTGTATCTGAGCTATTACTTACACTGCAGTCAGTTCAGTCTATTAACGATCTGAACCACCGAGTGAACGAAACTGACGATTACGTTCCTTCATTATTTAGTTAATTTCATTGCTTAGTTCTTTATCTCATTATAACCTTACTTATTTAATTAAATTCCATGTATTGAATTCTAAATTGAATCTTGTTGATTATTCACTTAATTTTTTGAACATAGGATGTTAAGAAATACTACGCGAAGTGAAGTAAAACTTTATCGAATAATTTAAATATTTATTGATCACCGAGTAGAAACGATTGCTTAATTGTCCAAAATCGTAAGGGTTACGACAACAACAAAATAACATTACGGAAATTTGAGTATTTAATCCATAAAAGGAGCGGTTAAGTGACCTCAACAATAAGTAATCTGATGGTCAGCCATCAAAAGTCTTCGTCTAAAAACATATTAAATTAAAACCGTTTTTGTTTTTATTTCAAATAAGCATACGTTGTACTTATGAAAGATTAGACTCTAGTTGCAAGTTTCCAAAGGGTAGCTCCATAAACAGGAACTGACATAGAAATTACAATATGTACGCTTATTATTGATTAATTAAATAAAAATTGTATTTTTACCATAGCTTTGACTATTCGAATGATAGTCATAATATATTAGAACTAAATTAAAGCGTAGTATCGAAAAGCAAATACCAATTACTAGCCACACCAATATTGTATATCTCTGTATAGCAGACTTTCCTTTGTTCCATTAGTCTTTCAGATGCATAAACACCAATATAGGGATTTTCGAAGTGCACTAGAAGATATTCATACAATAATAATCAAAATATTTCTTTTTAACATTACGGTATTGATTGCTATCATAGAATATTCACTCCCATATGATGCCACCACTGTCGCGATAAAGACGATCTCATATAATATGCTTAATTTACCGAGACGGACAGCGATACGGTAGCTCTATTGGTAAAGCGACGGGACGGTCGCGGGTTCGAATCCCTGTCCGAATCGGTTTATTTTTCATTCTATATTTATATAAATTTTAATATCTGAATTGTTGACCAAAAGTTTTTGATAAAAAAATTGCAAGAAAGTAACATAATGGTTGCATTTTTTATATTTATTTGCGAAATATGTTCTCCATCCCACAACATAAATACAACGTTAAAACAAATAGAAAACTCTTTTTGTTCAACAGCTGTCTATTCTATTTAGTTTATGGTATAATTGACTCCAATAATGGATTGTATATAAGTAGAGGATTCCATAGACAATAATTTTTGATACTTTAGTAATTCAGTTGAAATATACTTACAAAAAACATATCCTACTAAAATGCATTATTTTAGGAAAATTTTCACAAATTTTACCTTATTGGTTATATCAAGTTATTCGTAGTAATTACTACCACTAAACCAGAATGTATAAATAAAAACTACGAACACACATTTAATTAAATGGTAAAATTGAACATGAAATAAAATAAAAAAAAATAAAAAGCCTTTTATTATTCCATGACATATTTTTCTTATATACGAATTATATTTAATTGATTGTATTATAAAATAAAATAAATAAATAGCATATATTCATTTCAAGTTCATTAATTAGATTCTGATTCTCGTTTCTGATAGAAGGACCACGTCATCTGCAAATCTTAAATGGCTTAGTTTTTTATTTTTGATTTCTATGCCATAACCACTCCAATTCAGTTTGTTTATAATTGTTTCCAACACTGCATTAAATATCTTTGGCGAAAGTGGGTCCCCTTGCCTCACCCCTCTTCTAATTGGAAAACTATGACCAGTCGATTCTAATTTGTTAATACCTGTTACCTTGCTGTATATATTTTTTATGACTTTTATGTATGTTTTCTCCACACCATGGGATTTCAATGCTTCCCATATACTTTCATGTGAGATAGTGTCGAATGCTTTTAGGTAGTCAACATAAGCTATGTAGAGCGGTCTCTGCTGTTCTCGATATTTTTCTATAATGAGTTCCAATGTGTGGATATGGTCTATGATCGAGAAACCCTTTTGAAAACCTGCTTGCTCTATTGGTTGATTTTTCTCTAGGGATAGGGTTTATTTTTTGGTCTATGATGGAAGAGAAGAGTTTATATATAGATGGTAGCAGACTTATAGGTCTGTAATTCCCTATATCGTTTGGGTTTCCTTTTATGTATAGTAACATGATGTTTGACTCTGACCATTGTGCGGGCGTTTTAGTGTTCTTCAAAATCATGTTGAATAGGCAGGTCAATGGTCCGGCTAGAAATTCCATTCCTATTTTTATTGCTTCGTTTGGTATATTATCTGAGCCAGGACTCTTGTCAGTTTTTAGTTTTTTGATTGTTCGTGTTATGTCAGATTCTTCTAGTAAGTTCAAAATTGAACATAAGTAAATTCAAAAGAAACTTATTTAAAAAGAAAAAGAAAAAGCTGTATTATATTTTTGCTTATAAAAACATTAGTGCTCGCTTGTATGGATCTATAGAAGTATTCAACATTTTTTATTCATGTTATATCTTTATTAAATGAGGTGTAAGTCGGTTTATACAAAATGAAAATGTCAATCAAACTCTCGATACTGTAAGAATGTAATTTCAAAAACCTTATAATAAGTAAGAAACACTTAAAGTTATTTTGTATTCAATGTACATAATCCTAGTATTAAGTAAATTTTAGGAAACTATATCAAAAATATATGACAATATGTAAGTATATTTGATAATTTTGTATTTCATAAATATCAAGTAACGACCCATAACAATATTAGGAATTGCTTTTTAGTTCTGATTATGTTTTTTACTGGCGATTTTGTAAAATATATTTCTGAACAAATTAACAATTCCCGTATTCATATTTCATATCTGACAGCAAGAGAACTATCTTTCTCTCTTTTCTTTATGCACAGTTTATATTAGGACACAAGAGATTAAAAATTAAATGAACATATTTAGTATGTTATACGTTATACTGAAGATTAAATTTGGTATGGCTTTGTACATAATATGATATATTGTATAAATAACCTATTTGTAAAACCTAAAAGTTATCCTGTAACTATAACTCAAATATTCAATATAAAAAAAATATAGATGTTATTAAGTATAATAATTGCATTCTTGTAAATTGTTTGTTTTTGTTAGTCATTGTTTATTAAAGATCTGTTTGCTAAATAAATACAAATAAAACTTAAGTAATCAATCTTATGTTTTGCGGATGGTAGGCAATATCTTGTATCAAAGACTTTTTTATTACTGAATATGACTGTTATGCCATCGTCCGGTATCTTGTATCACGTCAATATAGATACATACATCTCAAACACTATTAGTAGTACTATAGTAGTACCCGAGAGACGTATGTGTTTGTACAGAGCGTGTAGTAACTATCACTGAATTTCGTCTTATACAACATATACCGGTAGAAATACATACATATGATTACTTACTATAAGGCCCTTACAAATGATTTTTTTTTTCTGTATTTTAATCACAAATTTCTCCTTTTTTTTAAGGAATTTCAAATAAAATATTTTTTTTTCGTTGACCGTCATTCATTTGTATTTTTCTTCTATTCTTTCTTTTGCGTTACTCATTTTGTTAGTAAACCACGTCTGAGTAAGCTACAGGCTGCAGTGTTAGTGATAAAACTATTTTAATCCACTTGAAGCAAATTGGGAAGATTAAAAAGCTTAAAAGGGTGTATCTCATGAATTCATGAAGCAAACTGGCAAACGCGCGTCGACTGCTGCGTTACATTACTGAACCGCGCACAATAATGAAGAAATTTTAAATCGAATCATTACCTGTGATGAAAAATGAATTCTCTTCGATAATCAGTAGCGCTCAGCGCAATGGTTGGATCCTGGTCAGCCAGCCAAATGCACCAAGCGAAAATTGACCCATAAAAATAATACTTGTAAGTGTACATACATCAGAAGACTACCAAATTAGAAGAGCTTCAATTATAATGTCTAAGACATCCGTACCGTAATCCCCGGATCTTGCTCCAATAAATTACATTTTTTTTCTAAATTGGAATAACTTATATATATCGTATATATATCGTAAAAAAATATATAAATAGGCTTGAAAAGATTCTAGGTCATAGAAGAAGATAAAAATCATCTTACAAGTAGGTATTGTATAGTACCGGAGCGCAAAAATAGTATTAAAAACACCCGACAGTGTTTTTTGTATTCCAAGAGATGAGAAAATACAAAAACAATGGTGTATGATAATTAAAAGGGATAATATATGTCCTAAATCGTGTTTATATTGTTGTGAAGATCAAATTAATGTAAGTATACTTTATGTATAATAAGTTTAAACTAATAGTTTAAATTTATAGTAAGTATTGAACATTTGAAAATTTTAGTTTAAAATTAACCTAACCTAGCTTACAAAAGTTCAGTATAACTTTCTATAAAAACCGTATTTTTTTTTGTTATACGAAATTTTTATGGTTGTCGATTTATTTCAGGTTAAGGAAGATACAGCCAATTGTATTGAATATAATATGTATAATGAAACAACATGGAGAAAAATGTAATCTCAGTTTGAAGAAAAGAGTTGTGCCCCATATATTTTTGTGGCAAAAACACCAGCTGAGAAAATGAGAATACGCGTAGTCAAAAGGCAAAGATTGACATCGGTTAATGAAGCCTTTTCAAAGTTAGTTATCAAAAGTAGTGTTTAAAAATTATAACCTTCATAAAGAAGGGATATACTCTAAGTAAGTCCTAGTACTGCCCATACAAATGTCTGTGACATTAAACAGCCAGGACTCAGTACTTCTCCTATTGAATGTGATAATCATAAGGCGGAGCCTAGCTTTTTGCATATTGAAGATAAATTACCAAGTGACTAAGATGTGCAAGTTATTTTAAACGGAAGTATAGAAGTAAAGGTGTCAATGTAAATATACCTGCTGAAAAACATTGTTTACTGAAAACACAGCTGATAATACTTCTATAGCATCATCTATATCTGCTGATTATCAACCAACTGTTTTATCTGAGTCAATTGAAAGGGAAAAGGATTCAGAGAAAGAAACATTTTAAAAATGTAATGTGTAGTAGCATGCTAACTGCTATTGAAAAAGAGTTTGTAGGTATTTGTTTTTAGGCTTACCTCAACAATTGTATCATTTAATAAAACCTTTAAGCACGATAATATAGGTTTAAATTATTTATTTTTCTCAGTAACACTGATACCAGTATGAACTTTGACGTCGATAATTTGAATGGCGTGTCAAATGACGTCACGTTTCCTTTCCACCAATGATGGCGCGTTTTGGAAGTTTGAATTTCGCTCTCTTAATTTACACTTATCATAAATTATTTTATGGCCTTAAAAGATTAGTAAATAAAAAAATATATATTTTTATTATAATAAGATGATAATAAGTAATCGAAAAAAAATATTTGATACCATTTTAAATATTATGCATGTTCCCTATTGCCCCATACCTTTCTGAAAAAGTAGTAAGTTGAGATTAGACAATATTCATCATCGATGGTCTTGTGCTGGTGTAAGATAGATTGGTGGGATTGAGATGTTATAAACATAACAGATAGCGAAGGGGTTTGGACACATACCAATACTGTTATTATAATTATTTATCATCAGTGTGGTTGGCATGTGATCTAATTTGTCACACATTCGATTGACTTCTATGACCTATATAAACTTGTCTTCTGGTAGGCATTAAAAATATTAAGTGATTATGGAAAGCTAATATGAGTCGAAACGCACTAAATTTGTAACAAATGATGAGACGACAGTTTTTGGTATAGCATTTTTTTAGGCAAATTTTCTGTATACATGGTTATTTGTAATAAGTTGACCACCTCATGCAGGCAACCTCTTTACAAAATTTGTTCTACGATTTTTTAAGTTAATGGTTTTTAAAAATTTAAGTTTGCCGGAGCAGTGAGTACCGGAGAATCACCGGTGATGTACCGGTGAAAATACTCGATTGAATCAATCGGTGAATAATAAATTTAATATTTTTTTTATGTGGTGAAATTAAATAGACATGTTTGAAAATATTTATAAACTTGCATAGCCATGTTAAGCTTATTTAAATTTATATAAATATAAAATGAAAAATTTAAGGTTAGGTATGGTTAAGGTAAAAAAACGTTTTTTTTTTTTAAATAGCTTTCAAATATCTAACTCAGAAGTCTAAATTAAGATATATGAGGGGTCTGAGAGGGATGAAGGGTGGGCGTAAATAGCGCTGATTGACTCTCCAATCGCGTTACGTTCCCCGCACCGATACTAAGCCCCACTCACTTCCAGTGTACCTTTGAGTACTAAATTGTTATCGCTATTAATATTTTATTGTTGTTTTTTGTTGCGTTATTTTTTCCTTTTTTTGTTTTTGTTAAGTTTGTTTGTGCCTTTGATTGCTTTTATTATATATATATATTGATACGTAATCCTCATATACCTTAATAAATCATATCTTAGATACAATATAAACTATAGGAAAGCTATTATTTTCAATAAATTTTTAAAATATACATTTTAAATTAAGACAATACTAATTTTAGGTAATTATTACATTACCTGCTATGAAATATAAATAAAAAAATATATTTGTTACAGTAGTATTGTGTGCGCGACAGTACATGTGCAGATATCCCCTCCAAATTTCGCTCAGAGCTTTAAGTAAATTCCGAGAATTATGTCATACTATTGATGAATTGTGCCATATTATTGACTTGTCATATTGTTTAAATCAAATTCAACATTTATATATTTATAATTTTGTAAAGTTTTTTATAAAATCATGAATCAATAAAAAGTATTTGATGTCTTGGTATATTCTCTTATTCACTTTGCAAACCTCTACTCTGAACTGGCATTAAGACTGAGCGTCGGTATGGCGTATTGTTGGGATTGATGTAGAGAGACTGAATGCAAGAGGTGGTCAACTAATTAAAAATAACCCTGTATATTTTATAGTATTTTTTAGCTTTATTCACATTTTTCAATATTTTCATAAATATTTTTTTTGTCGTTTAATCATCATCAATATTTATTAATTAATTTATTTTTTTATATTACAGAAAAGTACATTGAGTCATATGAGGGAACATGTCGCCACAACGCCAATAAAATTACGAAAGCATTTTTATATTTAAAAACCCACTTTTGTGATTCACTCACACCTCACGGAAAGCCAATAAAAAGGTATACATATATTTGTTAATTTAAGTCTAAATGGCTCTTGATCCTCAAACTGGTATTTTACTAATATACCATCGTACAGTTGACCACAATATTCCATGAAAGACAATTTTTTGAACTTGATATAGAGTGAACCACTTTTTTTCCTTTTTATATCTTTCTTAATTTACCTTCCACCTTTAGGGACAAATAAGGAAATTTCTGTTGTTCAACTGTTATTCATGTTGTTATTATATGCATGATTGTTAAAATTACAGAGCATTCAATGTATGTTTCACAAAAACCCCGGAACACAATAGTGCGATTAGCTTTACAAAATTGCACACAATTCATGGTAATAATTTTAAATATTCATGAAAAATACATGTATTATACAGATTGTAATTTATATAAAACATTTTGTATGAGTTGTTTTTAATAACTGGGATTCATTTTAATTTTTATTTATTTTTAAATGCTTTAGGTAATCAGAAATAATCCAATATTCTGATATTATATACAATTAAATAAAAAACCTTTAATTAAAAAGTTACAGTTGTTAAATTTAAAACGAAAAAGTGTAATACCAACAGGGAGAGCTGAAGTAGAAACATTGTCTCTGCTTTTCGTAATATCGATTGACTTGTACCTAATATTGCATCCCACCTTAAATCTAAATTCACACGGCGCGTCGAATAAAAGTTCGATACTTTGTAAGCATTTCTCTCGAGCTGATTTCATTTGACACCTTTTCATGTAGACTTTTGAGACATCCTTGCACTTCATGTATTGCTTTGTTCTGAGATCGTATTGAATGCACAACGTGCGGCGTAACAATTGTCATCCACAGCGTCTATTTTTATTTTAGAAAATATAGCAGTCCAACTATTTACGATATGGATTTCTATAGTAAAAAAAAGTTCAAATAAAATATCAAAATATATTACAAGATATTAATTTATCGCAACATCTTGTTAAAATTCAACGTAACGTGGAAATAGATATCTGAAAATATCATTTAACTCTCACTGACAATGTTAGACAGTGATTTACGAAGAGATTTATACTTGTGTTGAAATTAAAGCATATAATAAGAGACTCTGATAAACGTAACACTTTTGCCAAATGTACGAATTCAGTAAATATCTAATAGTATTGTAAAATTTAAACCGCTTCTAATTTTAAGCTCGGAGTCCAATATCTTCATTATATTGTAAAAGAGAATGGCACTTATATAAGAATATTATTTCTTTGTATAAAAGACTTTTTAATATATATATTTCTATTTTTAAACAAATATTAAGTAGAGCAAACTTGCTAGACACACATATATTATTGTATTGATTAAAACGAGATGAACTCCTAATAAATAAAATCTAAATGTCACATACCAGAAAAGATTGTCAGTTACCTACTGAGATAATTTAAAGACCTATTACGAAAAGAGTACACTACAAAATAACACTTTTATAATATGTACAGCAAGTTTTACGCAAGAGTTTAAATGTACCTAGGTATAAGATAATTATCAGGTTTTTAATGAAAATTTTCAGGAGAGAGATTATATAAATACTTGATTTAAAAAGATCCTTGTGTTGTTATTAGTAACAGTTTCTGATAATGCATACCTGAAATTTCAACCTAAAAAAGATAGCAAATACTTCATGGGCTTGAGTATACGCACATATAATAAGGTTCCACAAGATATCTTAGATCTTCTTTTTCTTAGTTTTAAATCTAAAATTAAAAGTATATTATTAAATTTTGATCGAAATGTGTGGAATTGACTATTTTGCAGAGTTGATGGTATAATGTTTATGTCAAACGTTAAATTTTATTTAAAAAGAGCAACTAAAATATATTTTTGATCAATTACAATTAATAATCCTTTTTTTCGTGTTTAGAGTATTCTGGTTTCAGCTGTGTAGACGTAAAGGACGTGGTGTTACGGAGCTTCGAATTTCGTCGTATAAACTGTGAACATACGTGAATTCCAACATAAAAACATTTGAAGTCGTACCTTATATTGTGTCGAACTGTATTGCTGAACTGTAAAAGTGAATCGAAGCTTAAGCTGTGCTAGCGGTATAATTACTCAGTGGATGAAAAATTTTAAAAACTATTAATTGTTAATTGAATATAAACAATCAGTCTGAAATCAATAGCTCAGTGCTACCAACATAACAACGTCATTACGATGCGCGTTTACAATGACAGCTTCATTTCGCTGCATTCACAATAGGGCGTTCCTTTCCACGCAAGAAACTGCAGTAGTAAATAATGGATAACCTTCAATCTTTTTTCGACCAAATGAAAATAGAAATATCAAACCAAACCGAACAAATTATGTCCCGAATGGATGAAAAATTAGTTCCCTTTAAATTAGAAATCCAGGATTTAAAGTCATAAAATGAGAAGTTTCAAGATAAAATATAGAATTTTGAAAAACACAAAAGACTCAATAACTTAATTATATACGGAGTAGAAGAAACCGAAGCATCGACTGCAAATCTCATTGAAATCATCAAAAATAAAATTAAAGATGGTCTAATATTGCGTTCGAAAATAAGGACGTAAATATGTTCAACAGAATTGGCAAAAATTACACAGAAAATGGACGAGAAAGAACAATCCTCCTGATATTAGTTAACCTCTGGAAGAAAAACAAAATAGTAGCAAATAAAAAGAAATTTAAAAACGTGTATGTGTCTGAAGAAAATAGGATAATATACATGTCTACCTTAAACTTGCGAACATTATATACGCATACACTTGTATGCTCCCACTGAACAGACAGATGAACGGGTTAAGGATCACTTCTATGATCAACTATCATCAGTCATACAAGATACACATGAAAATATAATAATTATGGGATACTTTAATGGGAGAATAGGCTCTCAACGTACTGGAGAAGAAAGTGTAATAGGCAAATTTGGTTTTGGTAGAAGAAGCAAAAATGGGGAAAGAATGATACAATTGGCACTTGAAAACAATCTTGCGTTTATGAATAGTTTTTACAAAAAGAACCCGAAAAAAAGTGGACCTGGATATCACCAGATGACTTATACAAAAATGAAATAGATTACATAGCAACTAATAATAAAAAAGTTTTCCAAGACGTTTCAATTATAAACGAATTACATTTTAATACCAATTACCGTATGGTAAGGGCAGCAATAAATATTACAGAACCGAAAAAAAGTAGAAACAAATTTAATGTTAACGCTAATATCATACAACGTCAGTTAACCAATAAACATCAGAGACAAAGAAACGAAGAGGAAGAAAACTATAACTTAACAATAAACGAAATGTTCGGACCATAAATAAATGTAAAAACTAGAACACACTACGATAGGAATGAAATAAAAACACTAATACAAGAAAGACGACTGCTCCTGAACCTTAAAAAAACGAACAAAATCTAAAAGCCATAAATGAACTAAGTAAAAAGATTAGCAACACTATAAAAAGAACAGAATAAGAAAACGGACAAACGTACTTAATTATTTTATTCAATTGACGGGAGGAGTAAAAAAGGCGATAAAAGAACTAACAGGGGCGAAAACATGGATACCGAATATAAAAAATAAAACAGGGAAGCAGAAGATGTCACGAAAAGCTATAACCAAGATAGCAACAGATTTTTATAGAAATCTTTATGCTGAAGAATCAAAACTCTAGATTAAACCTCATGTACTCTTGATGAGGACCAAGAAGACATACCCTGTTTCTTACAATCAGAGGTAGAAAAGGCTGTGAATGGCCAAAAAAACGATAAAGCACCTGGGCCAGATCAAATGGGCCAGATCAAATTACAAATGAGATGATTAAGTGCTCAATTACTACACCTGATAACCTTAGAAAACTTACAGATTTATTTAACTTCATTTTGAATACAGAATATCACATGGGAATACGGAATATCACAACTCAATGGGCTAAGACCACAGTCATACTATTACATAAAAAGGGAGATAGGAACGTTATTGAAAACTACCGACCGATAAGTCTCATGTCAAATATTTATAAAGTATTTTCCAAACTAATTTTACATAGTATTACAAGGATCATGGACGAACAACAGCCTTTAGAGCAAGCTGGATTCAGAGCGGGTTTTTCGACGACAGATCATATGCATGTTCTAAAACAATTGATGGAAAAATGCCATGATTATAACAAAGTTTTGCACATCGCATTTGTAGACTACAGCAAAGCATTCAACTCTATAAAACATCACTTACTCTGGAAGACTCTAATTCAACAAGAATTACCTCATAAATACATTCGTTTAATTAAAAACACGTATACGAAGAGTACAGCCCAAATAAATATTGAATCCACCGGTGAAGAATTTCCCATAGCTAAAAGTGTAAGGCAAGGAGATCCTCTATCACCAAAACTCTTCTCAGCTATACTAAAAAGTATAATTAGAGACCTTGTGTGGGATAAATTTGGCGTAAACATAAACAGTAGAAAGTTCAACCATTTAAGATTCGGGACTATCTAGTCCTAATATCTGATAACCCCAAGACTCTTCAAATTATGTTACAACAGCTGACAGAGGCAATCAGAATATCTGGTCTTGCCATGAATAAAAGAAAAACAAAAATAATGACAAATAGACAAGAAATAATCACAACAGTAGACGGCGAAGAAATTGAATACGTTAGTAATTATACATACTTAGGACAACTAATATCATTCAAAGACCAGACGAATTTAGAAATTGATAGAAGGGTATCTTGTGCCTGGAAAAGGTATTGGTCACTGAAAGAGGTATTTAAATATTTAACATATGTGTCATGCCATGTCTCACATATGGATGTCCAACTTGGGCATTAACTCGAAAACATCTTCTAAAACTTAGGACGTGTCAACGAAGCGTGGAAAGGAGTATGTTGGGTGTTACGCTAAGGGACCGCAAGAGAGCCAAATATATCAGAGCAATAACAAATGTGGAAGACATAATAATCAAAATAAGTCAGTTAAAATGGCGTTGGACAGGACACATGACAAGAGATAGAAGAATGAAATGGACAAAAATAGTAACGGAATGGCAACCACGGGACGGTAAAAGAAAAAGGGGTAGACAAGAAAAAAGATGGAGGTTAATATCATCATTAAGACGATTGGGGGGAGAATTTGGTCAAGAATAGCCACAAATAGAGAAGACTGGAAGAAGCTGGAAGAGGCCTATGTGTCACAGGACCCGCTGATCAGTAAACCTAATTAAATTAGTAAGTTTAAATTTGTATAATTATGTATATGTTTGGTATCAGCAATAAAGGTTTATATATATATACATATATATATATATATGTCTGAAGACTACCTATCAACGAACCTCAGATGGTTTAAATATTGTCCATTTATGTACATACCCTTGTTTTTCCAGTCTACTTTCTGAATTGTATCGGGGAAATATCGGGAATGGTAGCGGGTTCTTTCTCGTGTCGAGGATTTCTTTCGGGTAGTCTTCAGACATATATATATATATATATATATATATATATATATATATATATATATATATATATATATATATATATATGTCTGAAGACTACCCGAAAGAAATCCTCGACACGAGAAAGAACCCGCTACCAAAACTGGAAGAAGAAAGGAAGAAAGGCAATTATGTATTCATACACTACGACAAACCAGTTATCAAACAGAGAAAACCAGGAAATGAGAAACGCAAAAGAAAATCATCAACCTCGCCTAACATAAAAGGAAAACCTGAACTGAAACACTGAAATGAAAGCATAAATAGCTCACACGAATACAATGGACCGCATCAGACAAATTAAAGATGTCAAAGTTTTCGAACATATAGAAAAGCTGAAGGCTGATAAGAGTCCCGGACCAGACGGACTATGCAATGAGGCTTTAAAAATAGCAGCACCTATTTTAACAGACCATTTCAGTCAATTGTTCAATATAATATTAAAAGAAGGAAAAGTACCAAAACAATGGTGTACATCAGACATAATCCTACTATTCGAAAAAGGAAACGGCTTGAACATTAGGAATTATAGGCCAATAAGTCTGTTAGCAATTATATATAAACTATTCTCATCCATAATTTAAAAAAGATTACCCGAAAACATAGATAAGCAGCAACCAAATCAATTGTTCAATTGTTCAATTGTTCAATCTGGAATGCACTACAAGAATCAAATATTAACTACAAATACATTAATATCTTGAAATATATCTATACAGATAGTACGATCAGAGTCAAGTTAGTAAATAGAGGAGACGAAATAAACATAGAACAAGGAGTAAGACAGGGAGATCCTCTTTCCCCAAAGCTATTTATAGTAGTACTTGAAAAAAAAATTCAGAAAGTAGACTGGAAAAACAAGGGTATGTACATAAATGGACAATATTTAAACCATCTGAGGTTCGTTGATGATATTGTTATGATTGCTGAAACTAAACAAAGACCTAGAGGAAATTATGAGATCACTGGACTACGAAAGTTCCAAAATTGGCCTAGAAATGAATGTAAATAAAACTAAGATACTAACCAACAATCACGAACGCCCGATAGTGATAAAAGACAACAGTATAGAATACGTCAGCGAAAACATATACCTACTTAGGTAAGCAAATCTCATTTAAAACTTCAAGCAACGAAAACGAAGAAGTAACAAGAAGAATCAACGCAACCTGGAAGAAATACTGGACATTAAGAGAAATTTTAAAAGGAAACTACAGTTTACACATGAAAAAGACAACATTTGAAACATGCTTCTTACCCTACTTGTTAAATGGCTGCCAAGCATGGATATACTCAAATAAAATAAAACAATGAAATGAAGTCAAACGGCAATGGAAAGGAGCATGTTAATAGTTAGAAGAATACATAAAATTAGTAATGAAAATATTCTTCAAAAAACAAAGCTCACCGACGCTCTCAGGCACGCACTCTCATTTAAGTGGAAATGGACAAATCACATCTCACGATACTCAGACAGAAGATGGACCATCGAAGCCAAACGATGGAAAGGACCAATGGGAAAAAGGAATGTTCGCCGACAAATAAGACGGTAGGCTGAAGACATAACACACGCCGCAGGAAACGACTGGATAAAGTTCGGCAAGGAGAGAGATTCATGGAACAGGATGGAGGAGGCCTTTACCCAAACAGGGGTTCAAATTTCAAATAACACAAGCATTAATTAACCTATAATACTAACTTTCTTTTTAAGCAAAACTTACTAACAAACTTTGTAGTATTCTTCGCATAAGAAATTTGAAATAAATGGCTTTATTATTATTATTATAATAGTCCTTTTTGTCTTGCAAATAATAGTGCAACGGAACAAAAATACAGTTTCGATATTTAAATTACGTGACGTCATTTTACAAAAAGCGCAAAACACGCTGTTTGTTTCATTACTTGTTTCAAACTATATTGTTGTGAGAACATTACAGAAATAAAGAGTTGACCGACAAGGAAAACAAATTCCTGTAATAATATTATGCTGTAAATATTTTACTCAAATATTTGCTGTATATAATAAATGTTCTGTTGTATGTAGCTCACGTATGTTCAAATGTAACGAATAAACGCTTGTACAATTCATTGAATTGTGGTGCGCTAGTGCTACAGCTCACTATGCTATAGTATTCGACAAAGGAAATTAGTACAATCCATAATTGATCTTCATTTAACTACATGATAAAAAATTAAATTATTCTACTCACTAAATAAAATAATGAACAGAATACAAAAGCAAATGTAATTAAATAGCATCTCATTAATTTTAATTTGTCGTCTCTTTAAAGTAACTTACTAAAGATTACAAAGACTCATTATTATTTCAAGTCCTTAATCTTGGTACCAGATGGATATTAATATATTTATGAGAATAAAACTGTTATTTTCTATATAATATATAAGTATAATATTTAAGAAAAATATTATACTTATATATTATATAATAAAAATTAAAGGGTAATAATAATTGGAACATTTACGAGTAATTTATATTGAAATAGTAATGATCCAATGATCCACGCCGACAAATAATGTCATGACCGAGGAATACAAAGGAATTATACGAAATCAATTATGCGTTGCAAAACTAATTTTCTGATGCATTTTGCAATTCTTATACATTAATTGTTCATAACGCAGATTGTACATGATTAACTGAAACCAAAACAAAGAAATTCACCCACATATATATTATATATGTATGAATTGTCAGACTCTAGTTGAACGGTTCCAAAGGATATTTATAGTTTCTAAAAAAAAGCCACTTTTTCACTACGTGAGCATATTTCGGCGTAACACGCATTCAAATAATAAGCACTTTAAGGAGCGACTTGATGCTTTCCCAAGTAAATAAGAAAGACATGTAACGTGAACCATGTCTTTTACTCATTCACATAATACCAGAAAGCAGCACGTATGTAAGTATTGTCGAAATTAAAGAAGTATACGTTTATAAATGCGACGGTAGGCAGGGCCTATCAGGCAGGTTTTATGTTTAGTGACTTAGACCATGTAAAATAATTATTGTAAAAATACATTTAATCTATTTATCTTTAATGTTCAATCGTCAGCCGTCAATAAGTTTGAAAGAAAGCTTCTTAAACCGTCAGCATAACCGCTTCTAACGGTTAAGTGGTGGCTTAGAACGCTTGTGGAAAAAGCTGCGAATCAATCACGTAATTTAGGTCTATAGAGATCACTTTTTAATGAGAGTGAAAATTTTTTATAATACAGGGTTAGGATGAAGAGACTAACAAGATATAGTTGTTCTTGAAATATAACAAAGTCAAAAATTTAGTATTAGATTCACTATATTTAAAATTTAAATTTGACCTGATATGGTATGTGTATTAGTGAAAAAAACAACATTTACAACAATTTAAATCTAATAATATATTAGTATTAGTAGAAATATTCAATGGGAAATTTACAGAATCTATTTTAAATATAATTGTTTATATATTTCCTAAAATTGGTAGAAGTATTTTTCTTCAAATGCCTTCAAATCCCCGCTTCGTGCTGGATTTACTAGTGCCCGCCATGTGCTTACTATTTTGCAATTTAGATACGACAGCGGACAAGAGCGGCCACAGACAGTTTCATATTCACTACAGTTATATAAATATAACGTTCTTCAATTAATAGCTTTCTACAGCCGTCATTGATACTTTATTTTTAATTTCAACAAATTTATGCTTTTCCTATTTTAAAAAAAATATAATATATTGTTTGTTTTTAAATGTTTCTTAACTTATACGAGTAAGTCGTATGACCCGTAAATCTAGACTATAAATCTTATTGTCTACCTTTATATGGCAATAAAAACATGTAGAGAAAGTCGCTCACTAACTTATGGCAAAAACTAAAATGTAGAGTCAGACCTAACGATCGTCTACTGATGTCATTAACTGTGGACATCAAGAAAATTCGATCGCCGGCCATCACTAAAATTAGCTTTCATATCAATTGAAATACTTATGATGCTTCATTTTTTTTAAGTTTCTATAGGGGTGGTAAAAATAAATAATATGGATTTCCGTACAAGATTTAGTGTAATTGTCTCCATCTCGTAAAGTAACATAAAGCAATTAAATTTTAGTTAACAACGAAATTGTTATTGTATTTTTCCAAAATGTTTCGGTAGAATTTCAACAGTCATTGCAGGGGTCTATAAAACTTTTAATTAACTTACCCGACGTTGAACTGCAGCGTACAGACTACTTCACTGTGTGTAGTGTTGCAGCTGTTAGGGTATAAATTAGGTACATGAATAGTAAAATATTACTTAATAATCATTTTTAAAAGTCACTAAATAACGTTCTAAGCCCACATCGTTGTACAACACTTTCATTAGAATATTTCTAAAGCATAGCACCAATTTGCTGGTCGAGCAAAGCGATTGCAATAAACAAATTGAAAAGGGTCCGAAGAAAAAGAAAGTTGAAGGATAAATGCTAAATAGCTAAAGTTTTATTAAGCACGACTTTTGACTATGGCAGAGAAATTATCACAATATTTTATAATCTATAAAGCAACGGAACTACAAAAAGATGAACTTGGTAGTAAAATACATAAGTACTTATTTATTGAATTGGCTTTACCAAATTATTTATTATATTACCGTGTCGAATCGAAACTATATAGGTATGTATTGATATCGGATTTCGAAACTATCTTTACCTATATTTTTTGAAACTATATATTTATTAATCGCAACTATATCTCGATTCAAAATCAGATATCATAACATATCATCATTATTTTCATTCTTCTTTTTTGTGTCAAATAATAAGAAAAGGGAAGAAAAGTCTAAATTATTTAAAAATATATTTTATTATATAGTTTTGTTATGCTGTATTGAATTTAATTTATAACAAATGTTTATTTTTGTGTTAATTAAATTAATTATTCTAAATAAACAAACATAAGAAGATACAAGAGCAGATAAGTACAAATAATTCTTGGGCAGATTTTAGTTCCTAGTCAATCACGCGGCGAAGACGGAGACAGCGATATTCATTCGTATACCAACGATACGATTCGTGAATCATATTCGAGTACGATATTTGACAGATAGCTACAGCACATTGCTGTAAATAAGTAGTTTCACCGCAAACCGATATCGAATTTTGAATACAGCTACGAGATATAGTTACAATAACTAAATATGATTCGTATTGCCCACCTCTATAAGGAATATATTATGATATATAATTAAGGAAGTACCGATAAAGTCATTGACGAGATCAGACGTATCGTCTTGGCATCCCGTGGTTTGCCGAACCTGTAAATTTAAATTAATAACATCACCTTATGATAGAGACACAGTATACATCCATAAATATACCTGTAATAAATATACATAAATCTAGTAATTCTGTATATTATATAATGTAAATTCCACTTTAGATTTGTAAATTTCCGACCTGTTACAAAACAAAGCTATTACTTTTTCAATAATGTTAGCAAATCCAAAATTTGTTACAATGATTAGATAATAATAACAGTCATTCAAATGTCTATAATTTACCTTAACATTTAATTAACTTTAGAGCTGCTGTGTTACACTTTAAAGTATTTCTTACTTATACTATTCAATAAATCCCTTGTTAATAACGCCTACGGATCATCTTTTTTCAACTACTTCTTTACACGAATTTGCTCAATTTTGTTTATTCATTTATTTATATTGTTAGTTAATGTATACATTGTAAACAAAATAGTTATCATTCCATTCTCCGTTCAACCGTCATAGGTATCACAAGTTATATTGCAAAGACTATAAAGTATTAATAAAACGCCAGGAAATTGCAACAAATTCTGATGTCTTTAATATCCTGATACAAGACGTTTTAACCACCTCATTCACAAAATTAAGATAAGGTTGAGAAAGTTTAAAGGGAGAAAGATAAACATATTTAAATATACATATTTAGATAACTATATATTTAGCGGTAAAAATCATAACCTTTTTATTTTGCCGTCGGATACAATCCTACATTCTATATATGTTCGAAGTTGTAACTTGTATCAATATATTATAATAATAATGAAACTTATTTGTTTTAATATTTAAAACATTAGAAACAAATAAAATTTGGGACAACAGTAATCCATTTTTGGAACAATCTGATCCTGATCTATTAATTAAAGTAAACAAAGTTTATGAGAATTCAATTTAACTAATAAACGATTTGACCGATGAACCCACTTGTCAAATCAGGGTAGATACTATAAGCAAATGTTCATTAGTCATTACTCCCTCCTGTTTCACCATGCTTCATCGATTCCCCTGTACGAATGTGATGGTATAAAAAATAGATTTTAAAAAGGATACTATTTATGTACTATATTCACTACTAAAACCTGTTACGTATAAAGTAGGCTTGAAGGCGTGGGTATGGACCTATGTTAGATTACTCATAGATGTTTCCCTTTTTTTTTTTTTTTTTTTTTTTTATATCGTTGGAAAAATGCGTTACGCATCATCCCTGCGGCCAGGAAGGTGATGACCGAGGGGTTATGTGGGACTACCCGGCAGCATAGAGGACGCTGCCATTTTTAAGGCTACCCACTAAAAAACCAACGGTTGACCTCATCGCCTTAGTGGGGCGCCACGGGATCGCTTTCGCACTCACCGTGACGCCCCGGCGGAACCCCCTGCGAGGGGCCCCGATCAACTTAGGGACACCCTCACCTCGTAGGCCTATAGCGGGCGGGAGAGGTCACCCCCCTCTCCCGTCCAGGCACTACAGCTGGGGAAGGAGGCTGCGGGCGTAATCCCGCCTCCTTCGACCCAGCTTACCCCTGCGGAGCGGTTCAGAGGAGGCTGCCTCTCTGTCCCGCTCCGCGGCCTCCTTCGCGGCACTCATAGATGTTTCCCTACGTTAGCTTAGAGATTCAAGTTTTTGCTTTATTCCAATGTAGTATATATATTATATATAATATGGTTTATAAAGTATTACATTAAAGTATTGTATTTAAATGTTTATTGAATTTATTTTTTTTACTTGTTATATTTTCTTTTGGTTTAGATATTTATTCTTGTCTACAATTTTAATTAACAATTATAAGTAATTAAATTATATCCAATTTATTTACTTACCTATATTCATTTAAAAAAAAAAAAAAAAAAAAAAAAAAAAAAAACAATGAATTTTAACGTGTTAAAAGCTAGTGCCATCTATACAAAATGTATTGAAACTCTTTATAAGGAAGTTAACTAAAGTTTCCTTATGGGCTATGGTTTGTTTAGGTGGTTAGGATGGTTGCTCTATTTCGCCTTATCTAGATGTATAATCTAAAACGATCTCTTATATAATATATTACCTAATGCTAATCACTGCTTATATAACAGATAATCAATACTTAAAATATTGATTCACTGAAACTCTGAAAACATGATGTAGGTGACAGAAAACTTTTAAGATGTTTATTTTTTATCATTAACAAAACAAAGACATGATATGGTACAAAGGAAACACATTTTACAGTTACACACATAGTTTATTGTGAAACATTTATTTAGAAAGATAAGAAATAGAGAAAGTTTGGTGCAAGAATTGGTATTGGGGCCCCAGGTTACCTTAACCTAGTAAATGAAATTGTATATCATACAGAAGTAGTTAGTTATGGATCCGTCTTTTGTTCCTCATTTACAGATAACTCACTTTTAAACTTCTTTGCCTGTGTTTCATCAGTATCATTATTACTGTCCTGCTCTTTACATATTTCATGTATATTATACTTTTTAAACAAATAGTAATTGTCAACCACACTTAGTAAGCATATACCTTTGATTATCTCAACTATGATACAAAGACTGGGATTTTTTAAATCAGCTTTGTTTTCTCCATTTTTAAGGACTATCAGTTCTGCTAACTCCTTAATTATGAGATCTCGAGATGCACTGCTATTTAATCTTTTGTTAAAAATAACCGCAAATGTTGATGAATTTTTTAGAAAATATTTATCAATTAGTTTCTCTGCAGCCTCCATTATATCCGGCAGGTTAGCTTTACAGGTAGCCATTATGGGTAATAAGCGCAAAACGTGCCGCGTCTTCTGGACTTTAGTTGAACACAAGTCTTTAATTATAGCGGAAGTCAGTTCCTCCGGGCTTGGCAAATTTGTTTTGATGAAAATGCAGTTTGAAGCTCCTGTCTCAACAACCTGAAAACGTTTATGTTTAAGAGCTTTCTGAGAATCCTTCTTCAAGGAATCTACTTCACGCTTCAACATGTCACCAATATCGGTTTCATTGTCAGATTCAGTCTCAGATCGTTCATCTGGTTCCACCGACGCTGGTCTGTTTATAACTTCCCCATCTGGATACAGTTTTCCTGCATACTCATTTAACAAATTATACATTTCCTTAACACAATCCTTTTCTCTGAAATTACATGTGCAAAAGAAGCCTCTGAAGCCGGGTTCTAAGAAATATTTGTTTCTTCGCTTCCTAAAGTAAAACTTTTTCTTCTTTCTATTATCACCCATTATATTAGACTGTAGGCTACGCCCTTGATCCAGTCGTAATCCAAAGGATAGACTGTGATATAACGATTATTACGTGAATTGAATTATGAAATCATAATAACAGCGAAGATACACCCATGCTATAAGAAAGACGTCAAATTGGCAATTGACAGTTTTAGTTTTGACATTTGACAACAAATAGAACAGAATCTATAGAATGCATTAAAATATACAATATATTTTGCAAAGAGCTTTTCAAACATCAAAGAATATAAATTTATGACTTAGTTCTCAAAACAACAGTTTTACAATTATTGTATATTTGTCTATTCTGTTAGCAGGTTTACTCATCATCAAAAAAACAACTAAAATATTTTGATGATGATGATGAGATTCGGATGCGCCTCGTGTGGGCTATGGTAGTTTTCCAATTACAGCACTAGAGCGCATTATGCGGCATAATGCTTAACGTTGAATGTTTCAACTACAGCAACGCTTCGCACAATCGAGCACTCTTAAAAGTAATGTTTTCGCGTGATACGTGCAATCGATGCCAACTCAGTGACAGAAAATTAACAAGTGTTTTCCCCTTTAAGTTGGCATTGATCGAAATGTTTTGTTTATATATTATCGTTAGTATTATTATTAATTGTTGGAAACATTTTTAAAGCTTTCGTTTTATTGTAGTTTTTTCGAAATAATCAAAGTTAATTTAAATTGTGTTAAAAAAATAAATATAAGTATGGATGAAGGTACAAACATTAACTTTTTTTTATATTTCACATTTAAAATGTGAATACAATTTCATTTTAGAATTCGAATCTACAAACAAATTTGTTTACAGGAATATACTTTTGTAAACATTGCAATGGCTTGATCGAATCATTTAATGAAGCAGGCAATCATCAATGTTTTCGTGGAAAAGAACATATGTATCAAGATGAGGAAGACAACTCAATCTTATTTGTTCACAATTACGATAATGAAAATAAAGAAAACCACGAATATTGCTAACTCTATGAATATTCTTTTTTTCAACACTGAACTTAGCGCAATCTGCTGGTGTATTTGAAAACTAATTCGCGTTCCAATTAAGCATCAGCATAATTCGGCATTGTGCGCCACTGAGTCGCATTGTGCTCTGTAATTGGAAAACTACCTATTTCTGCGATTTGTGCTAGATTATCTTTGCTTCCGATGACCTCCAAAGTCCGCCCATGTATTTGTAATGGGAGTCATTTCTGTTCCTATTTTAAGTTTTGTAATATCCATAGTTACCTACTATCTATTGTGAGTGAAAGTTATTTTAAGTTATTTTTAATGATAGTTAATTAAGTTCTTAGATCTATATTATAGCAGAAAAAAAAACATAATACATAATCATAAATTCTTGTATACTATTTTGTGTTAGTTTGTGGTAGACCCTACAGGATACTGCGATGATATAACGTATTTAGAATTCAAATTTTAAAGGTCGACACTTCGTTCCGTCTTTCGCCTCCACAAAAACGCACAGGAGAAAATGTATCCGCAGCCTATATCTTGTAATATAGGCTGCAGATATATATATATATATATATATATATATATATATATATATATATATATATATATATATATATATATATATATATATATATATATATATATATATATATATATATATTTTTAAAGGTGTGAGATATTTTAAAAACTTACAAATACACAATGCAAAATTTCGTCTTTCTAATGTGAATTAATGTACTAGACATATATAATAATAAATGTATGTGTTATATATAATAATAAATGTATGTGTTCACTCCTCCCCATTGTAATAAGATGGTTTAAAAATAAGGCTTAGGCCTTAGATAAATAAAACAATTTGGATAGCTTTCTAATTTTATTCCACAAATACAACTATATTTACATTACATTTCTAAAAGTAAGGTAATTAATCATTTTCATCATTTATAATATGTTACATCTTAGTGGTAAGAAATACTACAAGAATACTTTTAATTCCCAAATTGATAAATATTATTCATATTATATCCATTTAATTGATGTGCATGTCCACTGTGGTCTTGTTTAATTTATATTATTTTGAAGTAAAACAGAATTTAGTTTTCATCACAGTTTGCAAATTTGTAACCACGGGCTTTTTAAGGTTCGGGCAGACAGTGATGCTGAAACCAAACGTAAATATTATTAAAAAAATATATAAAAAACAGTAGCTCACATTCGAATAAACATAATAATTAAAACATGGACAAAATAAAAACATTAAATCAATATGTTCTTAAGCAAACTTCATAATTATTATTAAAATAACTTACACGGTATTATACTCTATAGAAGATATTTTCACATACTCAATATAAATGCTAGATGATTTCAACAACCTCCAGGTCATGGGGTTAAGTAAGCTTGTTTCATACTTCCATTCCACAATGACTGATACAGGAGGCAGTCCAGTGTCTTTAAAAGCAATGAGTTTATTTTCCACGTCACCCGGCCGGTAATATTTTCTAAAAAAAAACAATGGCTGGTAAGTTTCTAATAAAAAAAACTAACAGATCATATTTTCTAAAAAAAAATAATGGCTGGTAAGTTTCTAATAAAAAAAACTAACAGGTCATATTTTCTAAAAAAAAAAAAACAATGGCTGGTAAGTTTCCAATAAAAAAAAAACTAACAGGTCATATTATCTAAAAAAAAAACTGGCTGGTTTCTATTAAAATACACAGACTGTCATATTAAAAACTAGCGGGTAATATTTACGTTTAAATATATTCAATATATTTAAAACGCAATTTATAGAAACTACGTATCACACAAAATACGTTTTCTACATTTCCTTGTTTTTTTGTTTACAGCTAATCGTTGTTTTTAACAAAAATTATATGCGTCGATATCAAATATCATACGTCATTTAATCTTTAATTTCGCGTAAACGTATATTATATACCTATGCAAAATAATCAAATCAAATTGTTTTATAAACAACGATAATGTAGTTCCGTGTTCATTCGAAAACATTTTAATAAAAAAAAAAAATCTTATCATTAAAATTATTTTAACACTATTAAATTGTTATCTATTTTTTTTTTCCTGTTTGTTTGGTTTTTTTATAATTGTAAAATTAAATTGTATTGTAACTGTTGAACATTTAAGAAGTGTGTATATCAAATCTAAATTAATACTTACTGTCCGTCATTCATAAACTTATGATCACTTTTATTATTGTTTCTGTCGACGAGTGTGATGGAGATTCGTCCAACATCCGGTCCGTGGATTCTGCTTTCCGACGAGTTTGATACTTTTATCGTTACTTCATAGTGGACTCCTAGAATTGAAGTAATATTTAAGTATGTTATAAATAAGTATGAAAACTATATATATTAGGGGTCAGCGATGACGTCGTCCATGGACATCTGCAATTAAGTTAGTAAATAAGATGCGTGGTCTTGATGAAAAGGAATGCAAGATATAAGAATACACGAAAAGAGGGGGCATATCTCATTTATCATAGAAAAATATGTCGATCTAGCGTCAGTGCTCTTCAGAAAATATATCATGTATACTTATTTGAGATTATATTATCCCTGGTTCGCAGCGGGCTTCACAAATATATAAAAACTGACACATAGTACACCTAGACTTAAAACAACAATCTGTGCAACACACTGAAAATTGTCCCGTGTGCGAATCGAACCCGCAACCTTTGGTTAAGCCGTCAGGGTCACTAACCACCACACCGGCAGGTCATCAAAAGTATGGTATATTAATTCTCCACTAGACTAAGTAAGAGATGGATAAATTATAACCGACAATAAATACTAACTACAGAAGGGTTTGTTGTTCCCGGTCATGGCGTACAGCGCGATATTTGCATTAGTATCCACGAGTCCATTTGTGAGTAGTTTTTTGTAGAAGTTATGTGAATGAAAGCCCATCGGAACACAGGCGTGCCGGCCGTCACAGGTACTGCAGTTACCGTCCAGAAAAGCCTGCAAATAAAATCACATTATTTTGTAACAACTATTCTAATGGGTGGAAAATTTGCTGCTAAACCTGACCCTTTCATTAAATTTTTTTATAAAGTATTAAAATATAAACTAATTTTATTATAGTTAGTTAATTGTAAATAGATTTTTAATATTGTTTTGTATTTCTTTGTTTGTTATAATATATCAAGTGTGTTGTTATTATCAATTTCAAAGTCAAAGTGTTTAATTTAATAAAGCTAAGACATTGCATGTTTGAACGTTCCCAGTTCGAGGAATGTTCATAGAGAAGAACAATAAACACAGTCATAATTTATTTGTGAGAAAATGAAATAAAAAAAAAAACTCTTCATGATAAATTAATAAGTATACACACCTCGTAAGATTTACACTGTATAGCCATAAAAGGGCACGCGGGCGCGATACTTTCAGTAAACAATTCATAGCTTCGCTCGTGGTTACAGCTGACGTACTTAACCACTTGTAGGTACACATCGTTGCCCATCCCCTGGTAGGTCGCTCCGTCGTTCTTACAGCCGGGCTGGGTGGAACCACCGTTGGGGTAAAAGTCTACATGACCTATTGGCTCTGATATGCCGAAACCTGGAAACATTAATAGTGTTGATAATTTTAACTAAGACATTATTATTTAATTATTAAGTAGCAAAAGCTACTTTATTGAAGGGTCAGGGATGTCCGTCCGTCTGTACCTCCCGTAACTCCTAAAGGCTTCAGAGTTAACACTAAATTTTGTAGACAGGTAGCTCATGTGCTACCAAGATGTGCTATTTTTATGATATTACTCTCGGTCGGAGTTATGATTTTAAATACACATAAGTATGTATGTCTAATTCCACATAAATGCATGTGGACATATTTTCGTCTTTCGATTTTATCTGTAACTTTGAAATTTGAATCAATTCATTTACTGCATTTTTTTCGCTACTTCAGGAGTTTCTCGTGCAACGAACTAAGTTAATAACAAATTGGTCAATCATACCTGAAAAGTATAGCGGCATGGCATTACTATGTATAATATCTACATATTGTGCGTCTGTTCGGTCCAAGCGAACCAGAGTGACTGTGTTGCTGAAATAGGGAGCCGCGGGATCTAATCCAGTTATTCTCCCTAGTTTGAGATTGAATTTCTAGAAATAATAAAAAAATACTGTTAGAGTTTATATTTTTTTTAATAACAAAATAAATATGTTAGATAATATCTATAAAAATGAATAGCCATGTTACACTTATTTAAATTAAAAAAATATATAGAATGAAAACTAAATTGATACGGTAGGAAATCAAATCCGCGTCCTCTGGGAAACCTTTAAAAAAAATACAGTAGCTCAATTGGTAAAGCGACGGGACGGTTTACCACAGGTTCGAATCAATACCCTATTCGGTTTATTTTTCATTCTATCTTTAATAAAAAAATGTTTTACCTTTTGAAGAGTATGTCCACAATAACCTCCTAGATGAGCTCCCAAGGAATGTCCAATAAAGTGAAAATCATCTAAATTAGACAACTGCAATATTTCCTGAAATATAAATAATTTCGGTTTGTTATTTTTGCAAATTGTTTTATTAAAATAACATATTTAACGATTTTAATATATTAAACTTACATATATATTTCGTATGAGATGAGCTGTCATAGCGCCGACTAGTCTTATATTGGCGACGGCTTGACCGTACGGAGGCTGAGAACCTCGTCGCCAATCTACAACCGTCACAGTCGCTTTGTCATTCCCTTTCAGATTTAGGAGAGAATCTGCCATAAGTTGAATCTGAAATATATTACATTATTTATTCACATTTATTAATTATATTATTTATTATATTGGTAATAAAGTAATGTATTACCCAATGTTTATGTCCGCCTTCCAAGAATCCGTGGGTAATAAAATAAAACGGTCCCGAAGGATCAAGATTAGCATTCCTAATCTTAGCTGAATCTTCAGCATGTAATAGTACCGGTATTTTTCTATTTCTTCTCGTAAATACTGCATATCTGACATTATAATTAGATAATTACAAAACATTAATTATCATACTTAAGTTACTAAAAATAAGTGCGCAATAATATTATACACATTGGTACAGATTTATAAATTACAATTGTGATAGACAGAGATAACTTGAAATTTCACATCCACATAGCGACAAGCCCTTTAAGTACAAAGTTCGATGGACCATTTATTTGGGCCTCCAGATAAAGAACTTTGAAATACCAGTTTGTTCGTTATTGATACGTCATAGTGCAGGAGACGGATTGTTTTGACGGCGACATACCGGTGTCACGGTCGAGCCCCTAGCTTTATCATACCTAAATATGATAACTTATGTACTTTGAACGGTCCATATACCCTATATGTAAGATATATTCTAAACTCATTTTTTTACGATTGATATTCAATTAATCAAAAATTTGCAAGCAGAAGTGGGTCATGTTGTAGACATCGTTGAAAGATTGAAAGTTGAATAAACCTTTTAACGAACACTATTTATATTTCTTTACATACCTACATTAATAATCATATTAAGTACCACGGCATAATTATTCTATTTTGTAATGTTCTCTTGTTTGTTTAATGTATTTGTCTTATCTACTAAGTGCATCTTATAATTACCGTATTTATAAATGCACTAATTAAAAAGGTCTTATCAATAAGCTCATGGTAGTGACTAGGGCTGGGATAAACATGTTTTATCTCATGACATCATTATAATCCACGACACACCCCTATTCTTTCTGAAGCGTTTTCTTCTTTTATTTAATTCCTAAATCAACATCTATCGATGTCAATAAAACTCTTTATTTGACTATTATTTCAGAAACAAAAAACTTTTTCTAAAGTTTATAAAATATTTCCTTCTATTTTGTTTTTAACCACGTAAAACATTGTTTCATTATCGAGAAATGCAAAACCGCGTGTAACTTAATCCGCGGTCAACCACATTCATAAATTGATTAAGTGCGAAACTAACTATACGTTGGTTCTGTAGAGTATTAATAATATGTATAATTCGTTATATATCCACAAAATTGCATTATCATGAACAATAATACGTTTTTCACGGACTCACCTCACACCCAAGCTTTCAGGTGACACAGGGAAGTAGTTGTCAGGTCGGTGCTCGGTCCAGGGATAGGCCTTCGAAAAGCATCCGTAGGAACCGTAACAACGCTCGATCTCGGTATCCTCTTATTATATTAATATATTGGTTAATTATTTAAAATTAAAAACAATATTTTCATTAAATTTAAAAATGAATATATATTTAGATAAGTAATTAAAAAAACAAGCAATCAAAAAAGTTATTTAATACTATTGTTACGTTTTATCTGTAGGCACTACAAAATAAAAGTATATTTATTAAAAAAAAACTTACCAAAAGTGGAGGGAAAGTTTGTGACAACTGTGGAATTCTGCTTATCCATCAACACCATTATAGTTTGAATCATCAACGTAGCACTTGTTTTGTTATACATTTTGAACACAAGTAACTCGAAACCAAAACTCAACTCGTGTATACACTATCAATGTATAATAATGTTACTAATAGTCTGTCCGAGTGTGTAATGAGGTGTTTCATAGGCGTTTATTGTTTATATTGGACAACCTCGTATATCGTACTAATAGATCCGCATTGTAGTTCGCAGTCGCAGACGTTCCGGGATATTCGATAAGAGGGGTTACAGCGTTATCATGTTTTGTCAAATGATTGACGCACAAGCATTGAAATTTTAATTAGGTACCTTACTGATTTTGCTGTTTTATGTTTCGCAGTCTAGACCAGATATATCACATGCAATGAAACATGACATGTATTGCAATTGGATCTAATTTTAGGTATACTGTAATTATATTTAAATGTATTTTGTATGTATTTTCGTTGATTTAAATCTGAAGTATTAGTCAACGCTCAAAAATAGAGCTAATGACAAATTGTTGATACCTTTAATTAAAATTGTTTTTCACAACTAATTAAAAACAATAAAACATTACTGGACTTCGAGTTTTGATAAGTAATAATTTAAAAATATCTTCAGAAGGTAAACAATTATATTTAATTCCTTACTATCGTCTATAATTTATCTCATGGACAAGAACATTTAAGGTTAATTGAAGACTATCAAGGGATAAATAATATTTACTGTGAAATAAATGTGGTGAATGAAAACAAAGTGGTAATACATTCAATTTTTAAAAAATATTTTATATTACTTATAATCCATAGTAATATTATAAATGCGAAGGTCTGTTGAAAGTTTGTCTGTCTGATTGACTGTTACGCTTTTACGGCTCAACTTCTGCGTCGATTTGGATGGAATTTGAAATTAAACTAGTTATACACCCAGGGTCAGACGTAGACTACTTTTAAAAAATCTACCCTTAAGGGTTTGAAATAGGGGATGAAAGTTGTATAAAAAATCTAAACCACTTGATCGAGTTCGATGAATTTTCTCAGGAAGAATGTTAATGATGCAAGATCCAACATAGGCTACATATTTTTTTAAACCAACGCCTAACGGTCATAACTAGGGGATGAAAAAAAAATCTAAACGCTTAACCGACTGTAATACATTTTGGCATAAGTATAGTTGATAATCTAGGATTACAACAGGCTTCTCTTTTTTCTTAAATAAATACAAAGTTGTAAAACAATTCGAAACCGCTTAACCAACAGTAACGAATTTTGGTATACTTAGTAAATTTTAGTATAATTAAACAGAGGATACTCTTTTATATGAAATATTTAGTCTCACCATTTTATAGTGTTTACCAAAGCTTACCTACTTTTGTGTTAACCTGACTAATATTATTAAGGAAAATGTGAGTTTATTTTTTACCAAGCTTTTAAACCGATCAATGTGAAATTTGGCAAACAGGTTGTTAGGGATTCAAAGAAGAATAATTAAGCCTTAAAAAAGTATCGTTCTCGAGTAAGTGTAAAAAACTGTTCTTTAACGTATACAGGGGGACGAAGTCGCTAGGAACTAGTTATCTATAAAGTAATTTAGTTGATACGTAAAAGACTTATCGTCGAAGTTAATGGTACGCGTAATTTCAACTGTAATATAGGTTTGAAGGATTAACATTTTGAATAAGAAAACGATGGTTAAATATACAGTTTAAGAAGAAAATATTAAATTAAAGAACCCATGATACAAAAAGACCTATAAAAAGAATAAAAATAATATTATTATGTACTTATTGAAGTCCTTGCGTCGGGGGACCATGCACGTATGTTTACGATGGTGTCTATGTTACGAAGTTAATCATTGAGAACTTAGACTATACGATTCGATATCGTAATTTCTTTATTCGCCTTGTTAACTTACTAGCATTTTAATTTCTAAATTTATTAAGCTGTCCGACGCAACGACTTTAATGAGTACACATTTATATTATTTTTATTCTTTTTGGAGGTCTTTTGGCATCAGGGTTTTTTTTTTTTTAAAGTTATGTTACTGGTTACATCATTGAGTTAAATTACCCTACGGACACACAAATTTTTACTTGCTTAAGTATTTCTATCAATATTGCATAAGAACCTTTCACCCTCACCAATAAAATCTATAACATAAATTTTGGTTGATATTCAAGGATCATAAGCTCAGTTGTATGTAGTATATCAATCTATGTTTTTAAATTGTAATAAAAATAAAAAGATGTATAAAATAATGTTTTTTTTAAAAGGTTATCTATGAACTTTTATACAATATAGTATATATAATAGATAATTGATATAATACAATATATTATATATTTTAAGTAATAAGGGGCATTCAGTCTTTTACCTTTATTAAATGCTTCATTACCGAAGTAAACACAGTCTCAAAAATAGATTCATGCAAAACAATTACCACTAACATTGTCATATTGCTTAATACAATTTAACATAATTTAATAAAAATATCCATAATAATGGATTTAAGTCAAAAAATGTATATTAATTCTAATAAATGCATACAAAATTCATATTATCCTAGAACTTTAGAACTAACTACGAATTCACTTTACGAGCTTTAGTTTTAGACGGCGTCGAAGAGAAATTACAATTAAACGTCAAATCTTCTGTAATAAAATCAGACGTGGACATAGGTTCGTTTTTATTTGTATGTAATCTATCAAAATCCTCTATATTTTCCTTATCTGGTAATCTGGCTTCAGAGAAGCGATATGCATGTTTCTTAGATTCGTTTCCAGTATAAAACTGCATGCTATCAGTCTCATTGAACCCACTGTCCACTCTCATCCAATTAACATTTGATATTTCCTTCAACGCCTTGCTCGTGTTGGCTTTAGTTATAGTCAGTTCTGAAGATTTTATGGCACTTTCGTAGTAACTAGACGCGTTAGCATAGAATGTGTTTTCATTGTATCCGCTATCCACACGCTTAAATATTGAACATTCAGTTTTGTTATATTCCATTTGAGATACGTTATCAGTCAATAATTTGAGATCCACTGTGTTAAAATCTATCTTCTTATCCTCCATACTGAGTGGTATGTCGAAATTGTCTAAACTATTATCTAGAGACATATGCAGTGGGCTGAGCGTAACTGGGTCTCGAATTTTACTAATTTCGTGTGTTAACATACTGGTCTTTCGTTTGCCCTTTATCGGAGTATCATCCAATATATTAACGCTAAATATTTTAGTGGAAGACTGCACTTCGTGAGACTCTTTATGAGATTCCTTGATGAAATTAATACTTGAATCTTCTATAATGGACCAACTGGCTTTAGTCTTTGGTGAGCTCTCTGCAATAAACAGTTTGATTCAATAAATAAATCAAAAGTGGTTTGACTGGAGCTTTTTATTTAGTTATACCTAAGAAAATGGTTGAGTCAGTCAGTTCTAACACTTCATTATTAAGACCTAACTACAATTTTGAATTTTTACATTAGGAAATGTAAACTCCATGCACTGAGTTTTCTTAGTATTTTAGACAACATTATGAATATCGAACTAATGAAGATCATTTAACAGAGCATTGTTTAGCCTTACTCCACTCAACATCGAAAATAAGCGAGGTATCTTCAAAAGACCTCGCACAGACCTTTTGCGAAAAAGTGTAAGTCATGAATATAAAGTAAAAACAAAAAGGGGCCAATAACAAATCCTTATGGTACACTCTTTTAAATCAGCCGTTTTAGACTTATTTACATCAACCGTCTGAACTCTTCGATTTTGGTAATAGGTAGCGGTTAAATTTGCATAGTAATGTTTGATGGTTTACACAATCAAAGGCTTTAGATAATTCACTTAACACCCCGATGACTTCTCCCATGCATCGTACATGTGCTTAAGAACCTTGGTACTCAGGTGTTGCTTTACTTTTGGTGAAACCATATTGTTCACTATGCATGATTTTATTGCATAAATAGAAATTCTGGCATTTAGTTTGAAATATTTTTTCGAAGGTTTAACTTTAGGTCGGTAAAACAGTTATAAACCCATAACTTCCGGGTTTTAGTCTATGGTCACTTTTAAATAAAGAAACTACTTTACTATTTTTTATAAAATCTAGGATAATTCAGGATAATTGTTGATCAAGATCAGTAAGTTGTAATAGTGATAGGTAATTTAACTGACATACCCGAAAGATCACCGTTTTTTCCAGGTTTAAAGTTCTAATTCTATTCTTAATTCTAACTGTAAATGTAATTTTAAAGTCTCAAAAATAGCCGACACATTTATATGTGTATTTAATTCAATATTATAATTTTTTAAAAGCCAGAGTGCTAATAGACAGATAAATATTTGTCTGTTAGCATCTCTAGTTTTTCCAGTAAAACATTCTAAGTTGCCTTTATTATTATTATTTAATGAAATGCTACTTTATTGTATAAATATAAAGCTAACTTACCTTCTGACTTATCATGGACCGAACCATCAATACTCATATCCATACTAAAGTCCAACTTCTGCACGGAGCGACTTCTGTTGAGGCTGGACATACTGAGGCTACGTTTATCTGACAACGAACCCTTCCTGCTTCTACAGGGCGAGACCTTCAGTGAGGTACTTCGTTTGAGTATTATCTTAGTTGGTGTAATTTTGCAGAAACAGGTCCCTTTCTTCTCACTTTCAGGCTCAGATAAGATGCAACTCAGACATGTTGCCATGGCTTCGCAATCCGGTGATGTAAAATTGTTTTTCTGGAATTACACGGTGCACTTTTATTAAATTTATTATTGAAATTAAAATTAGAACTATAAATTATACATAAACAATCAAATAAGAAAAATATAATCGAATGGAGCATGCATTTATTTAATAAAAAAAATTGTTAATTGATATCAATATTGAGTTTAATGGTTTTAATCCCCCTTTATATTATGGGGCATTCCACGGTAAATGGGAAAATGAGTTGTTTTTTTTAATTGATCTGATCATAACAAATTAAATTTTGACGAAATGTATTTTATTTAAATTTACATTATATGTAAGAAATATTTCGAAAAAGACGAGAAAAAATATTATTTTTCACTATGACAAGTTGTGGTTTAGTTATGAACATGTTTTCGTTCATTTTGTTAAGAGAACGGAAGAGACAGCGGCAAAAAGTTAAAAGAATTTCTCTAATTTTAATTTAACATAAAAATACAATAGGAAAAGGTTTAAAAGGTTTAAAACTAATTTGACTATAAAACTCATAAGTACTGTTAACGTGTAGCTTGTCTCACCAATCACATTAAAACATACACAAGTTGCATTTCTACGTTTAAAATGTTCTGTATTGACAGGGAGCTTTTTGGAAACTAAGAATTGGCTACTTGTTGATTTTTTAAGCATACTTTTGTGGTGCAAGGTGTTAAAGGGTAGGAAAGAGGTGATATTCATTTTTATCCCACCAGTCGTAGTGACTGGACGTTAGTTTTAATTACATCAAAATCGGAGAGTTCATCCTTGTTAAATTAGAGTTTAAAGGAAAGAAAGATTCTAAAAAAATCGTATTGTATATAGCGATAAGGAAGGACAAACGATCCAAGTCAAATATTTGAAAACATCCGCAGGAGACTACACCCGATTCGTCATGGACGAATTAGAGACCTCGCACCATATTTCTATAGACCAAGTGCTGCACATTCTTTAAGAACCACTAATAACGATGTGTGGCAATCAAATTTATTATCAGTTTACATAGTCCATTGATTTTTAAATGTGTGACAATAATGAATAAATGGTTAATTTAAGAAAATGACTGAAAACGTTTATGTTGATTTAGTATAAGAAATTTTTTATCTTAAAGGATTAAAAATAATTCTAAATGTGACATAAAGAGTCAATTTTTTAGGTGATTTCGTATTTGTCCCACCAGTCACATTTTCTTTGGTCTACATTTTCTTGTAGAAATTAAACTTATTGCTTATCACCAAAGACATCTTACTATGTAGAGTATTTGGACTAAAATCTTGGTTGACATTGCGGAAGGCGGATTGCAGATATTTTTGACTGTCCCACCAGTCAAAAATATCATTCTTTAAACGCTAAAATATCATCGAATTTATTAAAATAATAATAAATTAAATTTTCCGATATTGGATTAATTACTTGGTTCATAAAATTTTTGAAATATCTATATGATCATTTATATTAAATTAAAATAGAAAGTTACAGGTCTGAACATTAGTAAATCTGGAGTAAAATGTCCCACCAGTCACTATGGAATGCCCCTTATATAAATATAAATCTTTGATGGCTAAAGAAAAAATAAACACACTTATAGATATTAATAACAAATAAAATAAAATGTACTTTTAGATATTAATTTCTTTAAGAAATAAAGTATTTGAAAACGAATACTACATCCCTTTAAAAAAACTCATAATAATATAAACTACCTCCTCATCACTTGATAATGACTTAGTAACAGGAGATATAGAAGCCAATGAAGGCGAGGTGACGGCGCATCGCTTTGGAGTCCTGAACTCTATGGGACTCAAGCAGGCCTCAAAATCCACCACATCCAATATCTTGTTGCGGTAACATGGCTTGTTTTGACCTTTGTGGAGTGGAGTACCAAATGTCCTTTTCATTCCTTTTGAGGCTTGGTTGCAACTCTGTCAAGGTTTAATATAAGTATATTTATAAAAAAATGTGGTCATCTTTAAAAACAGTATGTAAATAAAAGTATCTTGTAAGCTATTATTAAAATTACGTAATAAAATTTTAAAAAATCTGCTTACTACAATTTTGAAGCTATGTAAATATAAAACTTTAAAAGAGTTATATGCTTAAGACGATATGCTTCGTCATGGAATTTTATCTGAATCCTGTATAAACTGAATAGTTAATGTTGACAATTAGGGCTTAATTACCTTTTCAACTGTTATCAAATCTTTTATTTGACTTTTTCAGCTTTAGAAAATTTTAGCTCATATACAGGGTTATTTGAAATTAATTGGCCACCTGTTGCAGGTAGCCTCTTTACATCAATGGCAACAACATTTGTTCTACGACTTTTTAAAATTAATAGTTTTTAAATTTAAGTTTTCCCATACAAAATTTATTTGTTGCCTCTGTCTGAATTGGTATTAACTCTGAGCGTAGATATAGCGCCCAGGCAACGACTTTATAAGAACGTCTTAAGAAATACAAAGTAATAAGTAAAAGGAAGAGCCATTTTTTTTGTTTCGTTATTTTTGTGTTGTTTAACAAGATTTATAAAAAATCGTAAACCAAGTGTTGTCGGGATTGATGTAGAGAGGCTGCCTGCAAGAGGCGGTCAATTAGTAACAAATAACCTTGTATAAATATAGTTTAAAAAAACGAAAAAAAACACGCTTTAAAAATGAACCGAACTAAAAAGTAATAAAATAATTAGTAGTTAACAATGGGCAAAATATAATAAAATTATTGTGGGAAAAAGCGTGGGGCGATTTGTGCCATATCTTTAGTTTCATTTTCGAACTCTATGTTGACTTACTTTAGGTGGTAATAAATTACAAAGTTATGCAGCATAGCAACAATAACGTAAGGGTCGACTAGACCGAAAAGGGTTTTAACTATCTATTATACCATGGGAGTGCTAAGAAACGGAGTTTGTTTCAAAACTTAACGCAGGGCGCTGACCGAGAACTTATTTTGTCTCTCTCACTCTCATGCAAAAAAGATCTGTAAGAGAATTATTAATCCAGGAGATCTTAATCAGGACAATGGGATACTCTCATCGAATTATTAATAGACTATCGGTCCTTGATATGTGTACAAAATTTGAACAAAATCGGTCCGTGTGAAATGAGACAAAAGATAATTATTAGTCCTGGAGATCCTAATCAGGATAATGAGATGATCTCACTAAATTATTAATTTACTGTCGGTCTTTGATATGTGTACAAAGTTTTAACAAAATCGGTTCTTAGGACATAAAGCAAAATCGTATTCGAAAAAGTCGGTTACAAGGAAACAAACAAGCAAGCAAACAAACATACACGTGAAACTAATAAAAGCGTGTTAACAATAATATATTAAACGTGAAAACATCTATACATCAGAAGTATTTTCTTCGTTACTGATTAAGGTTCAGGTTTAAAGTTAAAGTTGTGTAAAACAGAGTATAAACACTATATACTCTATAATTTTTCACTCTGACACATCCGCAATAATAGATAAGGTTGGTAATATTTAAACAAAAATTTCCACTGGAATTTTTTTATAATAATAATAATTTTCATGTAGTGGGGATTTCTGTTTTTTAAACATTTTTAGACATAACAATTATTGTATTAACATTAGATTCTGATTTTTCCTGTGCTGTGTTCATATATTAATGAATAACAATATCATTATATATACAAAAATATAAACATGAAAAAAATATTTATATCTGTATACAGAACAAAGCTGAATGTGTTAAATTTTATGAACTTACCAAATTAGGGCTAATAATGACTGGAGTGTGATCTTCATAGCTTGAAGATGGTCGTCTTTCAATATGTACTTCATCATCAGTGTGTTCAGAGTCGTACTGATCTGCGTCACTGTGCTCCGGGTCCCCTTCCTCAAAGAATAACTTCCTTCTTAAAGATCCATTTGCTGTTATCTCATATTCATCAAATATGTTCTGATTTTGATCCTGAAAATATTTTATATATATTAATATTTTTTTTACAGTTTAATAATTTGTAACACAGAGAGATAACTATATAGAAGGAAATATACACTAAACTAGTCTGATATTCTAAATCAAATAAGAGATGTCAATATATTCATCCATAAAATAATAACTGTAATAGGAGTTGCAATAGTTCACAAACGGTCCACACTAAATACATATATTTTAAATTTCATAAATTATGTACTAAGGTCAAAGTCAGAACCTAGTTATACCTAGGTCGATTTTCATTATTTATTTATTTTTCTCATTTTAATAATTGACAGAACAGGTTTACACAAAATTGTACAAAAGGGGAGCTTAATGCTACGGATTTTCTTGGTGGTAGACCATAACATCGGGTCGCCGGCAAAGTTACCACCCATCGGGCAAAGTCGTGCCGCAAAGCGACATAGTCGTGTTCCGGCACGTTGCTCGATGAAGCCGTTTATGGGAAATGGGTTTGAACAGCTGCGGTACGTTGGCGAACCGGTTGACGTCGAGTTGGTGTTTGTTTTGTCGGGTGTCTAGTCGAGGAGGGTAGCGGGATCCGAAGCGACGGCTTTCCGCTGGCCGCCCGCAGATAGTTGGGGGCCCAATTAGTGGGTTAGCCACCCACGAAAGGCTGCCCCGCCAGCTGCGAAAAATCCCAGGGTGGCTCCATCGTGCTGGTTGGCGACCAGGCGAGGAGGCCCGATGGCGATCCCTGGGGGGGTTCGGGCGTCCCCGCAGTCTCCAGACTAGCCTCCCAGTGGCAAGACATCACCAATTTCGACGTCGGGTTCGATACGTACCGCCTCGTTCAACTGCCATTTCCCATCCCTATTCACTTTTATTTATTTTATTTTATGAAAAAGGTTAAAAAAAGAAACAAGTTGACACAGCGGTTGCACTCCTCCTCATACAAAGTGCACCTGACTAATATAAGGGGTTTGCACTCAAATCTTTTAGCTGTCCACCACCACCTGGAGACAGAGCAGCCGCACTTGCTCTTTTTGACGGAGACGCAGATACAATGTCCTTTGAGCGCTACATACTTGGATTATCCCGGTTACTCGTTGGAGCACAACTTTCGCTCACGGGCCGGAGTCAGTATGTACGCGCGGAACGACCTCTGTATTCAGCGTCTCCGTCACCTTGAAGACCCCACTTTTTCTTCCCTATGGGTTTTAGTGGACACAGGAAACGAAAAAATCCTGTATTCCTGTGTCTACCATTCGCACAGCGGTGACCAGGAGACAACTCGTTTATTTGAGTATCTTAGTGAGGCTGCAGATATGGCTCTGTATCAGTACCCTTCGGCGCAGCTCGTCTTTCTGGGGGACTTTAATGCCTGTCATCAGGACTGGCTGTTCCCGTACCAGAAGACCGACCATGCTGGAATAGAAGCGCGGAAATTTGCGTTGTCCTTGGACCTCTTTCAGCTGGTGAAGCAAGCGACAAGGGTACCAGATGTGGTAGGCCATACAGCCAATTGCCTGGACCTTCTGCTGACAACTGATCCGGACAGGTATCGTGTAGAAGTCACCTCCCCCTTGGGAACCTCCGATCACTGTCTGGTGAAATCTGTGTTTACATATTCCCCACCAGCTTTCGAACCTCTTGGTGTTAGGCGAGTATGGAAATACAAGTCAGCAGATTGGGATGAGATGCGACACTTTTTTGCGTCTTATCCTTGGCGGCAGGTCTGCTTCTCTTCTTTGGATCCGTCGAGTTGCGCGGATGCTATAACCGATGTGGTGCATCAGGCAATGGAGTATTTTATTCCTTTTGCTGACGTACCCATCGGTGGCAAAGCTCGCCCATGGTTTAATGCCGAATGTGGTCATGCTCAAGACCGAAAACATTCGGCATATCTCATTTGGGCTGATGCTCGAACCCGCAAAACTCCGGATGTAAGTTTGAAGAAGAGAGCCTTTAACCAAGCTGCCAAGTCCTACAAGAAGGCATTGCGGAAGGCTCGTCTTGATCGGATCGTTAAGAATGGCGAAAAGCTCTCTGTCAGACCAACTGGCAGTCGAGCTTTCTGGTCTCTTGCCAAAGCGATCGAGTCGAACTTCTGCCAACCCTCACTGCCTGCTCTGCTGAAGCCTGATGGATCCCTGGCCCACACTGCAACAGAGAAAGCGAATGTATATGCTTCTCTGTTTGCTGAGAATTCGCATCTAGACACTGGCAATGCTTCTCCAGCACATCTTCCTCACTGCGGTATTTCGATGCCTGAAATCCGCATCACTAACAAAGAGGTATGGAGAACATTGTGTCGTTTAGATGTGAATAAAGCCAGTGGTCCTGATGGTATACCAGCCATTCTGCTCAAGACATGCGCAGCTGAGTTGTCTCCTATACTGACACGTCTGTATCGCCTCTCTTTCATGACTGGAATAGTGCCGAAATCCTGGAAGCTTGCTAATGTGCAACCCGTGCCCAAAAAAGGCAGCCGTGCCGACCCTGTCAATTACAGACCGATTTCAATCACCTCCATACTCTGTAAGATTATGGAGCGTGTATTGAACTCGCGCCTACTAGCATACCTAGAAGGTAACGATCTCCTCAGTGACCGACAGTACGGGTTTCGCCGTAATAGGTCTACTGGGGACCTCCTAGTGTATGCTACTCACATTTTAGGCGAGGCCATCGAGAAGAACGGAGAAGCGATCGCCGTCTCTCTGGACGTCTCGAGGGCATTTGACAGGGTCTGGCATGCGAGCCTTATATGCAAGCTTTCAGCGTACGGTATATCTCCTGGTCTGATCGGCTGGGTAACGGACTTTCTGAGCCACAGATCTCTCCGAGTAGTTGTCGACGGGTGTTCCTCGGAACCCTTGACAATAAATGCCGGAGTGCCTCAGGGGTCCGTTCTTTCTGCAACTCTGTTTTTGCTGCACATTAATGATCTGTTGAAGACCGGTATCTATGGGTATGCAGACGACAGCACAGTTGTAGAAAGATATCTGCCGAGTACTCGGGCTAGTCGAGATCAAGTACAGTCTGAAAGAGAAGCCATGGTGCAACGTTTGAATGACAAACTTCAGGCAGTCTCCGCATGGAGCAATGCCAATCTTGTCGAGTTCAACGCCACCAAAACGCAGACATGTCTATTCACCTCCAAAAGGAGCCCTTTCACCTTGGCTCCTACTTTCCAGAATGTATCCTTGGAATACAGTGACCGGCTTCAGTTGTTAGGCTTAGAGATTTCCTCGAACCTCAACTTTGGTCGGTTCATTGAGTCCAGAGCAAGAGCAGCAGCAGCAAAGCTTGCCGTTCTTGCGAAGGTTCGGCAGTACTTTACACCGGGACAGCTTCTTGTTTTATACAAAGCACAGATCCGGTCGTGTGTAGAGTACTGTGGACACATATTTGCTGGTGCCGCAAAGTCTCATCTTGCGGTTCTGGACTCAATTGAGAGGCGAGCAAAGAGGCTTATAGGCGATCCCGAATTGGTCGAAGCCGACCTCCAAAGCCTTGAACACAGGCGTAAAATTGCTAGCCTCTCAGTATTCTATAGGATACATTTTGGTGAGTGTGCGCAGGAATTACACGAGTTAATTCCCCCGTCCCCCTTCCATCACCGGACGTCCCGACGCACGGCAGGTATCCATCCTTTTGTTGTGGACATTCCACCTGTCCGAACGAAGCGCTTTGCTTCCTCATTTTTAGTGCGTACAGCAAAGGACTGGAACAATTTGCCTGCGTCGGTATTTCCGGCTAAATATAATGTGGGTGTCTTCAAGAGAAGAGTGAATAGGTTGCTAGGGCAATGCGACTTACCATCTAAGACTACATTCCACTTACCATCAGGTGGAATGTAGTCAAGCATTGCCCTAGATCATATAAAAAAAAAAAAATAAAAAAAAAGACATTTTTTATCAATTTTCCGATTTACAGGAGAGAACATGAGTTGGTGTGCAAAAAGATTTAATAATATTTATATACAGGGTTATTTGTTATTAATTAGCCACCTCTTGCAGGCAGCCTCTCTACATCAATCCCAACAACATTTGTTCTAAGACTTAAAAATTATTAGTTTTAAAAATTAAGTTTTCCCACACAAAATTTATTTGTTACCTCTGATCTGGCGTAACTCTGAGCGGTATAGCGAAAATAGTTTTAGTACGAAAAGTTAGTACCTTACGCGAAAACCTTTTCTGAACAGGCTCAATCCTTCGTTCATTTGTACGATAAAATGGGTTCCAGATAGGACTGGCGTACTCGAGTTGAGACTGTACGAGTACTTTATACAAATAAATATATGTACTCTTTATCTTTAAAAAGTTTAATGGCCCGCGTAATGAATCCAAGCATGCGACAAGCATTATTTACTATGTGGTCTATGTATTTATCGAGAATAAGTTTGGAGTCGAGATAAACCCCAAGATCTCTGATGCTGGAACGCTATCAAGAAGATGCCCACCCAAACTTAACTTTGATTGTACAACATTAATTTTCCTAATAAAAACTACATGCCTACATTTATCATTAGCTAAAAAAAGTCTATTACGTATGCAATATTCGTTTAGTCTATTAAGATCTTCTTGGATTTCGGCCACGTCAGACAAAGATGACGATGAAAGAAGACTTTACTTAAGATCGTCAGCATACATCAGATATTTACAGTGAACAAAACAGCTAATAATGTCATTAACATATAATGAAAAAAGCAAGGGCCCAAGAACGGAGTCTTGTGGTACCCCGGAGGTTACAGCTACCCTAGAAGAAGTATGCCCGATTATGACAACAGACTGTGTACGATCGCGAAGATAGGCTGTGAACCACTGAAAAAGTTGCCCTTTATACAGTTAAAAAATATTCTTTTCAACAGTATTAGGTGATCCACCTTGTCAAAAGCCTTTCGGAAATCGGTGTATATTGTATGAATTTGAAATTTTTTGTCCAAGCTATTAAAAATGTAGGCTGTAAAGACAAGAAGATTTGTGACTGTCGATTTACCATTGATGAATCCTTGTTGTTGATCCACGATAACGTGTTTTAGGAAAGAAAAGATGTGACGATGCACTAACCTTTCTAGTACTATAGATATAGTAGAAATAGGATGATAATTCTCTACATCACATTTTGTCAGGGACTTATTATTACGGATTATATGGTTAACTACTTCTATATCAGTTTCTATTAAAGCCAAAACTAAGAGACAAGTGTATAAATATGGTTGGACAGTATACAAAATTGAATTAGTTGAGTTGAATTGAATAACTTGTAGTTTTAAACCATCAGTCCTTTCTAATGGACTAAAATATTTATTTTGAGAGTTGAATTTAAGTTACAGCTCAAGTTGAACGAGAACTCAGACCAATGTATTGTATAGATTGATGTTCAATTAGAAGTCAGATTCGAAATAAACGTTGTATGTAGACTTGTGTTCTTATTTATCACAATCATATAGACAAGGGTATAGAGCACCAGATTGCTGAAAGAATGAAGAGTTCTGTCCGTGATATTTAATGAGAAAGAGAATACATGTACATTTAAGATATGCAGGAGTAGAACAATTAAACAAGAGAGAATAAAATAGGCCCAGAATATAAAAAAATCTTCTTCATTCACTTATAGGCATCAGAAGCTGGAAATGGGACTGTTTGCACACTCTAGAAGTAAATCTGATGAAAGTATTAAGAAGAAAATTAAATTTGTCAAGAAGTAGTAAGCCAAGTTACATAGTAAGTAGTAAGTAAGTAGTACCCAAGCTGGATCTATTTTTGTAGTTCACATTCTTACAACACTTTTATTGGATTTTCATTATCATTTAGATCTTATAAGTATTTTCAAAATTATTTCATTACTTATTTCATGTACAATTCATTAATATTTAGGCATTACAAAGATAGCACATCGCTACCGACTTGCATAAAAACTGCAAAATTTCAAGACTTTATTATAAACATTTTGAATGAAACAAAATATTATGGGTTAACACAAAATTATAAATATTTTCTTTAAAAAAAATGTTAAATATTAATCATCAAAGCAATAACAAATGGACTAATTTCATTGGATATTCACAAGTACTTTTAAAAGAATAAGGCATGACATAATTAAACTCAAAATAAGCTAAATAATGCTAAAAGTAATAATAATTATTAGGATAATATTAATTATTACTTTTAGCTTTTTATAGGATTTTTATTTTATACTTTTTTATAGGATAACTAACGGACCCCACAGACGTTGTCTTGTACACACATCTTTAATTTAAAAAATCAAACTTAAAAAAAATATATTAAAAAGTTATCACAATGTCTAACGTCATTACATGTACATTTATCATAATTCGATCAATTGATACCATATGAATATGTAAATAAAGATTTGTTGTTTGAATAAATCAATTTGTTCTAATATTTTTTTTTTAATTTCACTTTTTACGTATTTCTATCCCAACGCCAACTGTCAGGGCAGATTATGATTAAAATATAATATTATTTAATATTTGATATTGCCATGGTAATACACTCCGTCAGAACCAATGTGAAACATTCCAAAATCACCACCTACTTACACATTAAAAATTAATCAAAAAACCATTTTTCAGTGGACCAAATTGTGAATCTAAACAATTCTCAAATCTCCTTGAACACACAGAGAGAATTTCATAAAAATCGGTCCAGTCGTTTAGGAGGAGTTCAGTGACATACACACGCACACAAGAAATATATATATAAAGATATAAATTAGGATAATACATAAATGACCATCCTCCTATGACAACATTACACACAATATTTCTTGACAAAATTACATACAGTACAAACTAATTGAATGTAACTTTATTTTTTATCTTTAGTCCAACATATTTTACACCAAAATTTTCAGGTCTTTAAATCTGATTTTAAATAATCATTAAAATTTATAAAAGAATAATTTCTCACCTGAGTATATGTACAAAAGGACTGCAAGATGTTTTCCAATTCTGGTGGGAGTTTTGGTGGCAATGTAAGGACTGTTTGAGCTGAAACTATAATTAAATAAAGATAATATGACAATAACCATTTTTAAGTGATTTTAGCAAATTTGTATATAAAAATGTTGCAAATATTTTAAAATATATTTATCCCTTACCATCTCTTGTTATTATAGATTCTTTCACAAAGTTAGTGATTTCGACACTAGTCTCGAGGGATGTTTGAAGAGGTTTCACTTTCTTAGATGATTCCATAGGACTTGGCATTACCATTTCTTGAGAAAAAAATCTAAAAATATTTTATTTGTTTTATTCTTGACTACCAATTTAAATTTATGATAATAATAGTTAATGTAGAAATACAAGTACAAATTCTTCTAGTCCTTGGCTCGAAATTATACATATATAAAACCTAATTTCTTATTTAAAAATAGAAATAGTTTTAGTGGTTTGTAAATGAAAAATAAATATATTAACAAACATGTTGTTATTATATTTTATTCAAAATATACGCACTTGTCGTTTGCCTCCTCAGCTATTTTCTCTAAAGCAGGATCTGGCGAAGGCTCAAACTGACTATTGCACGCAACAATATCCGCGGGTACCAGAGTACACGCTTGGTCTATTTCCCATCTAAATGAACCTCTGCTCTTCTTTTTGTAGATTTTACACATACCTGGACTGCAATATTATAAGGTTTTGTAAACACTTATTCAAATCTTTTTTTCATATTTCAAAATATAACAGTTACACAAACCTGCAAATGGGTTTATGCAAATTTTCAATCAATACTTTATCGAAAGGATTACGGACTTTTCCTTTAGTTGGAGGCGTAACTTTTCTATTATTTGGACTATCATTTTTATTATTCATTTCGAAAATAACGTAATATATTTAAATCATAACACCCATTTGCTTAAAATTTTTGACTATGATCTTCGTAGATGTCGAAGACAAATATTAAAAATGTTCTACCACAGATAATTATTTCGGATTCTATATACTGTGCAGTGCTACAACTTTTAATAGAAATGATAGCAAAATGCGATGTTAAAATCAATAACGAATATTAAATTTTATTTCATTGCAGATTTTAGTTGTTTAATTTAATTACGAAATTAGCATATTAGTTGAACTAGCACTTAGTTAATTGATAATTAAAGTACAAGAAGATTAATTAAGATATATTTAGCACAGTCGTAGAGAACAATGAAACCGCCCCTACGCCACTTATCTTCCCGAATATGCTGTACGAGCCAGCTATGGGACAAAATAGAAGTTAATTCTATCTTTCACTTTTTATCCGGAGGGTCATGGTAATCCTACCAAACGGCTTTCCTCAAGGATGGTTGACGTCTGCCTGGTCCTTTTTAACTTTCTTTTCAAATACCTTTATATAAATAAAGATCATGGTCAAGGTTACATAAATGGGGAATCGTGCTAAAGTGTACCTCACAAGCAATACGTTAGCCTAATTCTACGCGAAATAGAGAAGAAAGCAAAACCAAAGACAGTTGTGACGGTAGACTTACACCAACAGAAAAAATAAGCCCGAATAATTTTGAACACCGTTTTTACTATAACGTCAACCATTGCCAGCAACGTTTTCTTCATCAACGTTGAGCCAGCGTTGACAAAAATGCGAATTATGTAAACATATTACGATGTTGTCGTTATCGGTAATACTCGGCACCGTTGTTGTGAGTAATGTTTTGGAAAACGTTGCCGTCAATGAAAACTGCCAATATTGTTATAGAATGTTGTTATCAAAACGGCTACCTCTAAGTCCCACAAAAATTTGCAAGTTTGAATGTGTGGACGACGATTGGAAGAGATTGGAGATAAATAATCTCCAATCTCTTCAAAAAGGATAAATATTATCTGAAAAAATATTAAATATTGCTCATCGATGAAGATTTTGCGTCATTTTTTTTAAACAATTATGGTACCCCTGCCTAATTCAGGATTCTACAGATCGCAGACCTCAGATAGTGGGTATGCGTATATGTCTAAAAAGAGGGTTGTTGTAAGTTTTTAAATTATCGCGTTACATAATTAAAATATTTAAAATAATACGGGGTTTAACGCGTATTTACCTTATATTTAACCCGACGTTTCGGCTGGGTTAAGCCCCGTATTATTTTAAATATTTTAAGAGGGTTGTTAATAGATTTATTATTCCTGTTGTATAATATTGAATTTTTCTTATGAATTTTCTGACATGATTCTAACAGAGCCTTGTTTTTCTATCGCACTGATCGCAATAGTCTTGAACTGTTCAATTCAAAAAGTGTTTCCTGTCACAGACGCTCAAGTTTTGGGATGAGCTACCAGTTAAGGCTTTCCACAGGACTACAGAACGGGGTGCTAATAGGTTTAAAGATGCCACTGGGCATCACTAAGCGGAACGTCTGCTTGTTTGCCACGTTAGTAGCATAAAAGAAATAAAAAACAAAAAAATTTAAATACATTTACGTAAGAGTACAAGAAGAAAAAGCATAAGAAGTAAATGGAAGTTAGTATGAGATTGCTATTGTACATTGTATGATAATAGTTTTCTTACGTTCATAGTTGTTTTTATGACTTATAACTTAATGTTTTCTTGATATGTGGTAACTGTGAGTTAAGTGTGTATTAATACTTAAAATCTAAATATAATACGCAAAATCAACTGATTACTGTCAGCGACGAACTGGATATTTCTAACCAAAATGGGTTAGTTTTTTATTTCAATGTAACATTTCTACAATTATTCTGTCTTAGACACTAGTTGATTGTCTATAGCCTTTTCTATCCACGATTTTAAATATCTCAAAATTTAGCATAGTGTTTTTATACATAAAGTTTTAACATTTAAGAAGTCGGAGGTTTGAATTCCTGCCCGTGCCGGTTTATTTTTCATTCTAAATTTATATATATATTGATACTTGTGGAGCTTACTGTTCCCTAGGAAACAAACATCCCCAGGGATCACACATTCAAGCTTAATAAGTATTACGAACCCTATGCCTACAGAGCGGGTCAGCGGTAGAGGCTAGCTCCTTGACCCGCTCCGCGGCCTCCTTCGCGGCAATGACTTGCTTGCGGAAGGAGGCCATGGCGACCCAAACCTCGCTGTCGAGCATCTTTGGAATGACGCTCGACAGCGAAACACTGCTGCCGACTACGACCACCAGATCTTCTCGCTGGCGGCCCCACGCCGCACAATCCTCCAGGGTGTGACGAGCTAAGTCCTGCGGCTCGTCACAGTGGTGACAGCGGGGGTTGACTCTCTCCTCGCCACCTTGTACAGATACCCCCCGAAGCATCTGTGCCCTGAGAGTATCTGCACAAGGTGGAACGTCAGCCAGTGTGCGGTCGCTAGTGCAGCCATCTGGCGCGTCCCCCGTGTTGCGGATGGGGGCGGTCCCCCAGATATGGGGGACACCGGCTTCGTCCAGCACAGACAGCTACTAGCACGTGTGGCTGCTTGCTTTTCGGAGCGAGCATTGCACGGTCACAAGAGCTTGTAAGCCGGAGTGGGCTCGCCCAGGCCAGATCCGAGTTGCGGGCCGTGGAGGAGGAGGTGGCGAAGGCCCAAAGGTGGAACGTCAGAGTCCCGTGTCACCGATCTATCCACTGCTTGAGGTGCGGACGTAGCGCTCCAATAGGTAACAAACCGACGGCTGGAGACTCCAACTCACGTTTCCACCGCTGGATCAGGACATTTTGTGGCCCGAGCATTACCTCGGTGCCAGTACACTGCTGCGTGGACCTCCGCCTGGCGCTCCCGGGGGGTGTCACTTGCTAGCGGTGTCACCACAGTGAACGACACCTTACTGCTACCCCCTGATCAACCTCACCGCGATGGTCCTCTGCGATTGTCGTAAGAGGACCTTAGAGTCGCTGGTGAGGGCATTCGTCCATGTACCGTAAAGGGCCATGCTCCGTACAATGCCGGCGTACAACTGTCGGCACGGAGCACCTGGCTCTCCGACATTGTGCAGAAGCCTACCTAAGGCCTACCTAAGGCCGCCGCGGCGGAAACTAGTTTCGGGGCCAACGAGGAAAAGTGAGCCCCGAAACGCCACCTGCCGTCCAGGATAAGACCCAGATATTTCATCTGAGCCTTAACCGCCACCTCCGAACCCTGGACGGAGATGGATGCTCGACGCGGGGGGCCGCGGCGAGGGCCGTCGAACAGTAGGGCCTCAATCTTTGAGACTGAAAGCCTGACCAACAGCCCTATCTAGCCCTAGCCAGTCGTAGCCGGTGGGTTGGAATCCCTGCCCGTATCGTTTTATTTTTCATTCTAAATTTATATAAATTTAAATAAGCTTAACATGGCTATACATGTTTACAGGTATTTTCAAATAATAAACATTGAAATTTAAACAAAAAAACCATTCGTTTCTAATTATATTTCTTGAAATCTTCTTTATCATTATTACTTTTGCTTAGGTCTCTTTAAGTCGAAAATAAAGTTTTTTCACATACTTTATTTGTATGCAAAAGTATAAAGTATAATTCTCAAAAATAAAGTAGAATACTTTATTATAAAGTATGGTTTGCAACCCTAGGCTTATCGCACATATAAGAAAGAGAGAGATAAATAGGTAGCCTCAATTGTTTTCTCTTTTTTTTCGATGGACGTATTTAAAGTTGGCTTCAAGACTCTATATGTAACTCTATGATGTGTATTATCTATGATTGATTGTGACATAAATTTAAACAAATTTAAATGAAAGTTTAAACTTTAAAGCAATATCGTTAAGAATAATGTGTTGGACATATATTAATATAACAGGGATTACTAGACACCCTATCATAGAAAAGTAATAAAGAAATTGACCAAACCATATTATAACCAGAGCTTATGGGTAACCGTTGTAAGTTCTAAAATTGTCGAGTTTTCGTTGCTTGTGCGCATGTTATGATAATCGCAGTGATAAAAGTCTGCCAAAATTCAATATATCAGCGATAAAGATATTCAGAAATATGGATTATGATAAATTAAGCTGTGAGCCAATGGACGTAGATTTAAGCTATAATTCCGTAAACGCTATGGATATATCATACGCCGAAACATTTGATTATTCAAAAGTTATTATAAAACAAGAAAAAGATTTGGATGATTCAGACAAAGACTGTTGCAGATCTACTTCACCAGTGATAAGTGATGTGAGGCAATCCGAAATATTTCTAAGTAAAAAAAATCAAACTAAACCTATTAATAATTATTATATTTTATTATCTTTCCTAACCTTGTTACTGATATCAATTTTAACTTACCAGTTATCACTATTTAAATGTTGTGAAGATCTCAACTTAGAATCACTAAAGACATCATTTCAATCTAGGCTGCATGGACAATCAGCAGCTATTGATACACTTATAAAAGCATTGGAACCAAATGTAAGCAAAATTATAATATTGTATGGAGGAACAGGAGTTGGGAAAACATTGACTGCTTCTTTAATACTAGAAAATAAATTAAATTATAGTAATATATATCATTATACTATGCCAAGCTTTGTACAATCCTTTTCATCTGAGTTGATGGTTGGACATACTTTCTGCAAGTCTTCAATGGTAGTATTAGATGATCTTCAAGGCTATGATATTACTAGTGTTGAGGAACACCTGAACGATCTAGTTATTAAAAGTAATAAACTGTCCAAGGTTATAACTATAGTATTGGTGTACAATTGTGATAACATACATGAAATATTTCTTCACAAGTGTGAGACCTTTATATGGCAATTAAAAAAGAACCTCAATGAAATAGATGTTGCAAAAATCTTTATAAAATTTAATCCTCTCACTGAAGAACACTTAAAAAAATGTATAAAAAATGAGCTCAGAAATAAAATTGTAAGTGAAAATGATTTAAATAAAATAGCGAAAAACTTCAATGTAACCGTTGATGGTTGTAAAGGTGTCTATCAGAAGATGAAATATTTAAATATTATTTAGTTTTGAGGTATGTGCTCAGTTGTTAGTTTGTAGATAGATATTTAATTATGAAATGTAAAGTAGATAGGAATATTTTAGATTTTTTTGTAAAATGTAAGTTTACATAATGACTGCCTTATTATTTATTTGTAATTTATCAAAAAAAATAAATAGTATAGAAAATTAAACACCTTATTTCTCTTATAATAACACAAACACTAGTTACAGGAATAGAATATTGTTGTATATATAAATTTATATTATTAATATAGTTTCAGGATTAATATAAATATAAACACTGCCTGTTATTATATATTTTTTAAATATAATAATTGAATATGAAAAATATAATGATAATTTAAGGTAAAATAAAAATTACTAACATGTAGATCAAAAAAACTTTATTTTAGAGAATGTTACATGATAATCGGCAATGCAGAGGTTTAAGAAATGATGTCAAATAGAAATATACTGACAAATGTTGTATACACCTACACTTTCACATTTCAAATTTATGCTACAACAAACTTCATCATAATAAAGAGTAAATTGTAATGTAATGAATTTTGTGGTGCATTAAAGTATAAAATACTTTGGTTAAACCCTAGCTATGACACAAAACGATCTCAATATAAGTAGGCAGGGGTGCAATATTAAATTGAAACTAAATATTCCTAATCACTCATTTAAGTACAGTGTACACCCTAGTAATAAATTTAATACATTTTTCATAGGCTTAACAAACCATAATTTAATATAACACTCCATTATACATTGCTCACAAATTCTAGCTGAATTGTCAATGTTTTATAGATTCGTATAATTCAAATTGATAATTTTGCGAATGGAGATGCTTGTGCATACCAGAAGTTGTACAAGTTTTATGATAAATAATAATAATGGTATATTGCACTGCACCCTCTTTACTTATATATCTATTCCAGAATCACAAAGCACACCAAGTTAATGAGTGATTCTTTTATAATAATACAATAGTATTAATAATTAAATGTGCATTACATGGTAACTTGTAGTAATGAACTGTAAGTACATATTTGTCATCAAGAAACTAATCTCCTAGTATTTTGTTACAATAATTATTCAGCCAATAGACCAACATTAATTTATTAAATACTCAAAAAGCCCCCCTAAACATTAAAGCCAGTTGGTTAGTGCATGCAATCAGGAAAAAGTGCTAATACAAGAAATGGAGAGCTGTCTTTTAGTTTCATTTTAAGTTTGAAGGATTACTGATATTTTGTGGAACACCATTGAGGGAAGACAACATATACTTAGTTACTGTTATTCTTACAATACTGTATATTCAATATATTGGGTATATTGAAAGATATTTTATGAACATTTGTGCATTGATGTGGGACAGTTATGTTTTTCTCATCATTCATCAATCAATTTGTAGGCATTTTAAAATACACTCTATAAATCAATGTTAGTTTAGGATATATATTTCTGGTAAAGTATATACTATACTCTATATTTGTTATAAAGATAAGATTTGTATTTATGTTAGTAACAAACAAAACTTAACAATTGTATGACTTGAAATATTTATTTTAATATAATAGATTAAATAATGTAATTACTCATATTTAATTATTCCATTTAGATAGTGAGACAGACCCTTCATATTACAAGTAAATTTAGTCTGAATAATGTGCTTAAGAATACTTTCTTAAAATAATAGTGTAATCTATTTTGTTGTGATGAAAGATATAACAAAAAATGAGGATAAAAACCAACTTAATTTATACCAGCTAAAGATTTGTTTTAGTGCTTAAAGAAATTATATAAAAACAGAATAAATTTAACATAAAAGGAGAGCTTATAACACATAGAAATAAAATATACAAAAATAAAAGAAACTAAAATAAAATATTAATCTGTATAGGTATTTTATAATATTCTTAGTTGACACTTTCAAACATGTAGTGTGCAAAATCATATATTTGTATGTATTTACACATAGGTTTTATTTAAGTATGTATAAGTTTCCAAATTAACTCACAACATTGATTAAACACTAAATATGCATAACAATAAAGACTAGAATACATTTTCATTTTTCACAGTTATTGGCACTAAAAATAATGATGGCACTATTATGCTCTCTGCATTCATATGAAATACACATAACCACAATCTATAATGCAAATATGTATAGTTAATAGTAACAATTCCAATTTTGAAGTTTATATTTATAAATTAGGTTTTGCTAACTATGCCATTTACAAAATTGTAAAAACAGTGATAATTGTCCATTAAATCTAAATTTATTTCTAGAAAATACTGATTTTCCACAGACTTACATTAGCACACTTCATCAGTGGCACTGTGCATGAACATCATGCTGTAAATATCACTTATCAAAACTCCTCTTGTTCTTGCCGACCATTCCTTCTCCTGCACAGTTATCACCTCAGAATTGTCACACAAGAGCTTCTTTGTCATCAAAATGATATGATTAATAAAGTCATTCAAAATGTTAATTAATAACAAATTTTCAATTGGCCAAATATGATAATACCGAACATATATTTAAAAGTGACATTAGTATTACATTTTTAAAAAGCAAAAGCGCGGTATTTGTATCGTTAAATCTAAAATTGACCAAATTGATATAATTTACTTAAATCATTATCTCATAAATCAACATTAATAGACTTATAAGTACATGAAAATAATTTTATAATAGTATATTCTATAATAATCAAGCAAATTGAAGTAACAATAATCTCTTTAATGTTGGAAGTTTAGTGCCAATAACTGCATAATTATTAATTATATCTTATTAGCTAGGTATTCAATAACAAATAGAACACCACTTTTAAGCACGACAAAACATTTATAGTTAAAAATGTAGAGAGACTTTTAGAAATGTGCTAATAATTCTATATATATATTGAAAATTCTGCAGATCATTTGAAGGTACTTTTGTTGAAGATTCATTGTTATCAGATCTGCTAGTACTTTGGACTTTCTTGTTTACCAACGATTTGATTTAAATTCGTTGACAATTCGATCGTGGCCGAGATCATTATACTGTCACGTAATATTCTACTATATCTAGCATTAAGCATTGATTGATATTTCACCGGTATCACATTTTGCCACAAAGACGTATTTTGGGACCTCTTACTATTACAGAATAAGAAATAGCTTTTAAATTGCTTATATATTGATTGATTACCTATATTAAATATATTTTAATTCCCTGAGATTACAAAGAATTACTAGTAAAATTCGTGTAGCAGAATTAGATAATAGATTCTTAATACATTTTATTAGCCAAGGAATTTTTAACTTCAAGGTCTCAGATTATTCATGAAATGTTATTATGGTTTTTATAACGTCACCATTACATAAATCTTGAGTTTTGAGACCAAACTCTTCGGGCTTTGCAAAGCCGTTAATAAAAGGGTGTAGTTAGGAGCGATGGAAATGAACGGCAGTCCATTTGTTGTAGCGTTTGTGCCAGATACGTGTTTCTTGTGTTTGGCCAGTAGAACGTCGCCCTTCTGCGTCTACACTCTGCGTAACACACACATATGCAATTATAGCTACGTCCTCACCAAGTAAGTGTACTCTAGGATTGAGAATCGTAGTGTTCGTTTTGACATGCGTTGGTGTATTATCAATGAAGAATTTATGAAACTCCACCCCTTCTATCAAGTTACCTAAAGCATCAGGGTCGAAGGAGGTCACATTGGTATCGCACAACTTGGAATATGTTTCGTAGTCGCCATTGTTTATGGCGTCTATCAGAACCTCAGTAACTTTGATAACTTCAGCTCGACGCAGTGAAGCATTGCTGTCACCGCGAGCTTTTCCGAAGGAATCAGCCTTAGATAGACCGTCTTCATCTTGATCTTTAGATATAACTGTGCACGCCCTGTCTACTCCTTTTTTGTCTTTATCCAAATCATCATCTTCCAAAGTAGTACTGCTATCGGTGGATTCCTTTACCTGTGATCCTTCGCTCTTTTTATTAACCATAGACTTGCCTGAAAAATTGCGTGTAGCAAGCATAGTTGTTAAAATCGCACCTTTCAGTTTGCGACGAGCATTGAATTTCTTCAAACAGTCTACAGTCTCCTGCCTGTGCATAACCGATGCAACACGTTCACGGTGGCAAATCCATGGGTGCTTCAAGGCTTCAGAAGCTGTAATTCGTTTGCTGGGATTTACTGTCAGCATTTGATTAATAAGACTTTTAGCTTCCGGTGTAACCGTGTCCCATTCGGGCGACGGATAATCGTAGGCACCGGCTTTAATTTGACCATATAACCGATGTTGATCTTCATCCCAAAAAGGCGGGTATCCTACGAGTAAGATGTATAAAATCACACCACAGGCCCAAATATCGACCGGTTTGCCATAAGGTTCCTTTTTTAACACTTCGGGTGACAAGTAGCCTGGAGTACCAGCAAATCCAAACCATGCTTGCTGTTCACCTTGTACTTCAATTGCTAGTCCGAAATCCGCCAATTTAACAGCCGCCCCTTTGGCTTTGCTGGCAAGTAATAGATTTTCTGGTTTCAAGTCTCTGTGGACAACCCCATTATGGTGGCAGTGATGTACAGATTCCAATATTTGTTGGATGCAGTGGGACGCATCTGCTTCAGAATAAAATTCTCTTGCAACTATGTCCTCGAATAATTCACCGCCTGTGACTAAATCGAACACCAGATAGTGAAAATGTTCTTCTTGAATTGAATCGTGTAATCTAACGATATTAGGATGTTGCAATTTACGGCAAATTCGTGCTTCCCTTTCTAACTTTTGGAAATCTCTAGCTGAAAGCTTCTTGGTATTGATTATTTTGGCAGCAAACTCATATCCAGTGGATTTTTGAACAGCGCGTCTCACAATAGAGAATGCTCCCTTCCCTAACTCTTCTTTAAGGTCGTAATTGTCCGAGAAGCGAGTACTAACACTTTCACGATTTGGATTGGCCATGTTTAATTTAATAAGCTAAATTTACCTGACTGGAGTAGTCACTCGCGTAGTTGAACGCGTTAATCTTCTTTTTAGCTTTAAAACTGTAACAATTAAGAAATATTTGTTACACTCAATTATACAATGAAAAAACTAACACGAGTATTTAATAAAATCACTATATGAGAAATATCACTTAGAACAACATTTTAAAATAAAATTGGGTATTATCAGATACAACTATTTGAACATACCTAATTTTGAATCCAATAGATTCATCATAATTTTTAATATTATTATTCATATTTAAAAAAACAAATTAAATCCTCAGTAGTTTTTGGCCTTTTTACATAAAACCGAATCTAACATAAGAAGCAACATACATTTAAATCGAATAAAATAAATAAAAATGTAAGAATATTGTCGTAAATTTCCTCTGATGGAGGTTTTAATAAATTATGCTTTTATAATTATTGCTATGCGTAGAACTAAAACTTAAAGTATTTTTTCGTGAGACGATGTTCTCTCGAAAGAAATATGTATTTCCCTTAGTCGGTATAAAAAACATTTCTTTCATAATACAGCTATTAAAGAATCCAGTTTATAAGAAGTAATTATTTTCCTTAATCGATACTTTTAACCAATTACATAGCTATTTTAAGTATTTATTATAGAAATGACTGAATAAGTAGTCTTATCAAATCAACAGATTTTAATAATATTACAAGCTATTTTAGTCATCAAAGCTAAAAACGCAGACATGCCTAGACAAAAGTTATCATGATCACAAACATAGACTTCTAATATTAACACTACAGTACCGGGATGACATTTCGTTAGCACAAAATAATCGATATACCATTGTCTCAACATACACCAAAATCTGGAGGATTGAATAAACTGTAATTAAATACAAAATGAACCCTATCATCAATAAAAAATACTTATCTGATTTAATATAACATTAATAATTTAAGCATATTGTTTTAGGAAGATCAGTGCGCAACTTTGGACGATATTCTTAGCAATTATAACTTGTGCTCGCGATGTATTTTTAATGTTAAACATGTTGCTGAAGAAACCAAAGAAATTATTCTACAACGACGCGATATGATATTCAAAAACTTATTTACCTATAATGTTCCCATTTTACACACTATAAACGGGATGAAGACCGAAAACTAAGGGCCTGGTCCTACACCACACTCTCCTTCTGCTCGGGACACGAGCTTCGGGGTCAAACTCATAGACATTTGTGTGTTACCACTCTCATGTTAGCTAAAATATCAAATAGTCACTTAATTATTTAAAGGCTTTTCGTGACATCTTTTACAATGATTACATCAAGAAAAGAACTGCAAAGCCGTATCACTATATAATAACAACATTTCCTAATGGAATAATAAATTATAAATACTTTAGTGATGTATTTTTTTGGCGTGTCAACACCGATGTGAATGTAAAATCGATAGACTAGCGCAGCGCCGTACCAAAGACCAAACTTCATGTAGTAAACAGCGCCATCTAATGAAATAATTGTGCTTTGTGGCTTGGTGTAATGTTATAGGCAATTTATTTTACAGCCGATGACGATAATTATACATTTATCTTTAAATGTTCTAGATTTTACTTCGAAACTATTTACATCATAGAGTTATTATTCATTCTATGACTTACATTCGCCTCATTTTAGAAATAAGAATTTAAATGTTATTTGTTATCACTTTTGTTTTAATTATTTGAACAATTGATGTTTTGTTATATTTTATCGTACAAACTTAATTTTTATTTACATATTTAGGGCATTTATTTTTATTTTCTTTGAAAAGATAGTTTCAATTAAACTATTGTAACTATTTGACGATATACCTAAATGAGTTACTAAATGTGTATTTGTTGACTGACTCATTTATCAGGAATCTACAATTATGATCTCTAATTAGCTTATTAACTTACTTATCATAGGTATGTACTCGGTATTTAATTAGATCTTAGGGATATTTATTCGAAATATATAATGTTCAATATAATTATAAACGAGTTTTTAGTTCGTTATAATTATTATTTTTATCAGTAAATATCATAAATAATCATATTAATCAAATGGTAACTATCTGTTAGTAAATCAATGAAGCTGGTTCGATGTTTACCCTCAACAAAATGGATCAAGACTTTTTTTATTTTTACTTTTGGTTAAAAGATTGGTTGCTTGGTTGAGCTCTGTAAGCTATTCAGTTGGAAACCAGTTATTCTGATATTTCAGAAAAGTACATAATTTTTCTTTTACAGGAAAATTAAATTCAGGAAACTTAGGGATATTGTAACCAGCAAGTAATAAATAATATATATTTTTTAAATATTCAGTATTCATATTCAATAATTTCTGATAGATTGTCTGTACACAAACCAGAGTAACGGACCGGGTCAAATAAAGCAACCGTTAAATACCCAGTTATATTCACGAAAATCAAAACGGGTCCCCATCTTGCGCAAGTGTAGGGGGACTAAACAAGGGCTTTCGCAGCGGGCCCTTCCGAAATTCGACGGTGCACAATGCACCCTTCGTACCATCCCCACGCCACTTCTCTTATTATTACGCGACTCCAGTTCATGTCCCCACATTGTTCATATTATTTTTATATTGGTACTCGCTTGACGTGTTGCTTAAATTCAGCGTCTTGATCTTTTTAAAGTGAATATTCTTGTGACAAATTGGACGTAAGAAGCGAAAGACCTGTGCGAAATTGCAAAGGTATTTGATCTTTCCTGCATCGTTTGTCACCTAATATTTGTAGCGAAGGGAAGTATTAAGGTTTCGAACGCTGCGGTCGTCTCATGTTGCTTTTCTCATGAGTGGACGTGTAAAATAATAACTAGATAGTAATATGTGGTAAGAGCCTCAGATGCACGGCGTCTCTGCTTCGTCCGCAGGCCGTCCACAGAACAACAATATCGATCGACGACTATCTCTGAGTATTATGTTCTGTGTTTGGTGATGGCTTCAATTTGGCGGGAGACGACGCGACGCGTTTTTAAATATAATTTGGTAAGTTTACTTTTTCATTTTAAACTTGCGTGGTGTTATTTTGGTTTTTATAACTATTTCAAAATCCTTATGTTGTGTTCATTTATGTAAAATAAGCACGAAAATATTTTATATTAGTTTTAAAAACATAATAAGCACATTATATTTCGGAACACTTAAAAAATATATTAAAATAAACTAAAAATGTTATAGGATTAGTTACCGAGGTAATCTAATCTAAACCTTATAAAATCAGCGTTAAAGTCGACATTATCGTGATGCTCTTAGGTCAAAAACAAAATGTACATACCCACAAAGTTTCACATAAGACGAAATCATGAGGGGATAACAAGTAACATACGGACGGACGGAAGAAATTAGAAGGGGCTTCCCATGATATAATATATTAACAATGGAGCTAAAACTATTACATTTTTCTATAAAAAATAAAGTGGAATAAACTATCTTTACCTACTTTTTAAACTCCCAAATTAAAATTTGTCGAAAATTCGTTGGATTTGCAGGAAGATAGGAATAAATAAATAAAATTTGATTGCTGCGTCTATACACAAAAAAAGTGCTATGGGTGTGTGCCTACACTTAAATGTATGTAGGTATATAACGATCAAAGAATTGACGTTGGATCTCTTTATCGAATACGATTACTTTTCTCACACGTTGACTTCTATCAAAAACAAATAAATTAGACGGAATAAAACATATCCATATATTTATTTAGTCGATAAACCTACTATTAGGTAATCAAATCATGATTTGTTTTGGAAATGTTTTGGTTTTATGCTTTTGAGGTCGCATCTTACCAGCCGTATTAAAATATATTTTTTATATTATAGTATCAATAATTTAAGTAGTTATTCTTATATCCTTCATGTATATATATATATAAGACATTTCAACTATAAAACCTACCCTGAAATGTCCAAATGACTCACGAATAAGTTCCGTGTAAATTCAATTCTGAGTCTTAGTGTCTTTTGCACAAGTTTCTTAAGAATTGCTAAAGTATCTTAGTAAGTTTATTGATAAAATATAGACATAAGAACGATCGATTGTAATAGATAGGGAAGCCGAAATATGCGAGGAAATATCCAATCACATTAGTGTTTACGTCGCACAAAACACAAATATCACGAACATGTAAGGGTCTGTTTTTACCTTAGGATTATGTAACCAAATATACAGATCATATCCACGACAACTACATAAAATAGCAGTATCGGAAAACCGCTAAGTGATTATTTTTATAACTAATACTCTATTTAACCTAACTCACATAAGACAAAAACATGGAAAAGCAAATATACGATTCTGTGTGAGTTCCCAAAAGTCCCGCCAAAATCTATACATCAAAAAACAGACTGTCTAATCTAAACAGACGCAAAAAATTAAAACGTACTTTCATTATGGATATCGTACAGTAACTTATGACCTTACGAAAAAGGACATCGTATATTATAATCGGAATTAGAAAGTTTATATGTAGGTACACGATAAAGCTTAGCTGTCTAGAAATACACTGAATCCATCAAAGAATAAGTCCGTACGCAGAAATACTTTTATCCCAAAAGTTATAAGTCTACTTGAACTTGGGATATGAGTTTCTTTTAAACATACACATATCCTATACATATCAGGAACGTGTTGAAGCCGCGTGATAGAGGAACAGGGCTGCCATTGACGTCATCACTGCCACGATATCTTATTTTCCTTTAGGATACAATTTTTCTCTATTTTTAGAATCTCTGAGTTGTGAAACGATAGATGTCTATTGCACCATTAATTGTGTTTATCTTTTTTTCTGTAATTATTTCATATTTTAGAAATAAGTATCTTACGTTCTTGTTCTTAAGATCATATCTTTATATTCTCATTTACGTCTTTGTGAATAATAACAGAGGCAAGTCAGGAGACAATGCCTTTGATGATAGAAGGTACTTATCAGTTAATACCTTTGTCAGACCCTTCTTGACGTGATGAGATATTTGGACAGACTGAATACGAAACCGTATTTGTTATTAGGCCCGTGTGACATACAAGATGACATACGGCCGGCTACAGCGCTCTGGCCAATATAAATGCTAATACTGGTTGGAAACTGCTATTACCTACTATCTTTATGAATCGTAGTTAGTTCTATTTTGTGCACGGGTTTGCTAAAAAACATTTAGTAGGTATATATTTTCATATATAATTTTAGTTATATTTTTCGAATAAGTGAGAATTCCAATTTGCAATTTTGTCTTAAACATTCTAGTTTTATAAAGTAGTTTTTAATAAATAAGATAACTTGATCTGTAGAGATTCGACATTGGTATTAAGGACAATGTGAATGGAGGCTGGATACCCGATCCTACGGTGTAATGTTACACGCAATCGCAATCTGCACACAGCTGATAATTATTAATTAAAAGAGAACTGATAAATATGTTTACACAATTAACATAAATATATTATTACTTTGTTATCCATTCATGAATAGCAAAGATAAAGAACATGCATGTCGCGTTGGCACTTTTCAGCAAGTTTAGTGAACCGTACCAACAGATTTGTGTTTGAATAATTCATCCTCGTTTCAATTTTGGTATTTGGGGCATTTCTTCTTTCAGATATAATAGACTTTATGTCTTACGTACTAACGTTCAAAAGGTTATACAACATTTTTCTTTAAATACAAAAAGTATACCTACTGGGATGTCGTTTGTTTATAGGGGAGTAATATCCTGGTTCATGCCCAATATCTCCTGTGGATATGATATATGAGTGTCGAGAATTGACTTTACTCTTTTAGAATGCGGCAGAAAATTAAGATTATTTATGTTATCTATACATATAATAAAATTGTCACTGATCCATTTCTGTACATGGAAAATATAAAAAATAACATCATAGCCCCCTATGATGTTTTTTACAAGAGCAAGAGAACCCAAAACAATAGTTTTTCAGTTTGTTTGTATGTCTTCACTTAACATTTAGTGTTTATATCATCTAAATCGGTTAAGAAATATAAAAGTTATGTTAATTTATGTCAATCACGTAAAAGGTACCATGCAAATCTTATTCTATACATGTAATAAATCTGTAGAGAAGTAGTCTTTGTACATTGAAAATATTTAAAAAAATATACCAGGATGTGAAGTGATAACTAACAGAATCCATTTTCAGCATTTTTAAAATCTTTGTCTGCTTATCTATAAAAGTTTTCAAAAAAATATTTTATTAATTTAATAGATATATTGTCATGGGATTAACTTGATATTTAGTATATTTTTTTATCATTTGGTTAACAAATAAAGATGTTAATAATCTCTTATTGTCGCACCATTGCTGCTTACCAGTTTGAAGGTTTATAGTTTTTACATACATTGTAAGTACAAAGGGTACTTTTTATCAAAATCGAAATCTACGCGGATGAAGTCGCAGACACAGCTAGTTTCTTATACATCATCAATTTCTTAAATCAATTAGAAAACGAAATTCGGTATGTATTTAATATTGAGAAGTGATTCCAGTCAAGGAAATATGTTATTTATATTTTGGAGTTCAAACAACCATGAGATTGTAATATGAAAATCAAGCCACCCTCAATTTCCATCAATGTCCAATTTAGCCGCCGTTTTCAATTAACTACTTGATAAAAATTGATTTAAAATCCAATTGTAATACCTTCATTACATCTTCAATTCATATTTTTAATATATATGACACTTTGTATTAATTCCAAATAATGTTCTTCATTTACTGGCACATAACCATATTTGTTACCCACGATCTCTGGGAAACCGTACCGTCGCTCTGCCAATTGAGCCACCGGACCGCTATCCTGTTCCAGAGGTCGCTGGTTCGAATCAACGGCCGTATCGTTTATCTTTACTTCTATATAAATTAAAATAAGCCTAACATGGCTATACTTGTAAGTAGATATTTTCAATCATTGTTAATGTTTGGTCACAGAAATGTATCAAAAAGTTACTAGAACACTATTACCTAAGTGTCTCTTAAGAATTTTTTAAGTAAACAACTTTGGGCCCGAAACTTTCAGTTAGCAATTTTTACAAGCATGAATATCAATTTGTTACGGTTAATCACATCACGCGTGTTCTCTTTGATGTTCCCGACTTCTATTTTTGAGCTACCGTTTATGACTATACTAAAATTTAGCGCAATTTATACATTTCATAACAAATTTGCGACTATAAATATCACGTATCTATCAATATCAGAATCATGTTCTTGTCCATCCATCTCTTTTTATTCTGACAATATGTCAAGTTGGCAGTAATCCTAAAGGAACGATAAAGGTTTTCCTTGATTGCTGCGAATGAAAAGCCGGTCTTTTTATAAAGTAAAGCCGGTAATCAAAGTCTTATCGATCTTTGCGTCCCGGATATCTGCGTAGACGGTATACCTTTATAGGTACTTCCCTTTAATAGCTAATGTCAATCAAGTGATAAAATTTCGGCGTCTCATTTATAAAGTTATTTAATATTTTGTCTCAAAATACTCAAACGAATATTTTTTTGTATATAAGAAAAGTTTTCCAATCTGGCATTTAATCCTTTTCATAATAAGACAGTCAAGACTGAAACGTTGAAGCTCCGGAAGCCTCGAAATTGAAGTAAGCAATTGCTGTCACTTCGGACGCCTAATTTGAATGCGGTTTCAGAATATCTAGGTTTTAGTCACGTTTACAGGTAGATTTTATGTTGGTTTAGGTTTTAATAAGTTTGAAATCACAGTATTTGTAGGTGGACAATGTTGGTTTTAGTGTGACAAAGGAAATACTAATTTCGACCTACATATCATATTTTATGGTACCTATATTAAATCATTTTGAAACCAAAATTGTGCAAGTATAAACTTTTTATTACCTTAATATGTCTATAATCATATATTTAAGTAAATAAAATAAAAATAATGTATATATTGTTTTTAAAATATGAGAAAACTCACCATTTTTTATTTTAAAACAGTTCAGTTAGTAACCTAATTGGTTTGTTTGTCTGTTACGTAATAAGGGTAAGCTGTATCGAGGGGTAAGGGAGTTGGGCGTGCGTGCCCTATCTTTAAAAAATATACCAGAGTCGTTTCTAGAAATAAAACATGAATAAATAAATTAAGAAATACTGCTCTTGCTATATTATAGTGGGCATATTTAAATATATTTAGGATATTAATAAATGTTCTCTTAATACATTAAATATCAAACCAGAACTCTAAATAAATCGATAGAACGGCAGGGAGTCTGCAAAATTTAATTATTAACAAATATCTCTAGGAATTTTACGAGTACTAAAAGCGTAAAGAAATAAATTGCTCCGTGGAGAAGGGCGGCGGGCAGACGGTATGACGCCGGGGCGCCCGCCGCCCGCCCTCCGCATACTGATGACTACTAAAACATAACTACAGAGAAATTGGTACATATTAAAACACATCCTCATACGAGGACATAAACCTACTTTTATGTAATGTAATAATAATTATCGCTTTGTGATCAAAATAAAATTGATCCATACAAATTTTATTTTCGTAGACTTCGTGATATATTTTGAATTATCAAATTTATAACATAGGTAAAAAACCAGACTAGGTTTAAGTTAATTTAATGACGATAAATGACTGAGTTTTTGACAATTACATTTTTAGTACCTACAGTAACTAATAGGTAAGAGTAGAGTTCACAGTTCAGGAACATAAACGCACGCCTGGAGAGTGTCAAAATGACGTCAATGTGGTACACATATACATTTTTCATTTCAAGATACACTACAAAAATATAAATATGTGTATAAACTTCTATGGCTGCCCGACCTCTTTGATCTATAAAGTAAATTACCTGTACACTTGAAAAAGAACGCGTTCTACGATCTTTTTAGATACTGATCTTGAGATAAAAGATAAAACTTGGGGTACGAAACAATGCTTTGAGAAGCAAGAGGTTGATAAACTTATTTAATAACATGAAACAATCAGCTGGGGTTGGAAGCTTCAACGCGACGTGTCCCGACTTATATTATTATTTATATTACGATCCTATCCTAAGGTATTATAAATTCAATTTCAGGAAAAGAATCATTTTTCAGATATTAAATATATTTCTGTGTACCTAATACTTGAAACCAGCTTTTTGGTTCAACAAAATCTTTATACCTAACATAAGTGTTGGTTTATTTGATACTAGCTGTTAAATACAGAAATGTTCACTAAAAATATTTTACAGGTCTAATCAAGCAGCGAGATATGTTTTTCATATAATGCTACAAAAATACTCCAGTTCATACTCGTAACCTGAATTTCAAAAAAGCTTTCAGTAAAGCTGTGAAATGAATACGTAAAGGCTTTGCAATAGTCATTCTATTGTTCGATCCGATTTCTTATTATCGTCTTTATTGATATGCACGTCGGGGAGCAATCCTTTCTGTAATCACTTGTATGCCACCTACTGCTAAAGAAAAGGCAACCTGTTGAGAAAATAGGTTTTGGATGTATTTTATGTATTTTCAGATTTAACTTTTTAAAAATATTACGTTATATTGATCGAAATTTTTATGAACATTAAATTAAGTAGGCTTATTAAAATTTTAATTAAATATAAATTGAAAAATATAAGAGCAGAGATTGGAACTCGCGACCCTTAGAAAACCCTTCCGTCACTCTACCAATTGAGCTAACGCGTCGGTGAATTGAGAATTCTGTATGTGATCGTCTTTATCATTCCATATTTATTTAAAATCTGCATTATATCCTTTAATATATTACAAAATATTAAGATTCATGTCATTATCCTGCGAGAAGCATTTATAGGCTCTTTTAGTAAATTTGAATTTCTGTGGCGTCCGCCATTAACTGTATGAATACTAACGACCTTTTGAAATATTTGATAAAAGAATAAATATCTAGTTTATAAAAACAGAATATTATTTTTTAATTGATTTATCAGAGTTTACTTATATTTTATGAATTTAGTTATGGTTTTATTTAAAAAAAAATACTTTTATTTATTAAATAATATTTAGATGAGATCTATTTGTATAGCTAATGGAGTAATTTTTTTTCTATTAATTTTTGTTACGTAAATACACATGAAAAGGCTTTTGCCTTAAATGAAACTGGCTAGATAAAACCGTTGAATTTAACAAAAGTGAAATACAAATAGTTCTTGAGTGATATTTTTTCTTCAAGACGCTTAGAACTGCTCATATATTTATTTTACTCGAAACGGTAAATTCCTTTAAAAATACTTTTATTAAAAATGTACCCAGTAATTAAAAAAATCTGACAAGTCGACACATTCGGACATTCTTACGGAATTCTGGAATAAAAGAAAAACATTTAAGATTTATGGCTATTATTTTCTTTTACAAATAAATATGTAATCTTGTATTTTAATTATTTTATTATATTAATAAAGAAAACGTCATAAAACTTAGAAAAATATTTTATTATGCAACTTGCTGTTGCAGCGACTTTGTCTGCCGTCTACCATTCAAACTCAAAATAAATAAGTAACCAAACTAATTTATCGGGTAAAATTAGAGAATTTTCCAGAACAAAAGTATTAAATTTGGTGATTTAGATACTAAGATAATCGTAACGTAGTTTTGATGTATTTTAATTACAGCCAAACCAGTTTTAGCATCAAGAAAATTAGAAACTTTCCGGAGTAAAAAATATCTTATATGTTGACTGCTAAAATCTTAAACCATACCAAATTTAATTAAAATCAGTCTAGTAGACTTCATGTTGCGCGAATAAACAAATAAAAAATAAATAAAAACCAAATTGTTTAAACTCCTGTGTTCTTAACTCGTAGCGTTTCTTTCTTTTTGTGTTGTTTTTATGGATTGAACAGATTTTGGCGTATTACAGTTTTATTATATATATACAGGGTTATTTGTAACTAGGATTCGCCACAATGCGCTGCGAGAGTTGAGCTGAGCGCCCTCCCCCTTTTTTACAATTTTGTTTTTACGAAACAATAATTTTTTATTCTCTTTTTTGGAGTAGAAGCCCAGTCACGTCCTTGACATGCATGCCAATTTTGGTTAGAGTTGGTCCCGTAGTTTTTCTGCAATGTTGCCTCAAAAAATTGATTCCCAAACGGTTAAGAGCTTCGCTTACGCTCAGCTCAATTAGTTGACCACCTCTTGCAGGCAGCCTCTCTGCATAAATCCCAACAAAATTTGTTCTACCACTTTTAAAAAACCTTGATAAACAGCACAAAAAACAGGAAATAAAAAAAAGACGTGTGGCACTCGGAGACTGCCGCGGTAAAGCTATTGCATAGCATTTTTTATCAACTTATGTAATTATATTTATTTATTTATTTTTGCAGTATTTTTTTTATAATAATTCAAGCTACACTTTTTGAGTGTGGTGACCGATAAGATTTTTTTTTTTATTGAATAAATGACTCATTAAATGAACATGAGAAGTTATCATTGCTCTGTAATAAATATATATATAAAGCTTAAAAATATTTTCAACCTTATACCTCACAAATATAGTTCGTTTACGTTGTTAAGTAAGTTAGGGTCTTTTGTAACACTATAACAGAAAGTCTTTAAAATGAAAAAAAAAGGCTTGTTGAAAAAAATACCTTTATACAAGAAAAACATTTATCCTAAACTCAACCTTAACTAGTAAGCAATAAGTTCATAAATAGTATGCGGAGTGGGGGTGTTAGGTTATTTTCGTTACAGAATTTCTGGATTCGGTCTCCCCGCTCCAGGCCCGCGATAGAAGCTATGCAATAGCTTAGAAATTTCTCCCTCTTTTACTTATTGCTCTGTATTTTGTTAGAAGTGCTTAAAAGGTCAACGCCCGGGCACCATACCTATGCTCAGAGTTAATGTCAGTTCAGAGGAAAAGAAAATATTTGTATGGGAAAATTTGAATTTTAAAAATAATTAATTTTAAAAAGTACAACAATTGTTGTTGGGATTGATGTAGAGAGGCTGCTTGCAAGAGATGGTCAACTAATTAAAAATAACCCTTTATATATGTATATGCACATATATATATCGCTTTATATTACACTAAGTTTTAAAAATGATTACTGTTTCGTTAGTTTAATTAAACGACTTGGTAAAACTGACTGAACATCAAATGAATGAACAAAAAGCCTCCCAATTAAGCCTCGCATATTAAAATACTAAGTACTAAAGATGAAAATTGTTGTTTATTTTAGTTTTTTTTATTTGTATTATTACATGTGTCATATAAAATGTAGTAAGTAATTAAATGTTTTTTTACTTTTGAGACTTATTTGCTGTCGTGTTTTTGTTATCGCAATTAATAAATATTTTTTTAAATGTTCTTAGTTCAGAATTCTCATTTTTCTGTGATTTTTTATTTGTTTATTTTTGTTTTTATACCTATTATAAAGCAATGCAAGAAATTAAAGAATGCTGTTTAAAAAACCTTTGGCAAAAGTCTTGATGTAGATCTAAATTTCTGTTGCATGTCGACGGTCACGCGGTGATACAAATTAAATTTTTTTAACTCTTTTATTTTTAAAGAACAACGTAAACATATATAATAAAAAATCCTGTTTACCTAAACTAAGGATTTAGTTTAAAAATTACATAAACAGAAAACTTTCAAACAATTTAATAATGCTGCGTGAGAACTCCGAACAAAGTGTCGTTACAGAGGCAAAATGTGCGTGCCGATTGCGAGGTCGGTAAGTACACAGAAGGGTGAGTGTTGACTTCAGGAAGACCGGGATTAAAAGAAAATTACTCGGCAATTTTATTTTGTTTCAGGTCCTATATAAGTTATTTTTACTATTTGGATAGGCTTTCTAAGCTGTAATTGAAACCTCCCTCATCTCGAAGTTTATCTTTGGTTATTATCATTCTCAGATAACACAAAGAATTTCATTAATTTCCTATAATTTGATAACCTGTTACGTTATCAGTTGTTCTTATCTGGATACAAAAGTCATCCGATTATTAAAGAAATTTTGTTAAGTATCCCATAATTACATTTAACATTATAAAAATAAGAATGTATATAATTAAATAGATAAAATAACGTTAGTGGTTATAATTATAGGTTAGTGATAAGTTGGGCATCCAATTGTGAATAGCACCAATTATAAAAAGCCGACTTTGACTCCATTTCATAACAGTGGCCTGTGACGTTCTTAGAGTATGATTTAATTAAACTGAAGTTAAATAAATTCTGGAGACCGCAACCCCCACAGAAGTGGGTCAATGGCGGACCCGCTGAGAATAGAACTACCGCCTGAGGGGCTGATTCTATTGTTATCTATGCATCGGCGAGAAATGGAGACACTATCACTGATTTACTGCTAATAGATCTCATTTCTATATTATTTTAGTGATATATTTTCATAACGTAATACGAAATTTAACTAACTATAACAGGAACAAAGATTTTACTTGTTTAATGATTTAGAATTAATTCAAAGAAACTACACCACAATAAGGACTAAGAAATTAATGGATTGATAGACATGGATGGATTTGATAGACATGGATGGATTTGATAGACATGGATGGATTGATAGATATGGATGGATAGATAGACATGGATGGATTGATAGACATGGATGGATTGATAGACATGGATGGATTGATAGACATGGATGGATTGATAGACATGGATGGATTGATAGACATGGATGGATTGATAGACATGGATGGATTGATAGACATGGATGCATTGATAGATTGACGGATTGATAGAGATTTCATAATATGAAATGCAAATACACTTGAGGAACATGAATAGATAAAGGCAGATAGGAGGGTGGGGAAGTGGAGACTAGACGTCGGTAAATAATTATATGATAGATGTTTTGTACACCTTGGTTTATTATTATACTAGTTAAATTAATTTAATTTATCCATCTGGATAATTCCTTTCTAAGCAAGTACTAGATAGCATTCATCTTCCCCATATTTTTCCTTGGTAGGAAATATTTAATTTCAGATAAATATGTATATAATATAAAATTTATGAATATATTTCGATATACCTAAACCCTTTTAACATATTCTAAACATATTTTGAACTTTGACTTAGATATGTACCTAGATATGAAGTGAAGTCATGGATTCTATCTGCGTCTGTTAACAATAATAATAATAATGGTAAAATTGGTGAATATTTTAACGTGATAATTATTATTGAACACCTTTTATTATGCTGAATATCAATAAAACTATTTGAGAACAACACTGCATCTACACACCACATTACAGTAACTGATAAAAAGTCCATTATAATCCATTTAGTATCTAGTTATCGTTAAGTGATAAACAAACATTAATATTCCAATAGAGTAACGCAAAACGTATAACGTATATAGGAATCTGAGATATATTTATAAAATGAAGCCTGTTTCATAAATAACATTATCTTAGAAAGTACAAAAGCGCCAGTAACGGCAAATGGCTCGCTTAAGTAATTAAATAGTTAGTGACTTGAGTACGATGCACAAGGGTACTACGAGAACACTTATCTGATAACGGTTACTGAACAAAAGAGTGGTTTAATTACATGTACCATTAATATACATTTTAACACTTAGTAGGTCTTTGAATGTGATAATATTTTTTGCATTTCGTAGCAAGTGCTTCGTAAACGATCGTGTAATTTATTCAGGTGTTTGTTTCACCTTTTCTTTTATAAGTCTTCACGACCTACAAAATGGCTCTTGGTTTTTATATCATTTTGTTATTGTGAGGGGTCATGACTACGGCTGTCTTCGAGCAGCCTTTTCATGTTACTTATAAATATATGATATGAGAAATAATTATTTTAGAACCAGCATATGTCCTATTCTTAAAAAAACAGTACAACTTCTTTTTAAAGTAAAAGTTAACACGGTCAAGATAACCTGCGACCTCTGGGATACTGTCCCCGTCGCTCAGCCTACTGAGCTATCGTGTCGTTAAACGCCTTATTGATACTGACTTATTTAATCGTCTTTATCCGGATGAACACGACGTCTTGTAGGCTTCTTTAAAAAACACAAACCAGTATTTCTAAATTTGCAATGTTCAATACTATTGAAACACATACCTAAACATGATAAAGATGACCTAACTTTATGCCTAATAAATTTTATAATAATGTGTAATAAAAAAGTAATTCTTCGTTTTAAATCAATAAGCCATGTACGTATTTTGAATACATTTTCATCCTAATTTACTTATTAATTTACTTTTTAAGGAATTAAATTTGCAAAAACCATATCTTCAAGATGAGGAATCTTCCTCCATAAAAATCCTCTATTAATGGAAGCCTTGTAGAAGATGGCACTTTCCTAGGTCCATAATTTGAGCTGGTCTGCAGTCAGCCAGTACTTTTATACAAATACATTCATATCACATTATGGTTACTATAAATCGCCCAATTAATATTGACCACTTTTTGGAGGTCTGTTACCTTATGAAATGTTTTAAACTACAGATACTATACTATCTATTAAAACTCTGGTTAATAATTACTTTCTTAATAAAAATGCTAGAACACAATTATAAAAACGAGAACGAAGTTATCAGAGCAAGTTATATAATATTACAGCGAAGTTATCCGAGTTGCATCGATAAATTAGGCACGACAAACATTTTGTACTAGCCGTACTAGCTGTAATCGAAATTAATGGTCCTTTATAACTTCTATTATTATATATTATTTGCAAAAATACAGTAAATAGCTTCAGAAAAAAAAAGTTTCGTATATGTTTACTTTTAAGGTTGATCTTACAATAACAGCACACCAAATCTTACCCAAAATTTATTTAAACGGGAAACATAAAACTGAATAATTTAAAATTTTATTTTAATTTAAACATATTCAATTTTTTGTTTTACGTTATTTATATATTATATGTAAGTATAGACTCCATTTTTTTTCTTACAGTACATCTTAAAAAATATTAACATCTATTTTGAATACCTGCCTAAAACTATATCCGCATTTTTATTCCAAATCTACGTATCCTGTAGCATTTTACATCTTCAAATTGTTTGGATATATTTTTTCAGTCTTGTATACTTATGCGTTCATAATAATATATTATAATACATAAACAAAGCCTGTTATTATCATTAACACATAAAAGGATGACGTGAGCGACAATCAGAGTCTACTCTATTATCATATTCAGTAGGTCGCATTACTGAGGCGTGGTCTAACTAGCGAGGCGGGTCCAAGGTCTTTGGGAGACTTTGGACTTCACTGCCTACTTATTTTTTTTAAATATTTATTGCTCGCACAACAACTGACCATACATAGTTATATAAAACTACTCAAGAGAAAAGATATTATATAATTTTAATAAAAAAAAAGAGTAATTGCCTTGAACGCTACTACCTACTACTAGTTTTAGAACACATTCGCTAAAAATGAAAGCACTGAACAAAAGTTTCGTTTCCACACATTTAAATAAATAAATTATTAAGGTTTAATGTTATAATATCTTGGTGTGTAAGTGACCGTGTTATTTCAAAGAATATCCAGTATGTAGTTATGTAGAGCGTGCGTGTCTACGTCTTCTTATGCATGCACCGACGTATCACATCGTAGCACTGTAAAAACCACTTGACCACTTCTCTTATACAGCAGTTTTTTCTATTAAATACTTGCCAAGTTCTAGACAAAAGAGGCCTTGCTATTATTGGATCAACCTTACAAGTAACAACGATTAAATTCTAGACATAGTTACTTTTAAGGGTATTTTACAATTGCAAATGTATATATTATAGTATATATAGATATATGTGTATAGATATGAATGTGTTACTCAAATATAAAGTAGGAAACGTCAGTTAGGAGCTTCAAGCCGACAGTGAAATGAACATAATAAAACTTTGAATAACGTTTGCTTTTTGAAATGTACTCCCTGACTGTTGAGGATGTTGACACAGCTCAATATAGAGTTGTAGCGAACTGAAATAGAATTATTCTTATGCATATACTTAACAATAATTTGCCTTCAACAATGAGTTGATATAACGCTGTATATATATTAAACTGCATAGCGTGTACAATTGTAATTAAGCTATAAATTTTGTTTAACTACGCTTCTTATTGTTTTGAACATTAAGCTAAAAATTGTACAGTTTCGCACGTTATAAAAAATTTGTTAATTAAAGATATAAATCGATTTATTTTTCAATGTACCTACGTATATAAAAAAAGGCGAAATTTTCCTTGAAATGTTTCATTGACAAATACCCGTTTTAAATGTATACATATAAACCAAATTAGGTCAATAGTGTAAAAATAGTTATTTTTTAAAACTATTATAATATATAAATAAAAATGGTTATTTGTTTAAACTTAACTAAAATGAAAAGAGCATTGAGAACTCTATAATTTTAATCACAAAGTTTTGAATAAACGACATAAACGGAACAGTCACATAATTAGTCTGAATTTATTTAGCAAAGAGTCTGAATTTATTAAGCGAAATTTAGCTTTTTCGTTCTGAAAGCTCGCAATTACTTGGTCCCGCTCCGACGAGTCGGCTTCAAAGAGATAGGTCTTCAACCTCATAAAGATTTGCATATGTATATACATATATATATGTAGAGGCTTCAATCAACGCCGACGCGATTTTTCAGTGTATCTTTGTAACTTTAGGGTCTTTAGTGAAAGCTGAATTTCTTGACGAAGATCAAATTGACTACCTTTTTGATAGAGATGATTCGATTTACTCGATCGAACTTTGTTAAGAATGTTTCTGATTCTTGTCTTGAAAGATTTGTCGAAGTATTCTTAGTGATTGTTATTAGCAAATTTTACATGAATAATAAAATCAAAGTAAAGGGCTTTGATCTTATAATATAAAAATATCAAACTAATTAATTACCCACTGTTTTAACTAACTTCATTATTAATTTTAAGAAAGTAACTTTAAGATAACAATAAAATTACACCCGTTTATATAAAATAATAAATTATATCTTTAGGATGTGTTTTATATTCATTTCATGAAATGTAAATAAACTACTTCCTTGCGTGACTTCATACAATTCTTTCTCATGTTATCTCAAAAGCCTAAAAGTTTCCGTAGTTGAATCCGAAGTCCGTAGGCGTTGATGAAAAAATAGTTTATTAGGCTTGTTTAAATACTTCTACGTATATTATAAATATTAATAACACACTGTTATTAACATAACATAATTGACTAAGGCAATTGATAACTTGATCAAGTATTTAAATTTGCATTCAATAATCCATCAGATTATAAGATTTACTGTAAATTTAGATTTTACTTAACATAGACAGACTGCGGTTTTTTTAAAAAGTATTCTTTAAAAAAAGGATTTTATTAAACCAAACATTAAAATTTAAGCAACAAATTAGATTTTATCTATATGTTTTTCATTTACATTTAATTTTTTCATTTTTCAATTTATTTTGCGATATTTATTATTATTTGTATGTAGTAATGTTATTACGAGTATGTTATGCAACAAATATGAGCTCAAAGAAATTGATATGTATCTGATCTCGTCTGTCCGTAAAGTAACTAAAGCACTTAAACCTACGGCATCTAATCCTGGCCTGAAGGCAACATGATTTTACAGGCCTGAAGTTATTTGATTGTTTCTTTGATCGTAGTTAGGACGGATTAATATGAATAATCTTACCTTAGGCCGTCAAGATTCAGCTGTACTTAGTTTAATATTTATTACTTATCGTCGCTTATGTATAATAATTCAGTAATTGGGGTGATGGAAATGAATATAAAAGTTGATTAAAGGTCGAAAGGTTAAATATTGTTAAATGTTAGATATATACATATAAATTTATATATCTAGACAAATATATTAAGCTTTTTTCCAAAATTATACCCACCGTCTAAATAAAGAAGATCAGATATAAAATGCTTAATTCACCGAGCGGTTTCCCAGAGGTCATGGGTTCGAATCCCTGCCCGTATTGGTTTAGTTTTCATTCTTTATTAACAAAATGTATAACATATGTTAGAATATATACAGGAATATATACCTACACTTATTGAATCGTTTGATTTAATCTCAAAATCGATAATAGGGAATATTCATGTGTTTTTTACTTAAATTAATCATTTACCTCTTCATATTGTAGAAAAAAATATAAATAGACTTGAGAATATTCTAGTTATTTTTCAAACTGAAAATTAAAACATTGCGTAAGTTTGAGCCGTTCAAACGGCGTCATTTGGCGCGCGCTTTGCGTAACGTCAAATGACATGAACTATGAACTCTTTAGTTACTTCATATATATTTAAAGTTATAATTGCTATACAAAAAATGGAAGAAGACAAAAACCCTTTTTACAAGTATTATATAAGTAGTTGCGGAGTGCAAAATCAGTATTAAAAAAACAACCGACAAACTGTTTTTTTTTGTATTCCAAGAGATGCGAAAATACAAAAACAATGGTATATGTTAATTAAAAGGGATAAAATATGTCCAAAATCGTAATTATGTTGTTGTGAAGATCAAATTAACGTAAGTATAGTTTATTTATATACAGCTCAGTGTAAATTAGTAAGAAGTAAGTTTTGCATTAACTACTGAACATTAGAAAATTTGGTTAAAAATTACCCTAACCGAGTTTAAAAAAGTTCAGTAGTAACTCTATAAGAACCCTATTTTTATTTGGTTTTACAAAATTTTTATGGTTGTCTATTAATTTTTCAGGTTAAGCAAGATACAGCAAATTGTATTGAATATAATATAACGAAACAACAAGGACAATAAGTAATCTAAGTTTAAAGAAAGGAGTTGTACCTCATATATTTTTGTGCCCAAAACACTAGCTAAGAGAATAAGAATGTCCGTAGTCAAAACACGGGTTAATGAAGCCCTTTCAGAGTTTTCAGGTTTAATGAAGCCCTTTCAGAGTAGTATTGTTTCAAAAAATGATGAACCTTCACAAAGAAGTGGTCACTACGTAAGTCCTAGTACTGCCCATCCAAATGTCTGTGATATTAATCAACCAGGACTTAGTACTTCTCCTATTAAATGTAATGATCATAAGGCAGGGCCTTGCTTTTCGCTTATTGAAAATAAATTACATATTGACTAAGCTGTGCAAGTCAATATTAAACCGAAGTAAAGAAGTAAAGGTGTCAAATTTACATTAACATACACCATTGTTTTTGTATTTTCGCATCTCTTGGAATACAAAAAAAAAACGGTTTGTCGGTTGTTTTTTTAATACTGATTTTTCACTCCTCAACTATATAATACTTGTAAAATGGTTTTTGTCTTCTTCCATGCAAAAACAAAATGTAGCATTATCACCATTTCCTCATTCAACACACAATATTGGTACTTTACTAGTAAACAATCTGTTTTAAAAAGGAAATTGTTTACTGAAAACATCTTATATCTTCTATATCTGCTGATTATCAACCAAGTTATTTATCTGAGTCAAGTGAAGTGGAAATGTTTAAGAGGAAGAAGCATTTTGAAATGTAATGTGTGTAGCGTGCTAACTGCTATTGAAAAAGAGTTTGTAGTTGTTTTGTTAGAGTTGTTTGAGTATTGAGAAAATGTTTTTAGGATTACCTAAACGTATCATTTAATAAAACTTTTAAACACGAAAATATACGTTTAAATTATTTATTTGTCTCAGAAACACTAAGACTCCAGTATCTTCGACGCTGATAATTTTAATGGCGTGTCAAATGACGTCACATTTGCTTTCGACCGATGCAATGGTGGCGCGTTTTGGAAGCCTGTATTTCGCTCCCTTAATTTACATTTTTCACAAACTAATTTATGGCCTTCAATAATTAGTAAATATAAAAAATATATATTTTTATTTTAATAAGATGATAAAATATTTATTTTAATAAGATGATAAAATAAGAAGATTAAATATTTGAGACCATTTTAAATTTTATGGATTATTGTATTTTTTTTGACAATACATTTTATGTTATATTAAAATAATCTAGTCTAATAATCTAATCTAGAATGTTAAAATTGAATAAAAATATATAGGTGTAAATATAATTTCAGTTAACTCGTTCGGATGAAACATGACAAACACAAACGATTATACAAATATATAGATAACATAATCGATTTATTGACAATTCCCGACAGCTGTGATTGATATCTTATTTCAGTCAACATCAGAATCGAGGGACGAGTACTTAACATCAATTGTTTGTTAATAGACACATATATCATAAAACTATATATTACTGTCTCATATATAAGATTTGCCTAAAATAACTTTAAGTCTCTCCAACCTTAGCTCCTAAGAGAGCTTTTAACCGTTTCTTTATGAAATCTTAAAATGCGCTGAAGTGCGGAAGCTGAGAGTTAAAAGTTCCGTTTTTAAGAGATCATTATCATTTCTTCAGTGTTATTTTTTTATAATTGAGTATCATTATATTTGTTTTCAAATATATTTATCTTTTTAAATGTTTCTTGATATGTAAATACTTTCGATTAGTTTACGTATTATATCTGACGCTTATTTTAATAGGTCACATACTGGCCGGTGGTATTTGAACACACTGTCGCTTATATGAATGCGAATAAAGTAGACAAGCGAAATTGTATCATGTTGTGGTTAAATAAGGACTAGTTGGGAATATTCATATGTATAAATGCTTCGTATGCGCCGGACGTACAGACGTCGATAAGGGGTGGGCGTGTTTGACACTTGCCCAGCCGTAACACTATTCACGGTAAATGATATACATATGTACTATTTTATTATGATAATTGTAATAATTGTGTTATACGTCTTATAAACCAATTAGTTAGTAATCAAGTTATAACACGCAAGTTGTTACACACGACTCGCGTGGTGATTTATTTAGGGATGGTGGAATTTATTTTGAATTTTGCCAAATATTAAGATTTTAAATATATTCTTTTATCAAAAAATTTAAAACCCTACTTTTTACCTACCGACTGTAATATCTGTAATTAGAAAAGTTTGTACTGAATCGAACTTGTACGTCATATCAAACATCTAAACTTAATTTGACGAGGGTTATCAAAATTAACCACCGATACTTTTATGGGTTGTTAAACTTCGACGCGAACAAAGTAATGCTTATAGTTTGTATGAAAAACATTAGTTTTATATGTATTTATAACACCAAATAATTTCCACGTAACAATATTTTAAATAAGGTTTTGTTATTATAGAATTTTCCAATATAATTTGAGGTTATTTTAATATAATAGACTGAAATCGCAAATAGGTATTGTAGATGTATCTTTTATCTTTTGAATTATCCGATATCTTTTATATATTTTTAATTTAAGTAACCAAAGGGCTTAGGAATAATATCAGATTTTGTTATAAATTCCTTAAGGTCTGTTATTGATACTTTAGTCATAGTTTAACCAATAATTTTATTCTAGACTCATCGAAGCACGTGTAATGTGACGCATTAAAAGTTATTTATATTTCAATTGTTTTTAATGGCTTCTATTCTTATATAATAATATATGATTAATAATTTATTAGATACTGACACTAAAGTTCAATTATTTCCTGCCTACCTACAGTTCCAATATAATATTCTAAAACCGAAAGAGTATACGCATAATCTGTACTTAATCCTAGAGAAATTGATAATCTATCCCGATTATCAGGATAGGTTATTAATATGCTACTGAAAATTAAAAGATATCAGTACAAATAACTGACAAGAATTGTGTTTGTAAGAAAATACCTAACATTACTTTCTATCTAAGATCGTTGATAGATTTTTAATTTTTAACGTTACAAATCTATATCAACTAAAACAATTACTATAGATTTATTAAAGCAGTGATTGGGACATTGCCTCTATTAATCAAAAGTATTTTACTGTGGCACTCCTTACAGAGAAAAATAATTTACTATATTACAAATGTATCTATCCGTCCTTGCGCACGAAATGTCAGATATAATTTATCGATTTACTTGTAATTGGATCTTATGAATTTCTTATAAGGTTCTTTGTGGTTGATGTTTTAGTTTCTTTTGAACTATTTTAATATTAAATCTGAGGTAGAAATATTTTTTCTTAGATAGAGATGAGATATTCGGTCTCATCTCTATCGAAGGTGATTAAGGAAGACTTGGATGAAGTGTGAGAAAAATGATATGACAGAGCAGGAAATCTGCACTGAGATGACTTCATTTCTATTATAATAAAGTAGAAGAAAATTACATATTGTGTTGAAATAATGAGGAAAGAAGATAGAGAATATCCCTATTCTCTATCTTCTTTCCTCATTAGAAAACAGAAGCGATGAGATAGTAAATAATAGATTTTTTTCTCAAAAAAAAAATATTATTCGGCATATTGTTAATTTAAGTAACTATCATTTTATTATATTTATCACTTGTGGAAGAAACTTTATTTCAGTTTGAATAGTAAGTCTTTAATCCTCATGATTTTTATAACAAATATAATAAGGTTTCCGATTAGAAAAGTTTATTAGATTTTAATATACGTAATATTATATCGGAATCACAAATAAAAGGTACAATTTTTCCCGAGAATTTTATGTAATTGCCGAGGGGCTTATTATTTTGTTTACGAACATAATGTTTGTGAAGGCAATAGAAGTTTGCCTGAAGCCAGTATTGGAAGAACTATCTCATATATCTTATTGACTCGACCTTCTTTAATTGACTCTATAAATGAGTCCTTATTACGTGTCTATTTTAATATTAATATATAATAATAACATTTCTAATAAGAATATTAATATAAATGCAATGATTACACTTAATAATGAAGTTACAAGGTTCAAATGTGTCTTTGAGACTCAAAATAAAACATGTAAATTAACAAAATTAAAATTATAATTATTTACCATAAATAAGTATTCAAATTGATAAAAATATTAATTACTACACCTTTATTTGGTCTAGCGTGACTCGATTTGGAAAATAATGATATATAATGAATATAGAATATTATATATGGGCCATATATCAGTACCATATTTCAGAATATCAATGTTATATGTGGAAGCTTCGTGAAATTACAAGTACAAGCCTAATAACATAGTGTATATATACATGGGCGTAACGAGGTTCTGAGCTTAGAGGGACCAATCAGATTTTTTAAAAATATTTTTGTAATTTTGGAGCTGTGATTTTAACTGAGCATGGTTTAACAATGAAAGCCGGTGGTTTGTTTTTGCCAAATCTCGCCCCTAATAAAGATTTTACACTGTGAAGTGTTTGCGACCAGTTTTACTAGAGTTTTATTATTTGTCTATAATACATAGAAATTATAATAAAATAATAATAAATAATATAACAATTGAAAAGCCATTTTTCTTGCCCTCGAATAACTTTTTTAGAAAGCTTTTCTAAACCTTCTGCAATTTTCATAAATCGCTTCTTAAACATTGAAATACTTTGGTATTTATGGGTTTTTAAAACTTCATTGATTTTATAATGTAATGTAAAATAAGAATTTTAACTGACTGCAGAACGTAGTTGAAAGATATACGAATACGATGTCCAGGGGGAGGGCAGCTGCCCCTCCTTGCTCCCCCCACTCGGTACGCCTATGTATATATATATTTATATATATACGTATATGATATATACATTCCCTTAATATTTGTATAACTAATGATTATTCATAAGTTCTCGAGAAGATTGGCAAATAATTTCAAAATTAACAGGATGAAGTTCAGTCGTCAAGAGAGAGATTAGGAAGGCACAATAACTAAATTATTAGGGGATCTAATTAATATTTCAATGATCTAGGCTTTGAATATATATTATTATTTAATTTATTTTACAAATAATAATTTACACGATTGTTGCTCTACATTAAAGTGAATGAGGTCGTTCATTCTATTAAGTCCGCCATTTTAACATGGAGTACTGTGTCTTACGTACCTACATCCTGTTTGGGAAGTTCTTATACAAATAGACCACCTAGTTTCTCTTAGTTTGTTAAATAGCTGTTTCATTCCTTCCAGAAGTTTCGCCGACCCATTTATTGAGTTCAAGAATGTCTCTTCAGTTGCTTTTTGTCACCATATTTTATAAAGATTCAGGTTGAATAACATTATTACAATGTAAAAGATAAAGTGTTTTATCTTAATTTGGTCCCTGGTGGTGGAGAAAAATCTTATAACGAAATTGTCACAACTTATTTCTAGGGCTTGATTTTTCACTAACACGACGCAGAAGGTTGCTTATAAAACGAAATATTATTTGTTTTCAGATTCCAAAGTATTCATTATAATATATATTATCGGAAATTGTCTATAAATATGTTTAGCTAGCTTAAGCTATAAGGTTTATAGGAGCATAAAAACAATCATCAAAACGGACAAGACTCGAACCTGTAACATCTGCGACATCGTTCTATATTTATTTTAAATTGATAAATATATTACTATTGACATCAAAATCGTTTTCATAATTAATAACCATGAAACGACATATGAAACATTTGTTTAACTCGACTAAATATTCGAATAAATAAGATATGTAATACTAAGTATTAAGTCTATATTTCTGATGTCACGAACTTCTCAATGAATAGAGCTGCTCTCTATAGTAATGATCCCGGGAACCACAAATGTATTTTGGCAACACGAAGATCAAGACAAATTGTACAACTGATTTTTAGAATGGTGTATATCTTATACCTTGCAAAGGTTAGAAGAAGTAACTCAACTAGAAATAACTGCTACAAATACAAACAATACATTTTTTACATAATTATCTCTTAAAATTACCATTTTACAAAAATAAACAACCCAACAAAACCTCCTGTTCTGTTTTTGTTGAAACATTTCATGAATTCGATATTAATAAAACCTTTATGAAGTTTGTTCCATAGAGTTATTAATTATATTATTATAGGTAGTAAGGAATTAAAATGTGTCTATCAAAAAAAAAAAGAGAAAGCAAATTAGGCTACCTATCTGTCTATCTTTCTTGCATGTGTGATTAGACAAAGACAAGTATCGGTCTCTCATTTTGTCTCTTTTATTATTTGTCAGACACTGATACTCATACATAGAGCAGCTATACCCAGGCCGCCTATGACTCCTCTATGCATAATAACTCTATGGTTTGTTCTATATAATATAAATGTCATTAATATTGTCGATCTAAATGCACTCAGATATATTTCTCAAATGCATTCGCAATGAATGGTAATATGAAGAGCTTTGTTTTCTCCAGCCGGCTCTAACGCGTGACTCTCCGGCAGTAACAAGATCTCTGTCCTTATTTCATGCTATGTAATATTCTTTGTAAAAGAAACTTAGATATAATGTACTCATTTAAAATAAACGCCTTATTGGTAAATTTTGTTCCCGATTTGTTTTGGAACTTTCTGAAGTTTTCTATTCTAAGTCATATTGATGGGTAAACGTTTTATTAATAATGTCATATTCCAAGCAAAATATTCAAAAGATTTACATGAAATAGGAATATTCGAGTTTACGTCGCGAGATTCAAATCAAACGAATGATTGTTTGAAGTGAGTTTTTAAGAGATGATGGAAAAAGAGATAATTTTATTTCGTCCCCGTTTATTGGAGATGTAAATTGACATCGATTGGAAGGCGAAATAAATTGTTTGGCGCGCCCCAGAGCTGTTGACTCTGGGAGTTGGGTTGCTTAGAAAGAAATATCTGTGTTTCAATTCAAAAAATTACATTTCTCTAATGTTACGTTTAGTTAATATTAATATATTTATGTTATACGATTTTTATATAAAGCTTTATAATAGTATATTATTATTAGATTATTAATAGACACTTAAATTATATTATTATATTATATTATATTATATTATATTATATTATATTATATTATATTATATTATATTATATTATATTATATTATATTATTAATAGACACTTAAATTATTAATTTATTAAGTAAAATTAAGGATACCGATGCCCTTGCAATAAAAATCAGATTGTTTAGTATTGGGTAATAGGTATATCTTGTTAGGTAGGCATTGGTTACCTAACTATGACATAGTGTAGGCTTAACATTATATCTATAGGCCCATAACTAAACAGAAAATAGATATGAATAATTCTAAAGATGTTATACAAAGCCTCGAGGAAAATCCACTTCAGCGTAACACTAGTATTGTTTATGAGACAAAGCCCTTAAGAGACTTGTTACTTCAGTGAGCGTGTCAACGATGTAAATTAAATTAAATAATTACTCAATATTAAAACATACATACATAAACAAATATATAAAATTAGGTTAAAATATATACATATATAAATATATACATATACATTTACTTTTTAAAAATATATTAAAAACGGATTTTGGGTTCACATTATTTTTGGTTTCTTTAAGACGAGATTTAATTTACCGATTCCAATTAATTTAAAATGTTTTCTATTTCTTGTCACAGAAGAGTAATCTAGTTGTCTTTATAAAGGACATTAGAAACTATATGTTGCAGGAAGTATTCCCTTACTCTTTGTTTGTGGTATGTAGCGATGCACCACATTGTCCAGGGTCTGTCGCCCGGAACCTCTGCAACCTTTATATTACTATCCCTGGACCACCAGCCTCAGTGCTTCATAGTCCTGTGCAGTGTACATATGGAGTGCTCCAGAAAAGCTTGGACCTTAATAATGTAAGTTATAATAACATTAAATAAATTGATAGGTAAAGTGTTCATATTCTAATATTATATTTTTATGTAATTATGTTTGTGGAAGTTTGGTAATTTATTTTCTTAAATCCCATTAATTATAGGCACTTCAGTTGAACAAGAGTATTACCTTACAGATTTTAATCCGATACTAGTACTTAAAGAAAACTTACTTAAAACGCGTTCCGTGTTATAACCAGCTACATCTTAAATGTTAATTGCTGTCACGCCTTCGAGAAGGACGGTTGTGCAACAAACATACATGCACACACACACACACACACACACACACACACACAAACAAACATCATGCTCGTACATAAATACGTTATTGCATTGCCTTTGAGTTATTATAAACCTTTCATGTTTATGAAATTCATGTTAACATTGTTTCAGACAATATTCCTTATAGCTGTCTCTTATATAATGTCTTGATAACGACATCTTATTATGTCTCTGGAATAACTTATTTCTCTGTAAGATGGTAGTTATTTTTTATATACCTTCTAATTTCCAGATATATATTTCTTTTATTATAATCTTTGTTAATATGTAATCTACAAATCATAAAAATATTTCCCACATTGATTTTCAAAAGAAAACTACCGATTCAAATTTTCAACACATGTGACGCTAAAAAGAAGCCTTTTGAAACATTCAATAGCTAGTAATAAAAGTGCTAGGTGTAATAAGAGATGTTGGGGAAGAAATTTCCTTCTCACAGTAGACTTCCCACACAAAGGGTAGTCGACGATTCGAGATCATGTTTACCTGATGTCGAACGTTATTTGCTTATTGAATAGATCGCTTCTCTGGTAAATTGTACTGAATATGTACCGTGTATTTACTTTGATTTTAAAACATACAAAATAAAACAATATAACATATTATGTTTTGTAATTAAATAGGTTTCATTACTTTTTAATTCTGAATCAATATTTTTTTTTAATTTCCATAATGTTAAAATTTGTTGAAAGAATTGTTTAGTCCCGAGAAATATTATTAATTTCCTAATTCATACAACTATTTATGATATTAACATACACATGAATATTCTGAGTGTAAATACGTATATTATAATAAAATGTATTCGTCAGAATTGTAATGGAGGTTATGTGTTTTCGTAATAATTTGTTGTATTATTTAGCGAGAGCGCGGCGTGAAGGGAGGCGCGCGTCGATCGATACGCACTGCTCGGAACCGGTAATATGACTACGACTACGTTAATAATGAAAACGTTCAACGTGTTCGAGGAAACTGCACGTGGAATTTTATTCCCTTTCATCCAATGGCCGTGATGCAATATTTCAAATACTCTTTTATTATTATATACCAACATATAATAGACAACGTATTAGTTAAGGTTAGCTACGTGTTTGATTAAAGATGTAATTATAGACGTGTATCCACAACCTTACATCCTAATTATTAGTTTTACCGGTAGACAGACTATCTAATAAAGAATTAGGCAGTCTTTCAATAGAACCTTATTAGTTATTATAATCTATATTGATGTTATACTGTTATATTTGAAATATATAATACAAGCAACATAACATAATTGTTTATGTTCTATTTGAAGTTTATTTACTGTAATATTTAAACCGTATATAAAAATAATTAAATATGTGTCCATAAGAACTCGAAATTTAAATATTAAAGTAATGAAATTAGGTCAAACCTTTTTTGTGATTTAAACTGTTTTTTATTATTTTGTTTTCAAAGTTGGTACACACAATTATATTTTGAAAGACAATTGGGTAATTAAATGAAATAGAACAGAAACAGACGCTCTCAAAATTAGTTCCTTCCAAATAATATGACGCCTACAAGTCTGGGGCAGATTCGTCGTCTAGGGAAAATCTGTTTGTTCTAAGATTAGTTATCTTTTGTATTACCTTTTGTATATTTCAGTTTGGTATTACCTTATTATCTTTGGATCTGTTGAACATCTTTTAAAATACCTACAAAATGATATTTCTAATATAAATGTATGATTAATTAAAAATATTTAACTAATACCAGTATAATAATATCGAATCTCGGTGACTAGTACTCGGTACTTTACCTAAACCTAAACGCATATAAATTTGTAAGTATGTATGTATGTAGTATGACTTAGTTATTTATCTGAAAACATTACATTATTATTTTACAGTATTCAGCAATCGAAAGAGTTCTATTTGCTACTCGTGATTATTATTTGTTGTGCTGTGTACTGGAGACAGTAGGAAAAGAGACACCGACACCAAAAATATGTTAAGATTGTTCAAACGTTCAAACCTATTTTAGGTTTGAACGTTTTCGAGCTTAGATTTTATTTAACTTTTATCTTTAGTTTGGAGGTTCTTCATTCGTTCATATGTCAGTATGGCAGCGCCGCCGGTAGCTATTGAACACGAATCCAAAGTTTAATCAAAATTGGTTGATAAAAGCGGTCTCTACCTATATACAGAAACAAAATCATTTTTCCCTTGTTTCGAAACAATAGCTCACTCTTTGTTTTCACTCGCTCAGTAAAATACAATAATATCGTTTATTATTTTGGGAACGAAGGAAATTATATTTAAGAGAGAGTATAAATAACTATAAATATATTTTAATAAATAATAACTTACCTTACTTATTGCAGGAGGACGCATCATGGAAGGAAAATAAATAGTTGACGGAAGAAAAGAAAAGAGAAACTTGAAGAAAATAATCAATTCAGAAGGCAACCCAAAATTTGACAACTGCATTCGAGTGTGTGAGTAGAGTGTTAGAATATCTAGCACCATTCGAATTCAGTGCTCGAATTTGGACGATTTACAAGGACTGCGCCATTTTGTTTAAGACCAACTTCATTCCCGCGGCTTCGACTAGTTAATTATTATATTATTGTATATGTATTATACTACCCTTCTGTGGAAATGTTTATTGATATTATTCTTCAAAGAAACACTTCATTTAAATTTGTATCTTCATAGCCTACAAGGAACTGTAGGGTCAAAAGATATTATTACATTAATTTTATTAGTTGAAGATGTTTTATTTAGTATAGAAAAGCTAATCATAAAATAGAATATTAAAAGTGGTCTTAAAATTTCATAGTTTATTATCCTTGGACGTAAAACTATTTACGACTATATACAGAGAGAAGTTAATATTATTTTAAGGGATTCAACTCGTTTATTAGATCATCACAATACGAAGTTAAGAGTTTAAAAAAGTTAAAATAGTAATTGGTGAGCTAAATTCATTGAGAAAATGTTTTATTTACCTAAATGTGTACGTAATAATCTTGAAGATCTAAGGAAATATCTAGCTTTTAATTTATTTAAGTGTTATCTAGTCTAGCATTTAATGATTTTTTTCTAAGGAAATGTATAAGATTTAATTTATTTATGTTAAGAATATCATTGTCATTAGAATATCTAAGAAAATTTCTACTTTTTAATTTGTTTATATTCAGAATATAATATTATATAAAACCTATTTATAGTGAAAACTGTTACTTTAATCCAAATAGATTAGATTTTATAAATAGTATATATTTTATTATTTTATCTACTATAATTTGATTTGCTGAAGGAATAATTTAATTTGACTAAGCAATAATTGAATTTGATTAAGTAGGTAATGATTTAATTTGTTATAGTTGTAAATATTTTTAATTACATTGAATAATAAATAAAATATTATTTCAAAAAATCTTTGTAAATGGTACAATTTTTTCTCCAATATCTCATGAATTGATTGATAATTCTCTTTTTTTTATTATGGTATATGTATAACATAACCAAAAAGACAGAATTATTTTTAATATATTGGTATTTTTAATCTATACCTTTACATGTATTATTATTATCTAGGAACATATGTATACGTACTTTCTTTTTTATAACGAAAGTATGTATCTCTTCTTTATAAAAAAAGTATGTATGTATGTTCCTTATAAACTCCAAAAGGGTTGGAGCGATTTCTATGAAATTTTCAGAGAATCTGAATCCGAGTTTTTGGACAATAGAAGCATTTTTTTTTATTATCAATGAGTTTTTTTTACTACCGATATGCTGTTGTTTTTTATCTGCTAAAGAAACAAGTAGAAGAAAATCAAATTCAGGAAGAATCATAATTATTATTGCGTAGATTTCATTCATATATATTTTTTTTATTATGTGTTTAGAATTAATATATCTTTAAAGTAAAGCCGGTACATTAATATTATATGAAAGAAAAGACGTATGAAATAAAACAATGTTTACCAAGTCTGTGTATTTATTCTTTGACGAAACATTCAACTTAACTAAGTGCATAAATAGAAAAACGTTATTTACAAATATTACAACTCGACAGCCTGCTGCCGCCATTTTGAAGATACAGGAATTACGAATAAGTTGCACCCATTCTAATTATTTACAAGAATATCATTTTAAAATATTAATATTACATTTAGCATTTCTTTTAGCATTTAAAGATAATAAGATCATGTAATAGTTTTAATGTTTGAATCATTTGAATGTAAAACAAAGTTTTGACAGTCAGTTACAATCATAAAAATATAGGAAATTTAAGTTATAATAAACATTAATTTCTACAATGGTTTTTCCAAGCATTAACTAAACATACCAAATAAGGAACATATTGAAAAATAACCTTACAATAACGTAACTAATATTTACAGTACTTATATAGTAAAGTGAATTGTGCAAAGCGCATTATCTGAGGTAATAACTTAGCGTGTATCGGTGACTATAGTTGACTACATGGAGAACTCGTATACCCAAAGCCTTAGACGATCCAATTCAAACTCTATCCCGAGCTAATAAAGTCCATTTTATATCACGACCCCGCTTCTTGTGATGATTTTAGTCTGGTCCTTGGGTTTATCTTCGTTTTTGTGTTTGATTTGTATTTTCTTCCAAGTGTCACCGAGGGCTTTGCTGAAGTGATCGTCGACTCCCTTGGAGGTCTGGTCCGGTCTGGACTTATCGTTCCTGGAGGTCTGGATCTGCTTCCAAGTGTCTCCGAGTGCTTTTGCGAAGTGATCGTCGACGGAGAGGCTCGCATCATCCACCTCCATGGCTATGATGTTGGTCGGTTTGTCTGTCTTGAAGTGTATGGGGCTGCTGGCTCGGTCCTTGGTGTTAGGTTTAGGGCCGGGTGTCTCGTTCTTCTTGAACAAGGTCATGTAATTATCTCCCAGAGATCTTCTGAAGTGTTCGTCGATGACGGGGTCACACATTGACATTGATCCTGTGAACAAAACATATGTTTCGCATTATTAAAAGGGTTGGTTTGTTTCAACAGTTTTAGGGTAGTTTTGAATATTTTTATCTATTAATATATATTATAAATGTTTTATCTTATTTCTGCAATGAGTTAGCTAGTGATTTATAAAAACATTGCATATAGTTTTGATTTATTATAATATCTGAAGAAGCTGGTATAATACCAGAAATTCCTCTTCTAAGCAACATTTTTCCCAACTTTCGAGTCAGTGGTAATAATGGAAACCATCAGATAAGTTATAAGTTATAATTCGATCAACGGGCTAAATATTAAAAGTTATACTATATATACACTATGAACTATAAATTGTAGGTACATAGAAATCAAGATACAAAATTATATTCTATCACAATAAACAAAAAAACGGATATATATTTTTGTATACGAAAAAAACAGTTAAAACTGACAGAATCCTGTAAGGAGTGTGTATGTATGTGTGTATGTATGCTTGTGTGTTACCGGGCGGTGCGTCATTGCTCTTGATGACGGAGGGTCTGTCGTAGGGCGGCGGCGCGGGCCGGGAGCGGAGCCGCATGTCGATGGGCGCCTCGTGCTTCACACCGGGGTACTGGGGGGGAGCTGCACGGACAAGGGGGGGGCATTATTGTATTGTTATAAGTATTAAAATATTTATTTTCTCTAATAATGTTCGCTATTTTATTTTATTATTATTGTTGAGATGTTAGAAAATGTTTATATTTGGTTACACTTTATTTCTACATATACATTTTATTCTAATGCATGAAATTCACGGACGAAATGTTATATATTTAAAGCCAGTACAGAATGAAGTTAATAAACAATAGAAACAGAAATAAAGCCGAGTATACATTATAGTGAAGGTAAATTCAATCAGTACTAACTTAAATGAATGAAGTTTATCTATCTTTGGCGAGTGCACGTTCATTTCATTCATTACAGTTCTCTGTGTCATCGTAAATTCATTCATTATGATTCTCGAGTTGGTTCAAGTTGAGATAACAGAATATATGAATATATTTTACTTACATTACTTAGGTATATTTTATTATTATTAATCAGGGTTGCCAGGTTTTTTAAAGTAATATGGTATATTTTCAACAGTTGTATAATTATTTAAGGAAACTTTAAAAGAATATAAAGTACATGTATATATTTTTCTAATGTAGTTATTATTATATTCGTTTTATCCGTCAAATTTCTATTATTTTTGACCAAATTATATTAAGTAATATTAAATGAATTGAATAAATATTCCATTATGATGCATCGGTTCAACCGAGTCACAGATAAATGAAAATTATCTTTTTCTATAATATCATTGACGTAAATATAGTTAAATACTATATAACATGTGGCAGCCCTTGGTATTCTAAGAACATATTTCATTTGTTTCCAAAGAAGTATCCCCCTATCCTTATCCCGGTACTTAAAATTATCTTCCAATACACCAATTACGGCAATAAAATGTAACTGACACTTAAGAAAGCAATTTGAGGGGAAATAGTCATTAAGAACAGGATGGGTGTTATCTTTGACTTGTAATTAATTTAATATTAAATATACTAAAACAACTGCGGAGTGAAATAAATATATTTGTATAATAATATATAGTTTATACTTTGATGATGAAGAGATACCAAGACATGCAAAGCAAACCAAAATATTTGTCACCAAATCATATTACTTTTATTTACATCTTTATAATTATATTAAGCTGAAGAAAATAAATTTACTATCGACAAAAAAGAAACAAAATAGACATCATCTAGAATATTCTAGCATTGTCTACTGTCACAAAACAATAGAATCTTCTTCAAACCCCAATCCTAACACCAACTAACCTCTGACGGCATCTTCTCCCTCATCAGACAGTTCTCCATCACTGTGTGTCTGTACTCGTGTCACCGCTGGAGCAGTTCTTCTCTCGTTGAACGATTGGGACCTAAGCGCCATTTTGCCGTTTTCTCTGGAATATTTTAACGTGTTATTGAGCTTCGATTGTTATTTAATTATTAACAAATATAACAAATATTAAAATGTTTATTTTTAATAATATTACGAATTATAACAACGCATTAATTATTTTAAGAACAAATTTATACATTTTTAATTTATATAAATATAGAATGAAAAATAAACGATACGGGCCCCTATTCGACTACTGGGACTGGGGGAACCCGCGACTACTGGGAAACCGTCCCGTCGCTCTACCAACTGAGCTACCGTATCGCTCTATTTATTATTTTTCATTCTATATTTATATAAAATTAAATAAGCTTAACATGGCTATACATTTTTATAGATATTTTCAAACATTTATAAAGTTTCTTTAGATTTCATCTTTGATCACACAAAAGCAGTTTAGATTTTTTTTTTTAAATCAAATGAAAAACAGTGCAAAACATATATATTTATGAACAATAAAATCTGCGAAATCTCGAAATACTTTTAAAAAAGTAGTGTATACTGTATAAAGTAAAATCATAAAAATGTCTACGGTATATTTACGAACATAACTGAACAGAGTTGGCACGCAAGAAGCCACAGATGAAGTATTGAAAGAGTACATCGGAATATATAGAGCTATATTCCGGTATATTCCGGAAATGTAACATAAGAGAAACAGTTATAAATATTTCTTTATATGTAGTTTATTTCTAAAGTAAATATTATTCAAGATTACTCTTTGAATTTTTATTTAAATGGTTTTCTATTAGTTTTAATCGTAAGAGTCGTGTGTCGAAGTAAATAATTATAACATAAATTATATTTTTCCATAAGTATTTAGATTTTCTGAGTCTTTCTACTTTGAAATAATACCTAATTTATATATTTCTGACAGTTTCGTATATAAAACAAATTATTAATTATACCTAGGTCTATATTCCGGAAGGCGAGTAGTTCGTCTGTCTCGACGCCACTTGCCGGTGAGTTCTTTGGGCTGGGCGCGCGTTGTTTCGGGAGACAGCGTGCGGTCACCTTCGGACTCGCCGCTGGATGTTGTGCTAGGACTCTCTGAAACAAACAATTTATTATAAATTAGGATTTTAATTACAAATTTATTATTAAACTATATTTAGGTTACATAATATCTTCAAGTCTTGCTTGGTTTTGTTTTAAATATCCTATTAGAAATGTACCAAAAAAAAATAACACGCAAATATAGGAAGAATACGCAAAACATTATTTTATAGATACATAGTTAAATTAGTAGGTATAGTATTAAATACTAGTATTATACATAAACATTAATATAATAAAACAATTGAAAATTTATTCAACAAAAACAAACACTTTGAAGAACGTATATTTATATTTGCTATTCTATATTTTATACTAGATATTTTTTCTTATTGTTTATTTGTTGGAAAACCCGTTATCTATTCACTTGACATATTACACAACAAAACAGCACTTATAATAGTATTTAAATACTAACTGATTTTTCTTAAATCCTAATTCTAGTACCTTTTTGCGGTGACGACATCCAGGGTTGCCATAGAGGCATATTAAACTTAGGCGACTGAGGAGGTTCCATTGAAAGTAATTGCAGTTGATTTAACGAAGTCCGCGCCAAGAGTAGCAAATGGGAGGGAAGTTCCATCATCACGACACCATACAAAAACTTAATACACACAAATTCATCACATACAAAATAACAGATTCCGAAGCACTAGATGGATTCAATAATTATGATACACTGATATGCTTCTAAAACAGAAGATTGAGAAAACTGGAGGCAATCCCAAAGACAACACATCAGCCTCCAAGCACAGGTAACACTGAAGGCCGACTGAATAAAAAACTGGAAGAGATTACATTGGAATAAATAAATGAGATGAACAAAAAACAAACCGAAAACGAAAAAGGCATCATGCTACATCCACGACCGGACGTAGAGGCGCTTCCTTCGAACCTTATTATACAGGGTGTTGCTTTTTAACATTAAACTATAATGACTGTATGTATTGTAGCTTCCATTGTTACTTGGAAATGTGCTGATAGGTGACTCGAGCATGACCTTATTTTGACATTCCTATGACCTCATCTTTAACAAAGAAAACCACTGCATTCAAATGTATTATGTCCAAAGACCTTTTGTGTTTTCGATGTCACCTTTCCCAATACCGCGATGTCAACACTCGTCTAATTAATGTGCATTATAATTATAAAGCGAAAATCTTTTGTATTGCTTTATTAAATATATATATATTTTTAAAGACAAATTCAGTTATTGAGATTATATTATTTTAAATGTCACAGGGGGCTTCATAATCTTATAAATAACGGATACGAGGTACATCAAAATGCAGAAAAATAATCTGTGGATTATTTTTCCCCGCGTGGGAATCGAACTCACTACCTTTGGTTCAGCAGTCAGTGTAACTAACCACAAAACTAACAGGTCATGACGATTATTATTATTCTAAGTTAAATGTATAAAATATATATAATGGTGATATTTATTTGATCAGCCTGTGTATGATTGAACCTGTTCGGTCCATTCATGAAAGTGCGTGAGCGCAGGGCGCGGGGATTAATGGAGCCCGCACTCCCCTCCACTCCGTCTCCCGTACAGCCTCTTCACACTACACGCAACTATAGACTCTATTCATACAACACTAAAATTGCTTTGGTTAAATCAGTTTATAAATCAATGCAATGATTGCAATTTAAATTCTATGTAAATAAATATAAAGTTCAAAGTTATCATCAAAACGAAATGTTAATGATGAAGTTTTAAATTACGGTGGTTGTATCCTTGGAAGGTTGTGTTTTATTTTGATGCTGTGATGGGGGGAGGGGGGGTGAGTCGATCTGTGAGAAGCCGCGCTCTGTAGCGTATAGGCATTAGCTTTTTTATTGTCTAATAGAGCGAAGGTAAAGGGCTGCCGACAGGTAGACTGAGGTTGGCGCCGGGAGAATAATTAAAGTGAAATTAACAGAGACACAATATTGACTTGGAATTTAATCTTCCTGGTAATTGAACGTTAAACTATTGCAATTCATATTACTACTGGGTTATTGTAATGTTATTCTTCAACCAATACTGTACAATACAAATAAAACTATGAACCTTTGGACGAGTTTCGGAATTTATTTTTAAACATTAGACTAATATAACAAACGAAATAAATCTAATTCTATATTATTGTGACATTACATTGTAATAAAATCAATTTCCCTTAATTACAACTAGCACATATTTCTCGTCAGCATTCCGTTAATATTTAAAATAGTTAGATAGTACCTCTCGCTCTAATTACTTCCAGACACGACGCCAAAAGAAATATATTTTAAATCGTTCGTGTAATTAACAGATGTTGTTTTATTATAGTATTCTTTTTTCACGTCTATTCAACCGAAGCGTCGGCTACCTGACTGCCATTATTGACAATGAAACAAATAACATTATAAATTAGTATTTTTAATATAAATTATTCTTTAGATGCCTAAAAACCGTTCAGTAACAAAATACTAACATATCTTAATTGATACTAAATTTGAGACATTTCTACACAACGAAATCTAGCTAAGTTTGTATGAGTAGGTACTAGACAATTGATAAGCAATACATAAACTATTTTTTTTTTCCTAAATATATACCTAATACACATATAACACTCGGAGCCTAGATAAATACATGTTTTTATTGCAAACATCTACTAGTGTGGGGATCGAACCTACGACTACAGGTACAAAAAACTGAGGTACAACCATTGAGTCAATCAGTCTTTTTTATTTATTTTATTATAAACACTATTAAACCACAAATTTACGATAAATAAGCTTAACTTCATTCGTGGTAGAGTGCAATTCTAGGTTCTAGGTCTTAATGTAGATCTAGACTCATTTGGCTGCAGCTCGTATACAAGCTGGCTAGACTAGATTAGAAGATCAACGCAAAGTAATTATAGACTCGTATACGTTGTCTTAAATCCTTCGTTTCCTTCTAGTCTCCTTCATTCCTCAAGAGTGACGCATCTCCAACTATCCGTATGTACAGATATATTCATATAGATAGATTCCTCGATGCTTCTATTTAATTTTATACACTATATATTATAAAAGAATATGCTTTAACAAAATTCACTGAAGCATAACAAAAATATTAAATTGCCTCAATAGTATAAATGTGCAAGGAATGCAAGGATGTGATAATTAGTTCGTCGGAATGCAACAACGCAGCCAAGCGTGGTTCGAGAACATTCTTATGAGTATTATTTAACAATGATAATTATTTTAGTTGATGTACAACCAGTTAATATTAATATATGTTTCATATTTACTAAGTAACGCAATTCCTTTTAAATAATTCAAATGACATGATTTTTCTACACATGTTGCTTACTGTGACCACATATTAGTACAAAAATAAGGCACTGTATAATTCCTATTTTTCAATATTTAAAGCATTAAGTCATTATATTAGTGAAAGAATTAAACTAGTAGTTCAGTTGTTGGTTTTCATAGTGTTATTTAGGAATTACGCTTTATTTAATTATAATTTCGGAGTCGGAGTCGCCTGATGATGATATACGAAATCGGTCGCAAATAAAATTGTATCGCATATTTAAATATAGTGAAACTTTGTACAAGTAAAAATTGTGTTCTTAATCGTAATTAATTATAATTTATTCTCAAGTATTCATTATGACTCGAATACCTAATATTCATTGTTATAAAATATATATTAAATAACTAAAAGAGTATTAATGTAGTTCCTTGCCAGTTTTTATCTATGGAACTGACCACATTTTTGAATAAAGCTCGTGTAGTTGGCTTCAATGAGATAATTTGTTATTTTTATTGGATAGCAGCATTATCATCGATGGATTAATAAGTGATCAGTCAGGTAGGTACTTGAGAAATAATCGCCGAAAAACTGAATTTCTCATAATGCACTAATCCTTGAATCCGCGTTGAACTAACAGTCAGAATGGCTGTCAACCTATTAATATACATTATTAAAAATAAAAAAACTCTGACAACTAAAAGGTTTTTTGGAAAACAACTCAAGAACTGTGATCATACACATATATTTTAATAATTATACTTATAAACATATGAAAAAAGTTTGGTACCTCAAGAATTTGTAGCAATACAGGCAATGTTACTATTATATATACATCTAATACTAACAGTAAACTTTATAAGTATAAATCAATTGGTAACAAAAAATTGGTATAAATATCTCCCATTATTGCAATTTTGATATAATTTTATTAGCGTTTATAAATATTAATATATCCGGAGGCAGCCTCGAGGCAAGGAGAGTAATTCGGAGGCAAGCATGTGCTGGCTGGTTAGCTTAGGGGCCTGTTTATTTGCACGCAGGTAATATTGACTATTCTTTAAAGGGGAGCTAACATTTAGGGATGTTCTCGTTATGGTAGCATTATCGATTTTTAGGAAATTTATATTAAAAAGCATTAAGTGCAGTGACTTATGTCAAGCCTCAAGACTCGTCTGAACTTGTGTGAAGTTTTGAACGTTTTTGATACTTTAGTTATATATGTCTTCAAATGATATATAAATCGATAAATTTCTCTTTGATATCAAATCAAATGTTTAAAATTTAAAATCAGCATGATAATATGTAATTATATCTAAAATTCAATATGTATAAAGAATTAAAGATAATTGTATCGAATCTCGTTCTCGCGTGGAGCGGTAGCGAGTGCCTCCTGCCTCCGCGGCCGCAGGAGATAAAATAAATGATGGTATTTATGTATGCACGCCGAGGAATGTCTGAATGGATACAGTGGCTGTGACAGTTTTTATACTTCTTTTGTGATTTGGTGTTTGAGTCGTGAATAAAAAATGACGAAAAGAAAGGTAATTAGTATTATAAACGTATGTAATTGTATTGACAAAGGACAGACAAACTGCAGCAGGATTTATATTATTTATTGGATATAATGAAATAAGATTTAGTTATTAAAAATGTTATGTAATACAATTGTGTTCATGTTTCAATATCTCCAAAACAGACAAGAGTGTTTGTTTGTGCGAATTACGGAAGACGGCCCCGGATGTTTATAGCGAAAGTACGGGAAGCGATCAAACATTCCGCATTCCATTGTAGCAAGCACTAAATAATACTTAGGAATAGTAAAACGCTACATATATATAGTTACATTATTAGTTTACATAAGCGAAATATATATTTTTTATAATAATATATTTTTTTGAGAATCTCTCCTAACAATCAACTAGAGTCATCTTTGAGACACTTTGAAAACCAAAACAGTGTCGCTGGCGCTATCTAGCGAGTCCCTTGAACCTTCAGCAATCTCCTCCAGAGGGAAGCACCGTGTACATTCATATATTCAAAATGTATGTTAACTTCAATACTCTCATAAAGTGCTCAAAGATTTTTTGTATAAAGATTTTTTTGTAACGAGATTTATTATTGTAAATGAATTTCTTCGTTGAAATATTTCAACTAAAAACGATGTGTCTAAGTCCACGCCCTGTATATGTGACCTTCACGTTGTATAATAAAACAGCACCATGTACATACGAGGTAGCCCTGACATGCTTCGTCACAAGTAACCCTATGTGGATGTGCCTTGTTATATTAGGTTGCTATACCTATTGTAGAGTTAAGAAATACACATTGAATTGATGAAAACCATCATAAATGCCTGTTTAACCGATTACCCAAGTGATAATTTATTCGTACATAAACCCAGATATGATTAAGTACACAAAAGTTAACGTCAAATCTTTATTATTTATACGTAAACTAGTATTAGTAGGCATCTTGTGGTAGTGAGTAAGCGACATACCGCGGCGTTGCATCACTGTACATGACTATGTACTGTTATAAAGAATTTTATTATCGTCTGCATTCAGTACATGGCAATCATTTTAAAACGCGTAAACATCCGAGTGCCTTCGATTACATGATAAAATTCCAGAGGTCAAACTAGAGGACTTTGAGCTATTTGAGATTCCTATCTTAGTCGTGATATTTTAATAGTAGAATTTACTGAAAGAGGAATAAATAATGTTAAGAATGTTTAACAAGATATGAAATATGATTTTAATGTTGTCAAATAATACCTACTTCGATACCTGAGGCGTTCAGTTCTATATCTATCTAGCAATTGTTATATTTCTAAAATGTTTTAAGACCTTTACGCAATCGATTCTTAGATTCTTTCACTTTTGTTAGCGTAACTTTTTTAAATCTCTGGCAAACACAAGTTTGACCCCAGTTGATTTCTTTTGCATTTATTTTTATAAATCTTAAATATAATGTAGATTATTATTCATTTTTTTTTTGTAAGATATACTTTGTCCTAATCTTAATATGTGCCTCATTGTATCTTATGGTATTTCAATCAATGTTTCTTATGGTTTTTCTTACTTTTTTGTACTGTACTCATATTCTTGTTATATATAATATAGCATATGTTATAATTATGTATCCCAAAACTTATAATTTAAACTTAAGAAATAAATTTGCAAATAAACAAAAAAAATATGTGAAATTTTTTTTTGGTATTAGTATATATTTGGTATATAGTACAAAATTAATAGATGACAATTAAAAATATTAGCAATATAAAAAATAAATTAAAAAATAAATACTAATAATATCAATAAGTAAAAAATATTGACAATCTTCGAATACTTGTTGTACTAAAAGAATTAAAAAAGAGAAAATCATAATCCAACTAAGTAATTACAAAGCTATGTCTGGAATTCGTTAGCTTATTAGTATCATATGTTAGATCAAGACAATAGATAGACCAGATAACTCGAATAGCAGCACTCTTGCTGTCAATGAAATGGAATTTGCTGCCATTAGAAATTCTGCTCTACATGATGACTTCATTGCTGTCGGGATTCCGTCCACGCTGCTGGTCACGACACGCAAACATTCTCTCATGACTGTCCGAAGAATGGTGCTTTGGTTTTATTCATTTCGTTTTTGTTATTACTGAATTTTCGTAATTTTATTATAATTTATCTGAGATATGATATATAAGGACATTATTTGAGACTATTACTATGTTTATCCTAAAAAGTATATTTGATTTTTCATTAGCGTTCGATAAAAAGTACAGGATAACGTAAATAAAAAAATATAAATAAAGAGCCAATATATTAATTCAAAGGAGTTCTTGGAAAAAAAAAGGTTTTACTTGCACAGTATTTTAATCTATTTATGATATGCGAGAGATTGTATAACGCTTTATTCTGGATTAACCCATAGTTTTAAATAATTTCCTCAAGGTGTGATCAAAGGAGTTGATTAGGTCCGTTGCTATTTATATATGAGGAAAACAAACATTTCCCTTAATAGTAATTACCTACTGTTAAATATAGTTTTTTTAAGATTTCGTCGGCTCTCTCTTTGACTCACATGAAGTAATTTATCAACATTTAAAATTTATAAAATCCATACATTTTTAGTGTAATTGTTATGATGGTCGAAACTATTTTTATTTCTTTTCACGTTAACAAAATAAATTAAATTAATAGTATTAAATTATTAGAATCAAAAAAAAAATTTATTATCGCATCATCTAGCTTCTTATAACACTAATAGTCGTAGTTATAGCCGAAAACACTTTTCGTATTTTGTCTTGAAGTTATTGAATTTTTTGGAGTGAACAGTAACCTAAATGGTGGATGGGGCTCTAATTTTATCAAAATTTGTTGACAGCCCAGACAATCAGACCAAAACTTCAGAAACCAATACGTCTTTAAAATTTCTATTACTTACATCTGCATCCATTGAATTTATCTTTCTAATTATTATTGTATATGAATAACGACTTTTATTTTTTGATGTATAGACGTCATAAAAAAAATATCTTTCAAAATACTCCATAATCAAATGAGCACTGCGGTAGAAGCAGAACAAAAACAAAGCAAGATTAAATTATAAATTCGAAAATAATTCTGAATTTATTACGTTTAAGAATTTAAGCTACAAAATTGAGAGGTGATAGAAAGCACCTTTTATTTTATTTTATTTTTTCAAAAAACCTAGACCATAGTAGTGTATGAAAGTTATAAAATTTAAAGATTCCCACAGAAAAAAAACATTAACAAGTTAATATTTTAAATTTTATCAAAATGTCGGCCATTTAGTTTGTATGCCAAATACTTTGTTTTCTTTATGAAATATCAGACTATTTGTATTTACTCCGAGTTGCGGCAATTATTATAAGGATAACATAACAGCTAGAGACTTTAATAATTACTTTGTATAAAAGACACTAGAGTAGCATGGGACTGAACTTATAAAATTTTATAAAAACAACACACAAAAATAAATAATTTCATTGGTGTGAGACACGTCTTAAATTTAAGACATTGAAATGATTATTTGTGACAACAATAGTAATCGAATGCATTCCTCACAATGTTAGTAACTGTAGTCCGCAACTCAACCTACATTCTGCATTCTTTTCGAAACCGTAACACGCCTCAGCGTTCCGGATATATATCATCACACAATAATAACCTTTATTACACCTCAATAAAATACATTTCTCAATAAAATATAGAGCACAATATAAACTATTGAATTTATAGAGAGCTGTAAAACTACATACATAGCTCATGATGATTGAACAGAGATGTTGATAAGACGAGATTTTAAATGGCAGTTCGTTGGAAACCTGCAATGGATATAGTTGGCCAAACCCAACGTGTTGTAACGAGTATTGCGGATTTAGCTAAAGAGGAGGCAGAGGCTCAGAGTTCGCTTCGAGTGTCGGACGGCTGAATTCCTGAGCGCTTTCTCTAGCAGGCTGTCGCACGCACGCAGACCAACGAAAGTAAACGGCAATGCGGCGTGTCATCGCGTTGCATAATTATTTGCGATCCAGCAATTGTTTGTAAACAACTAGAATACATCACTGGACAGTATGTTGCGTGATTGTATTTTGATTAGGCATCTAATTATATGCATTCCTCTATCTGCTGAAACGCAATTATTTTTAAACAATACCTATCTTGTTTAAAAAGCGAAAAGTGATCTATATCTATATAATTATACAGTTTCATCTAAATTTAATTGTTTTGCTAACGAGTTTGCGGTTATTTCCCTGATATTAAATGTGTTTTTAAATGTTGAATGTCTGATAATTTAAATTACAGTTAGTATCGCAATGAAACTTCACACTTGTTAAATTCATATTGGTATGCGGAAAATGTTGGCAGAAGCATGAGTAGGTAGTTTGGGCACCGGTGCAAGTCAGTGAAATTCGTGTAGCTTCGCATCGAGTTAGCGCTCATCAAGAAACGAACGAGGCGATAAAAAGCCCCACTTTCTCATCATTTAATGTGAGGTTAAGGAAAAGACAATTTTCGTACAATCATTGATACACAATAGCAAAGACAACCAAGCGTTTACGACCCCGCATTACCCGGACGTGTCGCTTGAATGCACTGCACAGGAAAAAACTAAAAAGAAACAATCACTGGTGACAGTACGAAGTACGATTACAATATGAGGGAAGTTCAGTTTAATGGCGAAACCTTTATCGCATAACCAGTCTGCTCTGACAATGGAAGCATTGTTCTGGATGTCGAGAGAAACGCACTGTTCTAGCTGCGGTTAACATATTAGTATACCAAGATATCCAAATACATGCAACTCATGGTCAGACTGCAGATATACAATGAGATAGCCATCGAAATATACAAACAACTATGAATTCTTCTTTAGGACGAGAACACATGCCTGGGTTTTTAATTAGATTTTTTTTACATATTTGGGCTCATCTGGTAATGGCTACATTCTAAATATATATTTTTTGATTTCCTAAAGCTATTGACAAGAATATAAAACATGTTTTGACATGAACTTACAAAATATTTAACATTTCTAACGGTCCTTTATAGAGACCACGTGACGTTAAAATAGATGTATCCATACCCTAACAGAGGATGACTATTAACAATGTCAGTTGTAATCTGGAATGTGACCCGCCTACAAGGCCGCGTATTGATAGCTGCAGTGGACACAACGGACAGAACTAACAAAGTTTACTGGTCATTTGGAAATATTCTACTTCCAATTGTACTAAAAAAACACAGTAAACACACACATACAAAACACAGTATTTTTTTAATATTATTTTAAACCATTCTTTTTTTCCCACGATTGCACAACTAGGAGGCCAAAAAAGACTAACATTATAATATTTTAAACCACATTCAAAAGTGGCGGCTCTTTGTGTCAAATTACCAGTTACCGCCATGTGGGCAGCCATACTTTATCAACAGTATTAAATATCCAATATTAAGTTTGGTCCACATTATTTTCTATCTACGTAATTTCAATTATTTACCTCTTTTAAGAGTCCAGGTATTTTTATCCTCGAGTTCTTTTGGTTTTCCTTTTGTTAAGGATAATTTCGTTTTGAATGTAATATCTCTTTATTTCCCTATAATTATGTACTTACCAAAACTTTCTGTATCGCTGGCGGGGTAAGCTGTACAAGGTTGAACCATTGTTGCTGCACGAGATAGAACGTCCAGGGCTGATTCTATCTTCTCCATCTGGATCTAAAAAAACATTGATAAATAAATTTCTATGTTTCATAATATTTATATCTACAAGATTACTGTTACATAACTAAATATAAATTATCATAAAGTGATTAATACAGAGCTTACCAAAATATTAAATTTAATGAAAAATATATGCAATTAATATAAAAATAATCCACGCTTTTCTCATCGCTGCGATGTTTTGATCACACTAAAGCCGGTGTTGTCAAAAGCGGAAACATTCTATGTCTGGGCACGTAAAAATATTTGGCTCGGAGAATGAATGTCGGTACGTTAATACATATACCTAATGGCATGCAAATACCGAAGCGAAAATTCCAAAGCACGTAAACGGCTAGACGGTGGACAGACGACCGTGAGCGGCAACGAGTAAATAAGAGTTGATTGTTAACTAGATTTACTAATACTAATATTATAGTACCAGCCATACACTACATTCCAACACACGGGAACACAGCCAAAGGACCAGTTGAAAATGATTTGATTACTGACACGAATAGTTTAGTTGACACACATATCATGAGATTAGTGAAGTTGTATTGGGAATATAAGATACTTCAAACCTTAAATGTTCAATTATTTTATCAATATATTAAATTAATTAAAACGTTTTCTAATTGCCTGGCCTTGATCCGTGAGTCTTTATCAATCGCATTATACATACGATAAAGGACATTCCAAGCGTATAATATAATAAATTTAATGATGGCTGCTAATGTCATAAATGACGTGAAATTTCTGGAATGTGGACATGTGTATGACATTAAACTTTCAAAGACGAGATCGTTGTCCGTGCATTAAATAAGGTATAAAAACTTTGGAGTGATAGTGTGATGACTCTAATGATGTGGAATTTGGTACATTAACCACAATAGAATTTTTCTTGGAGGCGGAGCCACGAAGGTATCGTGTGGTATGCGTACCGTATAGTAAAGTTCGCCACTAACAAATAATGAGTACAAAAATATGTACTTGAGAATTTTGGGGACATAGATATATATCCCTTTCTTGAAATAATAGTACAGTTTCAGACAACATTATGATATATAAAATAATAAATAGATACTAGTAGAAAAGTGACCGTTCCCATGTGATAAATTGTACTTTCTTCCCTAATATGTTCGAAATAGGTTTCCAAATGGTAAATATTAACTATGTATGTAGATAGGTAGTTGGTGGACATTTCTTAAATAATAAATTTATATACAATAGTGTCTGTACATTTATGGTCACGGATCCGTTGAACGGAACAGGAACTAGTTATTATGGTATGTAAGGTATATTAATACTAAGAAGTATTACGACGTTTTAAACTATTACTAGTCTTTGTTACTTTTCATTTGTCGAATAACATTTGAAAACTTTAAAAATTATCAAAATATGCCAAATCCTGACGTTTTGTTTACATAATGTAATTAATAATGTATAATTCTTTTTTTAGTTAAGAATGATATTATTGTAACATGTTTTGTTGTCGAAATATTTGGAATATGATCTTGACTACTTACCTATTAAGTATGTTTTATTTATATTATATTTTGACTAGAAATATTGTAAATATAATCCTATAAGGCACCGAGTTAACTCGAAAATCCCTAAACGAGAGTCACACGATGATCGAACCTTGACATTCCTTGCGGTAAAAATAATAATCTATTTTGGTTCAACTATATCGTAAGCAAAATTAAACTTTTAATCCAGACAATAAGGTTCAAATCAAATTGTTACACTAGTAGGAATGCCCGCATTTGGGGTGGCTGTCTTTTACGACGGTTGCCACCCCTGCTGCGCCTGCGCACGTGTCTTTGAAGGGTCGGGACGGCAGATGTTCGACTTCGAAAGTTGTAAGGCTGCCGGCTGGCCACTCGAAATTCTATTGCCATTGGGTCTTTACAATGTAGGGTACGATTTGACTAGACACGATAGTTTAGTTGTAATATTTAGATAATAATAATGTAATGTTTCTATTTTAATAATATATTTACTATTAAAAACATTGGCCTATATTTTAGTAATGTTATCAGAGACGACACAAACAACTGAACATTATTGTTTTAGTGTTATTGATAACAATTTTATACTGTAGCAAATTTTAGCGCACAATAGTTACAAAGGATATTATTGAAATTAAACGTAATTATCTAAATGTTTATTTTTTTCTAAATTAGTGTGGACCTTCGCGGTGATTACGAAATGCGTTCTTCCTAATGAGATATAATGAATAAATAAATAAAAAAAATGATCTACAAATAAAATGAACTTCAAAATGTAATAACAATTTACGTCCAATGGTAAATATAATATCTAAATCATAAATAAGTTACTACAATATTAATCTGATTGGGGATTCATTAATTGCATCATGGATCTCTACGTCTGGTCTAAGTCTGTATTATTGCGGGTCACATTGGGTAATCGGCGAGCATTATCGACTCCTTATCATCAGGGCCGCGGGTGTGAATGTTTATAAGCGCGTATCACTCGCATTCCTTCTTATTATGTTAGCGATTCTTCGCTACAATGCCCTCGGTTCGTGTAGCGGAGTTTTTTTTGCGCGGCGCGTTCTTAAATCAAACCGGTAGGTAGGTCTTAACTCGTACTTATTACAATACTTATTTGATGCTCACGATTGTAATGCCGCTTCATCTTAAGGTTACAATTATAATTACAGTGAATACTTACATCAATTCCCACGATGCAACACAATATACGACTAGCAGTCTTTTAGTCACTTTATAATTTAAACTTTAATTATCACAATGTTATGAAGACGCAGATATTCGTAAGATATGTAGTTAACTTAATAACAATGTAAGAAACCGGCGAAGAATAAAAATCAATATGAAACGATCCGCAAAAACTATGTAAGTTAATATTCGCTTGAAAAACACGGTCCGTAAGTCAAAACAATAAAAACTTGTACGTAGAATACAAATGCTCAGTGGTTTACCGCTTAATATCCATTTTATTTTATTTAAACTGATATAGTATTTGTTGTTATTTTATAAAATCCAACTACCGCGCCACGAATCTGTTGACGAAATAGTCGCGTTTGACATTTGAGCCGAGCCCACTGCGATTGGAATCCTCGGAATGTCAAATATTTTCAGTGCTGCCATCTGTGTGAAGGCATCTCACCCGTCCGGACGGCGGCACACTGGAGTGCTTATCGAATACGTTATTAGATAAGACTAAATTGCTCCATATCAATATCGAAGTTTACATTATAATTTTATTTTATTGAATTTTATTGCATGCATAACTTGCTTACACGAATAGAATTTTCACTAGACTATGAGAAAGTGCCACAACACGTTTGTTCTGTTGGAATGCATCTAAGTTAGTGCCGCCGCTGAGTGACTTCACAGGCGCAAGCGTGATGGTAGGCCGCGCGTCTACAGCAGGGTTATCGACACATGGCGTGGAGGCGAAAAGTAGGGTCGGCATTCGAGACCTGATAGCTCTTGTGCATGTACCGTAGCATAACTGGCTACTATTGTTTCGGCTCGTTACCTTATATTAATCTAAACCTATTGTATTATAATAATGTAATTTGATATATTTGATTCTTTTCTTAAATGTAATTGTTTGAAATATAAACTTATTATAAATTAGTGCCATCTGTTTGCAGTATTATGAAGTTTTATGACAGAAGCTATGCACTTTAGACTTAGGGCTTGTAACAGATTAAGTAAGAGGACGCTAAGATGCTTAATACATACATTTATTATGAAATATACCAATAACAAATAATACACTATACAGTCAGTTGCATTAAATATGTATAGTGATAGGACATCACTAGTTCTGTCAAAGTAACGTAAAACGTAAACAAAAACTCTTCATTACTAATATTATTTTGAACGCCAACATGTGTAGGTAGATAATAAAAACAAAAAAAGCTACTGCTAATTAGATATAACGTAACAAAGTTTATTAATCAAAAATAGCATTAGGTCCAATCGTTCGGTTGTACTTAATAGGCAGCAACACAAAATTTTATTAAAAGATGTAGTAGAGAACTCGGAACTTAAGAATCTATAGATTATCTTATTTTTCTTGTATTGTTTAAAGAGATTTGACAACGATCCATCAATATTCTCGCCGGTTTAGGAAATATATTTAGGATGTAAAAACACTACTAAGTAAGTAACTGTTTACAAACTCATATTTAGGGGAGAGTAGGGTAATGGGAGTCAGAGGGTAATGGGAAGAACGAAGGCCGAAAGAAGCTACATGCAAAAATTTTAACTTCAACGCCATTAAAAAAAAATTTGATAGCAAAATAAAATAAAGAAAAAAGGCAAAACACAGAAATAAAATAGGAAATGGAAAGGTAATGGTCAGTGAATAGAAACTAAAGTACCGAAGAATATCTGATCTGATGTTGGGACTAACGATTTGTGCCAGGATGACGAGGATAACGACGCAGAAGATGTTAGAAATAGGTGCCTAGTATGCAACGAAGAAGAAACCATGAAATATGGTTCAGCTGTACCTCATGTCGACTATGGGCTCAGTCGGAATGCACAGGATAGGACTCAGCACAAGGATAACCTTGCGCATATCGCAGACATAAGTCTGCGATATGTGCTAAATTTTCATTGATTCCGATTGCCCCCAAGGTGAACACCATTACCCTCATATCGGTGCAATGGGAGTCAAATGTGTTTTTTTTAAACTTCATATTATTTTCAAAGTTGATTGCCAAAGTGATTGAAACTCATCTCAGTTGATAGTAAATGAAGTATATTATGTTTAAAGGCGGTTGCAATATATATGTTGTGTTGAAATTATTATTTTTTTAATTTCTCGCTTAAGTGACTCCCATTACCCCCTTTTCCCCTACTATTGATAGCTCTTAATGCTGTACAAGAACACTCACTATTTCATGTGTTTTTCTATGATATAATTCTACATAATATATACCAACCGACCCGTTGATCGCGTGATCGCAGACGCTTAAGACGCAGCGTATCGTATCGCAAAGGGGCTCGGGTTCGATTCCCGACCGGGACAGGTATGTATGTGTCGAGCATAGATGTTTGTATTTCTGGTTCTGACCGTTTATTAAACATATTCGAAGTATTTATGTGTATTTCTATGTATTTGTGTTGTTGTCTAACATCCTTAACTCAAGGAAATTATTTGCTTAGGTACTTAGGGGTTAGGTCAATTTGTGTAATTTGTCCAGTGATATATATACACATATTTTTAAATTTACTTGTGCCAGTACCTAATTGAATTTGTTTTAAGCCATATAACAATTTATAAAATATTTTTGCATTAGGTATGTTTTATTGTAAATTGTAAAAATCATGTTTAGAGTTTGGTTTATAATAAAAAGAAATTAGATAAAGAGGAGAAACAGATAAATAATCGAAAATATTTTTTTTTATGTTTTATGAACAGATTTCTGATTCGATCTCGTTAATATTTTCATCAGCTGAATGTCAGTATACTTATATCAATTCAGTAATTACGAATTTATTTTTTAAAGCATGCACAATAGGGACAATGTTAATTCATAATTGGTTATTTTATGACGAATGGTGTAGTGTGGGAATAATAAATTAAATAACAGTTCATGACACATTATTTATTTGTTCTAAAACAATAAAATAACATACAACAAAATGCAATTTCAAAAAAATTTTATGACATACGGTGAATAAATAAATATCTGTTTTTGTTATAACTTACACTAAAATAGATGATATACAGGATAACCATCGGCAACCCGAAAACGAGTGAAGGACTGAATGAATGAGAATATTTTGAGTTCAATGATTTAAACGAATGAAGCCCACTTCAACAAAACATCTCACAATTAAATATCTAAAACCGGAAACTTTAAATATGTTCCTTATAAGGTTCGTTCGTTTATGCACAATGTGACCTATAGTTAACTGTGTACCCAGTTAAATTTTCTAATATAACAGAGTATAATCAAATACACAAATTGACAAATGATCAAATACACAAAAATGTATGTATATACCAGTTTTTTGCCTAGAAGTAATAAAAATAAGTAAAAAGTATAGCTACTAAGTAAGTTGGTTCTTTATTGCTAAAACAAAAAAAAAATGTATACATTTGGAAATATTCCTGTTCTTCTCTGTCTTTCTCTTTCACTGTTATGTATATACTTTTATATTTTCCACAAAGTATATAATAGTGTATTCATTATAGAGTAACTTAAATATGTATACCAAGAAGTATTCACTATTCAGACGCTATCGGGTGTTCGGTTATTATCGCGTAGATCAAGTTTAATTTCAAACAATACATTTGTGTTTACATAACAATTACTAGTATGTGTGAATACTCAGCTTTATACCGACTTGTAAGGATTTGATATCAAAGCATGTATTCATGGCCATAGGTCTTTTGTAATACCTGCGCTCTTGGCTTTTATAATTTATTGGTTGTAAAATGGAATACATTCCTTAAAAATTATGTATATTTAATAAACGTTACAGAAACAGTCAAGATGAATGCAGAAATATTTAACATTAAAATAATATGTTGTAAAATTGAAATAATAATTTTTTATAGTTCCCTGATTCTTATTTATCAAGTCGGCATTAAGTCAAGGTATATTTAAATAGGTGAGCCTAAAAAACACAAAGCTATCTAACAACATCTAAAACGTCGCAATATTTAAAATTAACTGTCACCGCCGTTTTTATTTTGACGACCTAATAACATAAATATTATACCTAAAGGAAACTCCCTTGCAAGGTTAGTCATAATTCATTTCATCACATGTAGGTATACTAAAATATTTATAAGTTTACTTACAACTACACATCTCACTAGGGAATCGTGGGGTATCCTACCTCTAAAGATTAATACATAATTAACCTCTTTAGTTGTCTTTGGTTCTTTTTGTTGTAAATATAAGAATAAAATATTGTTTATATTTAAGTTTATTCTCAAGCATTTTTTTCATTATCTATTGTATTAAATGACTAATAGAAGCTTTGTTTTTGTTTCAATTGGACATCTATATTTATATTATTCCATTGTACTTAAAATAATTTATTAACATCGAGAAGAAATTGATTATTTTATTGTAACATGATTATATCTTCATGACACATCGTAAAAAATAAAGGAAAAAAATATATATGTAAGTATTTTGACTATAATCGTTTATAACCTATATGTCACGTGCATAGATCTATGTCATAATAAAGATAACTGTTCCTAATTTATCGTTATCCATATTAAGTAACAGTAACTACATATACGTTCTTTATCGATGCAACAATTACTATATAAATATTCTACACATAAGCTGTGCAGAAAAAACACTTTTTTCTCATAAGACAATAGATATAAAAAATGTTTATTTATAAGACAATAACATTTTTAGAATCTCTGTGTAACTTAAGCGTTATGTTAACTCTATACGAAATAAAAACTTCGTTTCTTTTCAAATAAAAAATATACAGCGATCAAATGGCGGTCGTTGTATATTTGTTTCACTTTTGGCAAATCGACAATGACATTGTGGGAAATCAAAAACGAAATAGGTTTTATACTTTCGATAAAGACAAGAAAAATGTTTACAATTTAAATAACCTTAAACCATTCTCATTGTAATTTAAGGGAATGCAAATAATTCAATTCAAAACATTTATACAAATATCTAGAATACATGTTAATTACATGATAAATCTATCGTATCTACCTATATTTATAATATATAATTCATATATTCTCATAAAAGGTATAACTAAACATATTTTATAAATCTATAATAATATATATGTCGTAGTATAATTACAATAACTTTAAAGTTACATAGGATCATTATAATAATTCTCTCCCAGTTTCCCAGTTTAATGTTCAATACTGCTAGTAACATCGTTGAATGACAATCGTGCGTTCGTTTAGAAATACATATAATGATCCCTTCATTTGTAATGTCGGACGACATACCTATATAGGTATATTTGTAATTACATTTAAAACTATAAGGGGACGGTTCAAACGCGTTAAATAAAACACGGTGTAATTAAATTATTTAGAATAGCAATAAGTTGGTAAAATACCATTACAAAAAAATATCAATAAGGAACTGTTACACAGGTTTATAATATATATAAGCATAGTTATACGTAAATTGAATTTTGTTATACCTTAAATTCTAAAGCAAAAAAAACCCTGCTTGTAGCTTATCTCATACCTTGACGCAAATGTATGCCAAAATTCAACTTACCTTTTGCAAATTTATGTCAATTGAAATAATAAATGACTTGTCTATACCATAGTCTATAATTACTCTGTGTACAATTTTGGCGCTAATTCATTGGTTTGTCTATGACAAAACAATTTACAGATAGTAATCGTAATTTCTGTGTTAGAAATGGTATATCATCAATATCTGGACGTCTCTGATTTGTTTTGGTAACATGTGATCGATCTGATCTTATTATGGAAAAATGAGGTAAGGGTTATTATTTTGATATACGTAAAAGTTGAAGATTATGGGTAGGTAGTAGGTACTGTACTCATGTAGATATTTTTTATCTATAATATACCAGTTACAGTTTTATCACACATATTTTATAATAAAGTAAAAACGAATATATCACCCTATCTAAAGAAATGCAATTGTAACATTATTTATATCAAAACTTCTTAAATAAAAAAACGAGTTACAAATTATGGTAAAAAGATATTATCGAAAGAGATCTAATCTATTAAATTGACAAGAAATATGGAACTGTAAATAGAATGAACTACCGATAAATAGACAACTTTAATAAAAATTCGATACACATTTATTACACTCATCAGGGTTCCAACTTATTATTTTATGCAAAATAATAACTGATAACCAACCAAAAGCGAGTAGATCTAATACCTAAGTAATTATAGTAGAATTTCATTCAGATATAGTTTATATTAGATAAGGATTAAATATATTTTCATCTTATTTTCAACCATACGTAAGTATACTTCTATGCAGTTGTAAAATGATATGTTACTATATATTTATTATATGCTACGGGAAAACGAATTGTTGACTGTATAATGCATTTACGAATTGACCATTATGAGCGTTGGCTATAAACATTTTATTTAAATTTCGCCAAATAAAATTTAATTATGAGCAATGTGTTCTTCGCTTCACCCGTGGCATATAAGCTTATGCATAATTAAAGATTATTTCTCAAAATAAATTCTGAATATGGAAGGATTATATTATCAGAATCAAATAGGCCATAAATTTTCGATACACATGCAAATTATCGAGAACCAGTAAAACGAAGACATTATATATCAATATATTCGAAAATACAAATTATCTGTATAGGTAATATTGAAAATAAATCGCAATCCCTAAATTGGCTCTAAAGAAATAACTGCCTCACAAAGTTAAGCGGGCGGTCGCCAGATCTGATGGGACGGTGGTCACTCATCCCAGGATACGTCGGAGGCTCGTATGTCATTTGCAGCGGTCTACTAGAAGACGACGCGCCACACCTGCAAGTCGTACGTCTAACGCCCAACGGTCTTCGCCACCACCACATACCTTCTACTGAGGCTTCGTAGCTCGCCTTGTCGGATCTACGATCTGACCAAGTGGATGTTTCGCTATCACATGGAGTCACTGGAGCGCTACGAATGGCTTTTGGATCGTAATAGGTCTTGTCTTTGGATAGGGAGCCTCTTCTCTGTTAAAAGAAGCAAATTCTAGTTATTATGCTTTCTAAATTAAAACAGTCAGTATTGTAATAGCCTGAAATCCTTAACTTATATATAAGGAAAGGACAAACAAGCAGAATTTTTATAAAGTATTTGGTAACGGTTTCATCAGCATAAATTTTGTCAACCTGGACAAATAGGGCGTTTAAGTAGTACACAAAAAGCAGAAGAAGCAAAGGAGTCGATTATTCGACTTTATACTGTAAAGTGAGCAATGCAACCTACACCTCCCTATTCATACCTTGATGACATTAAAGTTGGGCAGCTTGAAGCGTCACACTTCCTGTAGGAACTTGATCGGACACACTCCCTGGCGGTTGTCGCCGGAGCGGATCATCACCATGCCATCCACTTCATCACCCACCTGGATTACGATCTGATCACGGAGTAGCATTAGTCCGTTATCACCGTCGGATACCTGGAATCAACCAAATTTAGGACTTAGACATAAGTGAAATATACAATTTCTTAAAGCATTTTTTTTTGTATTTTGTAGGAATTTGAATGATAAAGTAATAATAAAAGTTTTATTTCGAATTTATGGGGGTTAGTGTTCCTGACGGCTAGACCAAAGATTGTAGGTTCGATTTTGAGTGTAGTTTGTATTTGTTATTTTTATGTTTGTGTAATCACAACTAAATACTTATTCTCTATCTGTAAGGAGGGAGATGATTTTTTTACAAAAAAAATAAATATAACGTCATTTTAAGCTAAAAAATAGAATAATAGGAATACATACCTGTAGATTATGCGTTACTTGCAAAGGTCGTTCTCCCGCTTGCAGCTTGGTACAATACTTAGACGGGAAGTATCCGATTTTGCCCAAGCACTTGCCCTTCCACCAATCAGGATCAGAGGTGTCGATCACAGTCACCTTGTATCCAGCTTTCAGATCCAGCTCATCAGCATGACGTGACTTGAAGTTGTACAGAATCACGTACAAGTTTGTTGGTAAGAGGCGTTGATGCTTCTGTAATTGGATAAGGTTAAAACTTTAGATTCTCTCCATAAGTTTTATATATTTGTCTATAGTCTGGTCATGAACGCCGTTACAATAAAAAACAATATTAAACTTTATGCTCCAAGTTTTATACACACTATTTAGTAGAGATGCGCCGAATAGAGTTACCGAATACTATTCAGTTTAACTTTTACCAAACCGAATATTTGGCCGAATTATTCGGTGTACAATTTCGATATTTATTTTTCATAAACAGGTTTTAATAAATATGTTACATGTAGCTTCTGGCTAGATGAATAAATATGTTGATTTCTGGTTTTTAGGTTTTACAAATAAATGCTATGTTGACCATACAAATTGTAGGTAAGGAATAATAAAATAAATATGTGGACTTGATATTTTTCGAAATAAATGTTGATTTAAGAAGCTTAATTGCTTTATATTATTAAGTTTTATTCCAAAAATTATTTATAGAATTGCTTTGACTTATAATATGATACAAATCTTAGTTTGTCGATTAGTTCTTTACCATGTCGTGTAGCTAAGAAAATAAAAATGCTCGAACCGAAAGTATTCGGCACCAAAACCGACTAATTCGGCCGAATACGAATAGTGTAAAATATGCCGAATACCGAGTACTTACCGAATATTCGGCGTATCTCTACTATTTATCAATAGGCAAGAGAGAATTATCCGAATCCAGTAAACATTTGATAAGGTTAGCTATCGAGGAGTAATTGAGCCATATTTTTGTGGAAAAGGGTGCCAAAACCAGTATATCTAGCCTCAGAAAAACCCGTCCGGATAAATACGATCATAAATAGAATGCTTAATTCACCGAGACGGACAGCGATACGGTAGCTCAATTGGTAGAGCGATGGAACGGTTTCCCAAAGGTCGCTGGTTTGAATGCCTGCCCGTATCGGTTTATTTTTCATTCTAAATTTATGTCAATTTAAATGTTTTTTCAGCAATACTAGTAGCGGGTCATAAAGCTCGATCTACTTAAACGTTTGGAAACGAATGTTTTGAATTTTATCAAAGCTGAGGACTGGACGTCTCGATCTTAATCCGCTAGATTGTGATTTGTAGCCAGTTATAAAAATATAGCGTGCTCTAAATGCCATGACAATTCCCATGGAGAGATTTTGTGTTTCTAATAATTTTTGTTTCTACGAGAGGACTCAATATTTAAAGGACTATTAATGTCATTGAAAATCATTTTTTACTTACGTATAAAGTAACTTATATTACAGTAATAATTTTATATCATAGTGAAAAACAATATTCACGGCTAGAGCCGTGTCTTATTATAGGTATATAATATCATACTAGCACTATATTCTGTATATTCATTCAGATATACTTGTGAGGGTTCTTTACATTCACAAAGTCATTTGATCTGAATAATAGGTTTACAATATAGGCCACTAATAGATTACATAGTCTTAAAATGATGACACAACAATTTAATACTTAACTACCGCTTACTGTTAATAAAAACTACAAAACTACTAGGTATATCAATTGATTTCAAGTAAGTTGAACTACAGACACTATGCCATAATAAATTATTTCTAGCCCGGTTTTAAGTTACAAAATAACTCATTGTACTACTTGAAATATCACAACTATCGAAAATATAAAGATGGGTTTTTTAAGCTTTCCTTCGAAGCTTAGACAAAGTTTGATTAGAATACAAATAACAAATAAATGTTATACTAACACTGGGCTGCTTAACCGGCGACGGACAAGGACTGGCGCTGTTGGATGACAGACTCTTGTCTGGTTCGTCAGGGAGCTCCACGCTGCTCATGCGACCTCCGCGGGCACTCAGTAGTTTGCGGCTGTGCACCGGCGACGATGGAGCTATATTTATTTCGATATGATTAGGACATGCATTAGATTAGTTTATTAAAGTCAGAAGCTTTTAATTATTAGTAGAGTTAGTATTTAATATTAACGTTCAGAACTAGTTTGTTATCGTTAAGAACGATTTTATATTTATAGAGAACTGGAAAGATTGCTTTTAAAGTTGATTGAATTCAAGAGTAAGGCCAGTTTTTATAGGATCTCTCGGTTTTATGATTCACAGAATAAAAGGAATCAGTCAAGGCTTATTACTTTTCGTTTTATGTCAAACTTTTCTCTATATATTATTTTGTAAACAATTAAGAAGAGGTTATGAATCTAGTTCTATATTAAATAGATAAGAGAATGACAATGAAATTTTGTTTTGAAAACTACTTGAATATTACTGAATCTACAACTTCTATTGCTAGTGATAACGCAAGCTAGTACAATTTCGTTGCTTATATTTATAATACATGCGAATTTAAAATATATGTAGGACTCTACATAACTGATGATTGACAAATAACCATGCAATCAATAGAATTAAGCGGTTAATAATATCATATTTTTATCTTATCTAAGCCTTATAAATAATACAGTTTTTTTGATGAATATGATTTTTTTGATAAAACCGTGCAAGCCTCTCTATTTTAAATTTCCTACATGTAAAATAACTGTTGGGACCAGAACTACACAATTCAATGATTTTTTAAACTAGAAATATGTTGCAGTGTATTTTACATATACTATTTAAAATATAAAAGATTTGTGAACGTACATGATTGAGTATGAGTATATTGGTGGGTCAAATGGTTAGATAATTTATAAGAGCCATATCTCATACTATATGCTCGGTAGTCACCTAGAAAGAAAATATTAATTAAAACATGCAAAATAAAAATAAAAAGTGATATATCTGCTAGTATATACATCCTTCGTTTCTTGAAAGACAGGAACTTTATAAATCGGGAGTGTCTTGTTAAAATTTATAAAAAAATGCAAGAAATTTAGCACCGAACCGCAAGAGGTTCGGTTGCCACGAGACGACGGAGAAAGCGAATCATCAGGGAAGTCAATAGAGTGAAGGCAGCAAGTTTCCACTAAGACATATACAAGCTAAGCCAAGGAATAATTAAAGGTGTACAAGAAACATTGATTGTGGACAAGACATCGCTTCATTGACAAAACATCAATTTATATAATGGACCCAAGAAACCCATAGCTAAAATCTAAAATTCAAGATACCGCGTTTGAAATAGACAATAAGAAATGAATAAATTGTCGGTATGCGTGTTTCTTTTGTATTTTCGTTGGATAGTACCTATCTGAAAATAGCTGAAACTATGCCAACTTCATGTTGCAATAAACAATCGCTACTTACAGATCATGTTGAACACTACAAGAGTAATAAATTTTAACTCATTAGCTTTGAAAACAAACAATATACGCCAAATAAAATTTGCCATCGTTGATATATTCGTTTTCATAGCGGTAAAGTATGTTTACATATTTGAATTTGTAGTTTTTTCCGTGAAATAATATCTACTCCAAATGCGGTTATTACAATATTTTTTAAAGTTGTAAACCAAGAAGGTATGGCGATATTTGTGAATTAGTCGCAGTAATGAAGGTTTTTTGGGTCCTGGTTATTTACTAGCGATGATCGTACAAAGTACTCGGCTGCCCTGCGAGGGTTGGTCTCGAGGGCGTCGCCTCAGCTCTCCACAGTCGGGGGAATCCAGCGACAGGCTCTTCATCCTAAGGTTCAACTTTTGACGTCTCGGCGAGTGCGGCGCTATAACAGTCATGCAAATGAGCATTGCTTTTACCGCTAAATAAACTATTGGGACATGTGAATTGTACTTTTACTGGTTTTGTTTATTTTATTATGATAACGATGATATGAAGCGCTGATTTTTTGTATTTACTGTTAAAGCTTGGTTATTCTTTTAAAACTAATGATTCATTAAACTTGCAATATAATAAATCTTACTTTCTATAAATAAGCTGTAAATGTAAAGTTAGTAAAGTAAATGTAGTATTCGAGAAATGAAATAAGACTCTTTCAAGACTTAAGTTTTGAAACAGTCTCATTATTATGTTCATGCTTGCTTGTTTCACACAAATCGAATAACAACTTAAAATACATATCAAGTGCGTAAGCTCTGCAAAAAAATAAAAATATTTTTAAAGATAATTAAATACAAGATACGGTTTCAATGCAAAAATATGGGAATTCGAGTGGAGTTTACTTGACGAAACCTACTGATAACTAAGAAAACAAACTCTACTGTATGACTCGTGTACATTCCAATGGATTTAATGTTAATATAATAGATTCGTAATTTAAAAATGTAATGAAATATATATTTTAAACTTGTATTTCGTCACCAGTAATCTTGGTTCGATAGTATGTATAAAAGAGTCAAATGAGATCAAACAAAATGCAACGAATCTCTTAACACAGACAGTCTACAGGGATTCGTTTAAAATTAGTTTTTGATACCCGGTAAGGGACTGGTGCGGTCAGCCTGCCTCAACATTTGGGCACTCTTGGAGTTCCTCATCGAACCTGTGTGAACAAAGTAAATACCATCTAGTCTATGTTTTATTCTAATTGATTCTTTTGTAATTGACGTCGGTATCGCCCTGTAAACTCTTTAAATACAAGAAGAGGTGACGAAGCGACCAGAAATAAAAAAACGGAGATATCTTTATAAACGAAGAAGTTTGTGAAAAAACGTTTATACAGATTATTTGTTCGGTGTATGTAAAGGTAGGTACCGGCTTACAACTTGTGGATAGTGTATTTACATTTCTGTTCACCCGTGCAAGTGAAAATATATGACTGTGACTTAGATAGAAATCGTCGAAAAACAAACGCATGCGATCTTCAGCACGACACGCGTCAAGCCATGCACCACTTACATACATCCAGACGCCCGAGGGATATAGGCGCTTTATATATAAATGTAAAGTGCGTACTGATAAGGTTTTAAAAAAATAAAGCGGCTGAATTCTGACTTTTATTGTAACAATAAGAATCTTGATATCACAGAACGCGGGGCGTTTCGGGGCAACAATAATTCGCGGCGGCTAGCACGGGTGAGCCGACATCTGTCTAAGTGCTCTGTTTTAGGAGACGACTCTATGACAATTTATTATTATCAAACGAACAGTTAAAATCATTTTTTCTTGCGAACGCTGGCCGTGGGCTTGAGAATCGAAGGTGGGGGATCGCCGTTTTCATTTATGAAACATAAAGGCTGTCCGAAAGGTCGCGTCGTTGTCTCCTCTGATTCTGCAAAAGATAAGGGGCGAACGAAACAATAAATAAAAATAAAATAATAAAAACTAAGTTTGATCTTACATAAATAAAATAACGAAGAAATAAAAGAGAAAAATGAAGGCGTGTTTGGATTTTGGGACCACCCGTGACGTGAGACATCCAGTGGAAGGACGGGATCAAGCATCTAGAGCGTGTCTATCGAGCGCCATCTAGTCACCCTATTCGAAACTAACACCGCTAACGCGACATACAATACAAAAATAAAAATAAACACAAAACATAAAACCACACAACGAAAACGGGGCTCCAGGGCCCGGCAAGAAGACGGGACAGACAAAGCTCGGTTGCGGTGAGACAGAGCGAGGCGCTACATCAGCCACGGGCGCGTACTTTCCGGCAGAGAAACCGATCGGTGCTGCGGCGAGCCGCGGCGCGACTTCGACCCCCACATGGACAAACTCTTCACGCCCGCGAACAGCCGCCGGCGCACGCCGCCCTCGGGCCGAGCCGCCGCGCCTACCGACAAGCACCGCTCAGTACCGCTCGCCCCGGACCCCGCCCCCGCCCTGCGCCCGACTTGGACGATGCGTGCAAAACAAATCGAGACTACTGGAAACGAGTGATCGGAAGCCGTCGCGACCGTCGCGCGTCGCCGACGCGGACGGCGCGCGACTGACGCCCTCGAGCGGAGAAGCGAGCGAGCCCGGGTGCGGACCAGACCTGAGCTGGAGGCGACGGGCTGCGGCGCCACCGCCAGGCCGGCGCCGGGCCGCGCGGGGGAGCGCGCGGGCGGCGGCTCCTCCGGCGCCGACACGCGCACCACGGGACCCCCGCCCGCACCGCCGCCCGGCTTCGCTATTTCGTTGGCTCGCTTCAGAACTTGGTAGGTCTGATCCACTTCCTCCTCTGAGCACCGAGCGAAAGGTTACATACATCAAACGCGGTACGATTGTGTTCTCGAAGGATTTTGCGCGAGTCGGTCGTGACGTGTTAGTATTTAGCTACGGTTCTGCAAAGGTATCTGTTCTTTGTCTGCAATGACAGTATTTTGGCTAACATATTAGTTTGTAGATGCAGGACGGGATGAACTAGGGTCAATCCGCACTAATTGATACTGTACCCTCGTTGTAGCTATCGAAATCGTCGTCGAACTCGACTGATTTCTTAAAAGAGATCTTGGTAAGTCTCTGTCCCGGCAGCCAACCGTCCTCCACCCCTGGACAATTTGAAGTTAGTGTGCGTGTCCGTATTGCGACTGTTTTAGTGTGTGGGTGTGTGGCCCTTGCAAGCCGTATGAGGAGCGTGTTTATTATTATTTATTTAATTTATGGTTTAAGCTTTGGCTTGTATTTGAAGCAACATTGATTATGGACCTTTTAAATTTCGTGTACTTATGGGATAATATACAAAATATAACAGTAATCATATTGCCAGTCATATTACAAAATAAATATTACATCATTTAATCTGGCAAAAACTTCAACTTACCATCCAATAACAGTCAACCGTTAAGCATGATGTCTTAAATATTGACGGAAAAAAATATTTTAACACATTAGTTAATAACGATTTACTCCTGTATACATTGTAATTCTTACACAAAAATTGTGGTGAAATAGAAGTAAAAATGTATTTTTTACAGTTTTTACCCCCCCCCCACCCCGCAAGATTGTATGGGAAATTAAGCAAAAATGAGACACTTACTTTCTTCGTCAAACGCGGCTTCTTGTACCCGATGAGCCTCTATCTCCGAAGTGCTTTTTTGTCTGCGCAAGAGTCGCGATTTAGTTTGACACTTGCCGACCTGCGGCATGCAATCTATATGGACGTTCATCTTGCACATTCTGCAACGAAGCCCCTGTCTTGTATGCCCTTTAAATAAAAAAAATAAGTAATTAGCAACACAAATATCACACACAAAACAAGTTTATTAAATGGAAATGTGTGAGTTCTTGAAGAATCCTACATTCATAAATATTAAACTAAGTACACTACAGAAATACCTTTTTCGCGACAAGGAACTAAGTGGTGTACTTCTTTGACCAACTTACAATTTTGTGTTTTTTACAACAAATTGTTATTTTTGAATTGAGAAAAAATATTTGATTAGTCAGATTGGTTGTAGAATATATATCTTAGACTTCTTTCAAATTTATAATACCAATTTCTAACACTTATAATTATCAATAAAGATTTTTTGATTAACTTCGTTGACTAGATCGGTCGATACTCCCTGTAACCCTAGTACCTAAAAGCTTTGACGCTACGAAAACTATGATTATTTACCAGATCGTAAATCAAAACATGGAATTATTATATCATAATCTGTTGATGTCAATCTGATCATCTTGGTAAACTGGAAAAATTTGTTAAAACATATCTTTAGTTAAATGATCCTAAATGACTAAAGTTAAATATAATTTTTAACAGTTTTTTTAATATGTCCATAAATTTTGATTCAAAGAATGTATAATAAATTGTTTCAAGCTTTCACTATTTGTATTCATATTTTTATACTGTTTTATTATTTTATTGTTTTATTTTATTCATATTTTTTTAATTGAAGAATACGCTTACAACATTCGACGCCTACATTTCCCGATAACCGGATTACACGAAGCCGACAACCTATATAGAGTTATTATACAAATTCTATGATAATAATTCTATGTTTTGTTTTCGGGATTTGGTAAGCTGTCATAGTTGTCGTAACGTCAGTACTAGAGGTACTGGCGTTAACTGCGGGTTCCGAATTTACAAATTACAGTTATAGCTAGAAAAAATCGTTGGTAATCAATAATTATCTACCTATCTTTTAAGGCCCTAACTACACAAAAATGTCCCTTAAATGTGAACGTCGAATTGCTTGTAACTGAAATGCTCCTAAAATGCTACATCAGGTATGGGACTGCTAATGGAACTGCTGCTTGAAATCGAGTGCGTCAATTCCATTACTTACCTATTCAAATAAAAACAAACCATTTATACAAGACATCACCTAAAATCATACCATTAACATTTTTGACAGGAATTTATATATGGAGAGCAGGAAATGTATTTTTTATGGAAATAGCAAACTGTAGGTACAGTTTTAAACGAAAGATAGAGTTTAGTTAAATTTGCTTACTGTCAGTAACTTGATTAATACGAAGAAAATTTCCTATCTTTTGTACAGAAAACGATAGATAGACTGAATATTGAGAATTCTATGTAACTCATACCCGTTTAAGATATCAAGATTCCAATAAAGTTGCCGGGTAAGGAATGTACCTACCTCTTCTATCTGTAATATATATAGCATAGGTATGGGTATAAGGTAGGTAGGTACCATTGTATGGATTTATTTAAAATATCTTTGATGTAAACAATGACGCATTATCTACCATTAGCGAATAATATAAAGCTTTAAGATAGGTATTTAAATCTTAGTTTTTAATTAATTAATTTTAAACAAAAACGCTAAAGACGTCTAAGGACCTCAACCCACTACTAAGTAATAATAAATCCTCGAACCGAGAAAATCTAGACGGCTGTTTTTGACGGCACGTTACGATAAATTAGTTAGCAATTAAAAAAATATCAGAAGTTTAAGACTTCTTCATTAATATTTGTCATTTAGTATGAAAGACGAAGTCAGACACTTATATGTCATCTATGAACGTTGACTGCTGCCTTACAATACGCGGTATTATTTATCATACCTCTGAGGATATTATCATGGGCCCAAAAGCCCTTCCCAAGTAATTACTTTGGATACATTGACCGCACATAGCACGACACCAATTAATCTATTTTAATTAATTTATGAATTTTTGTATTTCATTAAATTCCTTCCTTTATTGAAATTCCTTGTTTAGTTTCTACCTAAAGTTATTTATTTTAATATTATTGTACTCGAATGTCAATTGGGCTTACATCCTTAAGAAACAAAATCTGGCACATTGGCACACCTCACAACTAGAATTAGTACTCAATCAAAATTTGTATGGTCCAATTATTTCGAAGGTCAACCTCAAATTAATTTAGACTGCGGTGAAAATCAAGGGATCGCGTGTATGTAAGCCTACATGTGAATACTAAGTGTATGTAACAATCTATAGTTAAGCGACTAACGGCTAACCCGAAGCCATTAGTTCCTGTGTTATTTGGATGATGTTATTTTATCAGGATCAATATGTTTCAGATATCAAATTATCTTTTGCTTGCATGTATTTTGCAATTAAACGTACGTACTTAAAGTTGATAGCATTTTTTATACTTAAAGTTGACTGTTGATAGTATTTTTTTTAATGGGTTATAAAAAAAAATTACAATATTAATGTCAAAAAATAATTGCTATAATTATTCTTGGTACCGTTCGTGATCGGTACAGAATGATTTTTCGTGTTATATTTTATTAGTGCCAGGCCGTGACAGACGACAGTGACCTCCGATTTGAATCATTCATGGTGTCCAATACTTTTACATATACCTTTAATTACATACACACAGACAAAAGATAGTTCCAACAAACCATCCAATTATTATTTTTAACTGTTAAACAGTTAAGTAAATACAAAAGTGCTATTTACATTAGTTGCCAACTTAATTTCAGTTTTAGATAAAAAGCGTCATAAGAAACACACGTAATATTGTGAATAAATGATATAACGTGTCTTGAATATTCATTATGGATTTCTACGTTGGCTTTGTTAAATCTCTTTACGTGACAATAATATAGAAAATGCAACGAGAATATTTATTATGATATTCGTTAAAATATATTCTGCCCCATTTTTATAAGATAATTTTTTAGTAATAGTTTCAATATAAAATTATAGGATAATCTAGATTAAGATAGATCTAAAGATAATTGCACTTACCTCTGAGTACCTGTGAGCAGACGTCACATGGTGTAATTTTCTTGTAGGTGTATTCTTGAAAGTTGTGAGCATCTGTGTCCCCAGAGCGCATATCCCGGGCAGCCCCGTTTCTCCTAAAGTAACCCAATATTAATATCTCGTATATATTTTATACTCTCCGGGCTTGATTGATAATAACTACAATCTTTATGTTATCTTTACGGCTAACTACTGTTTGTTACAACGTTTATTCATTCCAATTAATTAAGTTAGCGGAATCGAAGTACAGATTAGAATAATAAGATTATATATAATGAAATTAATAATTATAGTCTTCGTGTCAGTGAATCTCAATCTTTAATAAAAGGAAGTCAATTTTATTATCTTTATTTAATATGGACCTTAAAGAAAAACTTAGCTTATGTGATAGCTGTTTAGCATACTTCTAGTTTCTCTGAATACAGTTTAATCAACTTCGAAGTTGACTGCAAAAAATGGTAAACTAACTTCAACTTCATTAGTAGCCTGGTTGGTGTTTGAATTGAAGGGTAACTTTATACGTCATTCATATCGATCTATAGTATTCAAGGTCAAGGTTCGATGGTGATTCATTCACCTTAGATTTTACGACGCCATGCCACCATTCCTAGACACCCTAGGAATTTAACATAGCATTTCTGTCACACTTATTCAGAAAATCACACTCATTACATTTTAAAATTAAAATTACTATTTTTAAAGTCAATTAGGAAGTTAAAAATTACTCTTATACAGATTTCATCTTGAGGGAGAACCATAGATGAAGACATCGTTTATCAGTGCATGCTAATATAAGCAGAGAAAGTAGACAGCAGAAATTGGAAAGGGAAAAGCGAAAATACAATAAAATACAGGTCAATAAGGATTATTTTTCGTCACAGGCTATATAGGGTATTACCTACGGGGCAGATTTACCTCATCGCCATAACCGTAGACACCGCGTGGTACATTTGATTTGTTCTTAAGATGCAAGAAGAAAGAAACATCAAAATGAACATGATCAGTGTGGTTATTTCACAGTTATTGGCAGTTAAGTCTGTGATGTATAAATATTTATAAGTTTATCTTTTTTCTAAAGCTTATTTTATTTACCATCACAGAATTTATTCGTAAGTAGTTCAGTAATTGCAGTTCATAATGCAATGTAATTTAATAAGCTATTAGAGTTTGTTAATTAACGAACAACTCACGAATAAACTAAGACAATATCAGGCTTTTACAAAAAAATGGCGACAAATGAATAAAGTTATGTTTAAAAAATTACTATTACCTAAGAAAATAACAAATAGAAATTACAAGTTTTATTCCTTTTGGTTTTATTTGTCTATTAAGACTTCAAGAACTAACCATCTCTAAGTCTTCACACATCTATGAATAGGTATATAAATTAGGTATTTTCTATAGTATTGAATAAATGTATATTTTCTCTTCTTATACCTAAGGTATATTTACCTACCCGTAGCATATACAATTACTTCTTTCGTATATAAAAAAATAAGCAGAAACGCAGAGCAACTTAAAATATTTTTGTTATGGAATTACTATTATATAACCCGTACGTTATCAAATATTAAATTAATTGGGGTCGTTGTTATATAAAATAATAATTATATTTGCTTATACTATGAGCAGTAGGGTTTTGAAATAAATAACGGTGGCTAAGTGGTTGAAATTCTTACCTAACTTAAAGCAGGAATGCTTAGGAAGGTTGGAACAAAAAGTTTTGTGTTATTTTTTCTGTTCTCAGGCGACAGTTTGACATTCGATTTAAAACATATTTGACATTGACAGTTTGGCGTAGGCAATTAATATTTTAATGTATTTGTAATTTATATTACATATAAATTTCGGTTTTGTGCACTCCTAATACTTAATCTTTAACTATGTCATGTAATAATATTTATTTTATTAACATATAGGTATTTTTTTATGCAATTTTATTCTCTTAATTTTTTCTTTTTATGGACCAAATATGAACCAGTGTGTGTATGTATATGGATGCTAAAATGTTGGGTTGTAATCGACAACGAATCTTTTCTCAAAAGTAAGATATTTTGAGGGTGTAATAATATACATTTTCTTTACATATGTTTTATAAACCAAACTGATAATATTATAAGTAATATATATAAGTATAAGTAAATGTAGTAACATATCACTGGATAGAACTACTCAACTAGTGGCCATCCGTTTTATTATTAGAATAGTTCAACTTAGTTAAAGACATTCAGTTCAAATTCTGTACCGTATCCCATACTCACTTATTAATCCCTTAACAGTTCAGACGATACTAATCTTAATCTTAATGGGTATATTTGGGATGATAATTGATAATAGAAATAGTCTAAAGTCTAGACATAGTATTAGAGAATATAAGAATGGTTATTTGGTGTAAAGAATTGAATACTAAAATCTGAATTTAAATTAGATAAAATCTTTGAAGCCATAGTGTTTTATCAGTGGTCAATTTTGTGATGTCCTCTTCTAATCTCATTTGTGTGATACTTTATCGTTTTGTACCTAATATTTACTAAACATACAGCAAAAGTTTTCGAGAAGCGTTGTAACATATCTATAGGATTATAGTACGATTTACGACCCTAAAAGTCAGTATTAGAAAATGCCTTCCTTAAAAATTATCAAACTAATGGTTCGAACGTGTAATAATTCCCTTCGGTAATTCATGCGGAGAGATTCGCATGAATTACCGAAGGGAATTAACGGAAGGGAAGGGAAGGAAATTAATTAAATAAAATTATTTAACCATGGTATATATCGAAATATAACAATTAAAACATTCAAATATTGATTTAGTATCTATATATATCTTCAGTTTCGTATTTTTTTATATAATATTTAATATGATGTATTATTTATAACATGTCTACACCTTCCCTAATCGCTGCGACAACAGAATAATAATCAATCTAGCTCTGGTTCTAGTTATCACGAAATATTGATTGAGTATATTTTGTTTTATAGATTTCTTCTTGATACATAACACATATATTTCAGATATCTATATTATACATAATTCTGAAATTTGTGTGTTGAGTAGCACACACTACACAAACCAATTTATAGGTATATATTTAAAAATTATAATATTTTTTTAATTTAACAACAGAATTCAACATCTATTGAGAAATCTTGAAAACCAAAAAACCAACATATTTTAAAATATTTGATATTTTGCTCCTTGAAAAAAATATGATACTGTGTACGAGATCGGTTGAGATATTATGTGGAGAAAGAATACATAAAATTCGTATATAAAAAATTATAACGTAAAAGCACGTCACTTACGTAAAAATGTTTTATTCCTCATGTTGATCCGTGGTCATATTAAAGTAAGCAAATTATTTGTTTGTGTTAAGAGTGTTAGACAACGATACAAATATACAGATATACACATTATAAATACTGAGAATATTTTTAATTAACTATAAAACCTATAAATACAGACATCTATGCTCATTACATACATGCCTGTCCCTGTCGGGAATCAAACGCGAGCCTCATTGAGACGATATACGCCGATAGGCGTTAGCACTAACCACTCAACCAACGGGGCGGTGAAGTATAATAATAATATGAAAACATTAAATATATAGGCGAAAGCTGATAGCAATGATAAACCAAGCCAACTACGTAACTACACTTACTAATAGATATTATAGCACCTGATAAGGATGTTTAGGGTCTCATCAGTCACCTGGAGTTATTTAGTTTGTGTATAGTTAAACTCGGTAAACGATATACTTAGATGATTAATTTATAAGTGTTTATTGATATTTTTTATTATTTATTTTTTAATTGGCGTGTTATTTCCTATTAAACGTTCCCCTGGTTCTTTGGTAAAAATAGGTGTGCCACAGGGCTCTATCTTAGGGCCTTTCTTGTTCCTCATTTACATAAATGACTTACCTCACCTAGTGAGGGAAAAACATGGGATAGTGTTGTTTGCTGATGATACTTCTCTTACTTTTAAAGTTAATAGACGGCAATCTGTTATTGACGATGTAAACAATGCTCTCTCAGATGTTGTACAATGGTTTAACGCCAATAATTTGTTGCTCAATAAAAAAAAGACGAAATGTGTCAAATTTAGTTTACCAAATGTTAAAAATGTTAGAACCACTGTACAATTAAATAATGAGGATTTGGACTTGGTCAAATCTACTACTTTCTTGGGCATTACTTTAGATGAAAAATTGCAATGGGGTCCTCATATATTTGATTTGTCAAGCAGACTAAGTTCTGCTGCATACGCGGTTAAAAAAATACGTCTATTAACAAATATGGAAACTGCTCGATTAGTTTACTTTAGTTACTTTCATAGCTTAATGTCATACGGTATACTCTTATGGGGCAATGCGGCCGACATTGATACCATATTTACATTGCAGAAGAGAGCTGTTCGCGCAATATATAATATGAGACCAAGAGACTCTTTAAGAAACAAATTTAAAGAATTTAAAATTATGACTGTTTATAATCAATATATTTATGAAAACTTAATTTACGTTCATAAAAATATTTCAAAGTTCAAGAAAAATTGTGATATACATAAAATTAATACAAGAAATAAAAATAAACTCGCTATGCCCGGCACTAGGCTCCATAAAATAGGTAAATCCTTTAAGGGTAATTGTATACGTTTTTATAATAAGCTCCCAAATGAAGCCTTAAGCCTCTCATTAAATAAATTTAAATTATATGTTAAAAATAATTTAATAAAAAAATCCTACTATAGTGTAAAGGATTACATCGACGACGGTATGGCCTGGGAATGAATGTGTATTGTATTGCGAATAGCTAGTAATCTCCGCAATTTGTTTTTTGTTGTAAATTAATTTTGCTTTATCGACCTTCTGCATCACACCGATTCCTTAGAAGTCACTACTTGCGGTAGCATCGGGAGTCGGGTTGCCTCCCTCCCTCAAATATGTGCGAAGGGGGTGATGGCTGGCTCTTGTGTTATGCTCGTGAACGGGTGCTGCTTGCGGTGACTGGTTGTGTGGCAGGCCGAAGATTTATATATTATATATTTTTTCTGTTATTATTATTTAATTTTCGTTGCCTGAAATCATTAGGCTTCTTTTCAGATTGATTGCGAAGGTTCTAGTTGTTCCAAAATTGCACTTAAGCTTGACGTTTGTGAAACAGTGATCACAATAACAAAAAATATATCCGGCTGAGTTTGTTGTGTGGTTCTTCTCAGACCAGGACGCGTTTGGAACCCTCATAGCTCTAACATTAAGATGGAAAGTGCTTTTTCAGAAGGGCTTATTTCGATAAATCTAGTATCGTAATAGGCCCTCCTGACATTTCCATGTTGACGTACACAAGTGATCACTGATTATGATTCTAAGTGGAAAAGATATAAATAAATAAATAAAAAATAAATTACAAGATAATATTTCTTAGAGTAAGAAAATGTAATTTAGTCATATTTATTAAAATGTCCTATGAATAATAAATACAAAATATTGATACTAAAATATATGTTTGAAAATATCTATAAACACGTATAGCCATGGTAAGCTTTTTTAAATTTATATAAATATAGAATGAAAAAATATAGAACCGACGGGACGGTTTTCCAGTGGTCGCGGGTTCGAGTCCCTGCCCGTATCGGTTTATTTTTCATTCTATATTTATATAAATTTAAATAAGCTTAACATGCCTATACATGTTTATAGATATTTTCAAACATTAATTTCGGTAGTGGCATCTTTTCAATGTTTATCTATACCGCAAAGTTAGAAACATTGGTTAGGATTTTCGAAAGAAAACCAAATAGATGTCACCACCGTCCCGATAAAGACGATCACATATAGAATGCTTAATTCATCGGAGCGGACAACGGTACGGTAGCTCAGTTGTTAGAGCAACGGGACGGTTTCCCAGTAGTCGCGGGTTCGAGTCCCTGCCCACATCACTTTATTTTTCATTCTATAAATAATTAAAAACTTTATTAAATATATATATATATATATATATATATATATATATATATATATATAAGTATTTAATATGTAGTATTTTATATAAGTATATATTGTGTAGTATATATTGTATATAAGTATTTAATATGTAGTATATATGTAGTATTTTCTTTCACGAGTAGTTAATCAACATTGAAATAAACCTATTTTTAACGGAGTGAAATGTAAATCTAATACGAGTTTAAACCGTTGAAAATATTTTAACATGGTTTTAAAAAATCATTCTACATATGCTTCAAAGTGATTCTATCTAACATTAATACGATATGTACCTAAGTTAGGTTTGCGCTGAGCGCAGACTTAATTAAGTTTTCCACAGTTTAAATCGAAAGTATACTGTCGTACTGGGCTGTTATACGAAAATATTAGTTTAGAATTTTTTATTTCATGGCTACTTCTACAATATTCTTACAAAGATATATATTTTAACTTGCTAAAATATTTTTCAAACCTCTCACTTTTGGAACAATTTAGTTACGTAATTAGAAATATTATTTTGAATTCCTAGATAAAAAAGATAATGCAAATGGGTAGGAATACTAGAACAAATAGTTTTATATAGTCTTTATCTATATCTATAATAAGATCTGTACAGTTGAACATCAATAACCCCCGAGTGGTAGTCCGTGAACAGGATGCAATCAACTTTCTCAAGCGGTGAAGTTGCACTTTATTTGATTTTCAAAACTTTTCAACAGATACAAAATTGATGGATCATCTATTTTTTTTAAACTTTATTTCATTTATTAATTTGTCGCCATTAAAAACACTAATATGAAGTGAAATGAACTGGATATTAAACGTATTTACGTAATTTGTACGTTTTGGTAAAAAATATTGCAAATAAAAAATAAATCATCACAATTAAACACCTACTTGTCTGGTGGCGCATGAGGTGGGGGGGCGCTGGGGGGTTTGAGGCTGCGGAAAGCCTTAAGCCACTTATTCTTCATACTGCCTGCTGATGATGATGATAGCTTCCGATCAACTGCCGCTGTGCTGCTGTCTGCTTTAGCCGCAAACAGTTCCCGCTGAAAAAAAACTATCACTTGAGATTTGGGAACTCTGCCAAATAAGTTTATGATTTCATAATTTGGAAGCATTTTTTAGCTTCGTTAAAATCTTACGTAATATATCGGTAGCTAAAATTGCTAAAATATGCGAAAGAGATAACGTTACCAATTGTTATACAAATGTTAAATACATATGAATTTTTGGAAAAAATAAATATATATTTCCTTAAGGTACGAATACCAATTATTAAGTACATAAATATTGTTTCAATAAAAAGTCAATTAATAATAGAATAGGTATTATTATAATTTATGGTATCGTATTCACGAGAAAAACGTTTTAATCTAGTTATTAATAGCTACAATTTTATTTGCACGTTTTTCTCGTAAAATATTGTTTATAAATAAAAAATATTTAGCTAGAATTTTGTGAAGTAGAAAGCATAATGCAAAAACTGCTTGGGTTTATTTAAATAGTATATTTCGGTATAATCTAGGTATTCTTAGGTTATTCAAGTGCCTAAGTTTCCTGAAGTCACGTTATTTTCAACGTGACTTCAGAAACCTGTAAAGCGGTTCTTTCTGTAATTTGCTAAGAAATAAAACTACTTAACTTTTTACGTTTTCAGTTTACAATGACAAATATTTACCTTTATATGTATGTTATGTAGTAGGTACATATCTAGTATATATCTATGTTTTTGTTTTAATAAATATTTATTGAATTCTTATAATGTTTTTAAAAAATGGAGAATGCTGATTTGATTTTTTTTTAATTGAAATATATAAAAATAATAATAATATTTAAGAATAATTTTAATTTGCGAGTGAACCAAGTCTTTACGAAACTACATTTGGTTTTTAATTTTGTTTGTTATATTAAGTACAGTAGAATCCGTTTATTATGACGCCGGTTATATTGACCAACCGCCTGTTATGACGTAAATCAAAACTAAGTTTGGTTTTCATATGAACTTCTTAGCAAAAAATTTGGATATAATGACTTCGCTTACAGTGACATGTCGCTTATTATGACCCATTTATAATAAACTATGGCCGGTTGTAATGACTGACTTGATTCTTTACGCCTTGGTCATGAAATATGAATACCTTTAGTCATGTTTGTTGATTTTTGACGTCGTTCGTCACGTGGCTAGTTTTTTTTTAAATCACTGTAAGTAATTAACACTTGATATTGTTTTTAGTGATGTTCTGTGAAACAAAACGACGTCTCAACGCTGTAAAGCATTTACGATTGAGAAGAAAGGTGCAATAATATACAGATTAGAAAAAAGAGATTCAAACTCATCTCTCGCGAAGTAATTTGGCGCGAGTCATTCGACAATCTCAATGATTTTCAAAAACAAGACCCGGAGTAATAATTTATTCAATTCAAATGTTTTGAAACCAAAGAGGCTTCGAAAATCTCGAAAAGAAAATGCCGATGACTAATTTGATTGATTAATTGATGAATGATTGATGAATGAATGAATGATGAAATGATTCAATTCATATATTTAAACATGTAATATAAGTATTACGTGAAATTATTATTTGGATTCAATATGTTTCTCTATTAGAATACATGAGCAGCAATCTCTATTAAAACATTTTGTATGACGTCCGCATATTATGACGTGTTATTCAATTCCCTTCGAAGTCATTATAAACGGAGTCTATTGTAGTTTAACACTATTAGTAATTTTATTAACACAGTAATTTTATTTATTATATTAAGTAGATCAACACAGTAAATTTTGGTATCAGTATGTTAAATTTAATAAAAATTTTAATAGTAAAAATAAACAAAATATATAAAAAACATGTGTTGTAAATTTGAAATTCAAAGTCTATCTCACGTTAAATATAAGTAAACTTTAATGAGTGTTCAGAAATACATAGATTTAATCTAAGAAACTAGCATTTTGTTTGTAGTTTTTACACACAATGCTTGGATAGAGTGTTATCACAAGTAGGGACCTATTTTTTTTCTAATTGTGTATTTTTCTTTAGTAATGCTTATTTTCTTGTCAAAGGCGTGACTAGAATTTGAAGGTTTTGAAGGCGGTTTTTTGTACTGTTTGTTTCACAATCCGATAAAAAAATTGTAATCGTTAATATTTGGAAAAAATATCTTTTTTTATTGATATATTATATATCTATGATCTTTGATGTCTATCCACCTCCTGACCGGTCATAATCGGTTACATATAACAATCATTATTTGTCTTTTATATTTTATATTACTTTATATATAATATACTCCCTTTTTCAAATTGATATATCGAAATAGTTATTTAAGTAGAATCCATTAAGGAACATCACGACAAAGTTTATTACGTAAGCCTAAAAGCTTGGATAGACATTTTATAGGAAAATTTAAAATCTTTCAACGTTTATTTGTTCAAAATGATTTACTTACAAATAATTAACAGGCTATGTTAGAGTTTAAAAATTACAATAGAGAATTGTAAAGCTTATAAGGTAAGGAAACCTGAGAAAACTAAGTATTTATATTACTCGAAAAACAATTAAAATACATTTTAAAAACCTAAAAGGAAAAGTCATTTCCATAATCCTTTCATCGATAAAAATAAAATATATAACACGTGTACGACCATACAATGTCACGGACTCCATTAGGTTTCGGTATTATTTCGTTTCCATCAAAATAATAAATTACAATTTGTTGTTATATACAAAAGTAAATTTGATCAAACAAATGTCATAATAAAATAATAATAGTGTATTTTATACACAAATAATTTTTAATCGAAGGTAGTTGTAGAAGTTGTGTGACCACATCAAAAATTGTCTACAACTGTCAAGTTATAAAGCACACACTGAAAGTATCACGTCGCAATAAAGAATGGTCTTTTTTATCCGACCTAAACAATGAGATGCAAATTTAGTCATTTACATACCCTTTGTCGTTGAAAAACCAATTAATTTTGGCGAGCTATAAGGAATAAATAAAAAACTAATAGACTAACTCTCGCTTTGTCAAGATATCATTAATTATTGGAAATAACCGTTTGGCACGAAACAACAAGTTACATAACATCTTGTTATTGTCACTCTGAGGGTCGCAGCCACTTCTTCTAATGACTAGCTTTATAAGTACTGCAGGTTTTCAGCCTTTTAGAGATCACAATTTGTATGGTTTAATTCTCACACAATGTGTTTTTTTACATAACAAGTATCAAAATTGTCAAACTTTACTATACCTACATATAATAACAATTTTAAGTTTATGACATTGAAAATATTATAAATGAAATTGATTGTGATTTAAACAATAGAATACATTTTAGTTTCCGAAATGTTTATCTCTTTTCATTTGCTAAGAGATCATGAGGTAATTTTGGATAGATTATTAATTATGGTGTGGTGTTACTATCGGAGTCAAAATATAGGTGATTATCACTCCGGAACGCTATTGGATAGTAATATGTTTGTCTGTCATTACAAGAAATGTATTTGTAAATTAAAAAAACTAGTGGTGCTTGCTTATTATGAGTCAACTATGGGTTAAATATAGCTTGCTTTTCACTTTGGAAAATTTTCCATGTTCCTCCCACGTCATGGAATGCTATCAGTGGTAACACCAATCTATAAAACTTTTATTAATTATAGTAAGAAGAAGTACAAAGAAATATTGTGCCAAGATAAGACTTATCCTTACTGTGGTTAGGATACAATTATTCTTGAACATTAGATAGGTACCTACAAACAAACAAAATGAATAATATTGATATATGTGAAATACCCTTAGCAATACTTACGACAAATAACACTAATTAGTATCAAACAACGGAGTAGACTAGACGCTAGGCAACTCAGCGTTAAATTTTAATAAGGTCTGATGATAAGAACCCTCGTGAGAAGTGCATCTTAATCACTATAGTAAAAATTATCGGAAAATATGCCCTTGGACATGATGGATACAAGAGATCAAACATTGTTTGTTGTTGACAAAAAATAAAAGCAATAAAACTAACAAGAATTTATTTTTGCATGCTTAGCATTTTTTTCTGGCTATTTTACTGAGGTTTATCTAAACTTTTAGCATGTGTGTTTAGTTTTAAGATTAACACATATAATAAAGAGTCAAAGCTACTTGGTAATGAAACAATAATATTACTAAAAACATGGTTATAAAATCAAAAAAGCTTTTATTTGTAGCTCACATTGGAAAAATATAAGAAAAATATTTAAATCGCTACACATAGTGTAGTTATAGTACAATAATAGTAACGGTTGAAGAAACTATATAAGTATATTTTCCAATCATGTGAAAAACACGTCCTTTAAGTGCTGGAAGAAGTTTTTTTATTCCATGAACATTTATATTGTGCTCTATGCTTAGAAAAGTATTTAAAATCTTTTGCTACCACTTTTTTAAATTATCGCAGTGAAAATAGATATTATATTATATTTATTTAAATGTATGTTATTAAATACATTTAAATAAATATAATATATTTACAATTAATAATAATAATACAGTTTGTTACATATAGTTAATGATATTAAATATTATTATATGACCGTGATAAAATATTGATAAGAAAAATAGTTTAATAGTATTAAAATTAAGATATTTTTTATATATAATATATCCCTTACCCTTGGATGGTATTCAGGATATCGTAACTACTAATGCTACATTTATTGATGTTTTACTTTTATACACATATGTAATTAGAAAAGTATTTTAACATGGGTAAAAATTTCTACACGTTTAGTAAAATCCTTGCTAATTTAATTTAAGGTATTTTTATAAAAATCAAATACATGTAGGTACCTATCTGTCCATCAAATTTTACCGCTTTTAAGAGTAACGAAACCATTAAATTATTTAATAATTTACGCTTGGATATTCTAAAGTCAGTGGACAAATAATATATAATAATAAAATAATATTTAATATACCAGAACAAGTTACACAAATTGATGTAACCGCTAAGTTAGCAAATTATTTGCTTGTGTTTAACGTGTTAGATAACTATAATAATACATAGAAATACACATTATAAAAAATATATTTAAGAAACAAACAAATCCAAGAATACTGATATCTATACTCATCACATACATGCCTGTGTCGGGAATCGAACCTCAAATCGAATATACACTCGGAATTGTCTAATGGTCATATATAAACGGCCGAATAAGTACAACTTATACGTCAGATAACGAATCTACACTTGTTTATTAAACGATGGACTGAAAAAGATAAAACGTCCTCTGAGACTGAAAGGATTGGATTGACGTTAGGAAGGTCAGTCAGCAATCACTGAGAGTAAGTGGAAGTGCGAAGTCGTCACAGGGGAGGTTCTCTAAATGACTTTAAACCTTGGAGAAGTCTAAAAGCACTCCTCATTAGTTTTATTTACGTAGTTAGTTATACTGTCTACAATCTTTATTAAGGTAAAGTAAGATGAGGGTGAAAGATAAGAAAGATAACAAACGAATATACGAAATTTTAATAAGGAAGTAAGTAAAATTTCAATGTTTCCGTTAGTCTTTGGATATTTGTTGTAATGGTTTGGCTATGGTTTGTAATCTCAGTAACCTCTAAATTAGCAAATTGTACATTGTACAAACAACAAACATGTTTAACATGTTTTAATGATAGTAAAACCTATAATTTACTAGTATACTGAATGATGGTAAAATCTTAGACGCCGGAGCTTTTTAACCTTCTTACTTTTTTTTATAAGATAGTAGGTAGTTGCCTGTTACTAACCTAACTAACTAACCTAACCCTCTTAGGACACTGTTATAAACGTAGGTATGTCCCAGTCGGTTTTGATGCTTGAATGGCTTAAAATGTTTTCCTTGCTGAATGATAAGTACTACCAGGCGTGTAAAATACCTAAATGGCATGTCATTTGGGATTAAATTTGAAGTCAGACACATATTATGATTTAAGATTTAAAAAAAATGAATTAAATCTTTCTACCGTACTTTCTCTTGTATTGCTGTTAGATTTTTTACTTGAAAATGTTTCAAATTAAAAGCTTACAGTATTCAAATTAGTTTTGCACCGTACTATAAACAAATAAAATCAGAGGTTATTAAAAATGTATTATTCATACAATACGAATAATAAATCTATAGGTATGTTTTCCGGCTGTGCAGTGTGCTCACGTTAATTTTTTGGCATTTTCTTTGACTAGTTTCGAAGCCATTTCGCGTATCTATTCATAAACAAATATAAGATAATAATAATATAATAATAATATAATTTTAAGATATTTTTTTAATTACAATGATTCATACTGTTTAAGTCGCAATCATACTTGATATCTGAGAACAAATTATTATTCAAGTAAAGTGTGGTATATAAAGAAGACTAGAATAACTAACCACGCTATTACTAATTCTATAATGGTCTCTCGTTTTTAAAGACTTCAAAGATTCAAAGTGTTAGTACGAATTATATAATGCTTAATCTTCGATCTAAGAAGACAACGGGCAACACATATTATATTATTTTATATACTTGTAGTTATAGGTACGTTTCAAAAAAAGTTCAATTATATTTACTGGCTTCTAATACAGAATGTAATAAATCGTTCATAGTACTTAGTTTTTGTTTTAAACATGCGTTTGATTTAGTTCATGAAACGACCTCAGCGTCATTGCGTGACCGTATCTTCCTGTTTCGGACAGGCATTCTTGATAAGAACACAATACACTAGAAACGCAATACTACTTTGTTTTAATATAACCTGACCTGAAATAAGTAAGTAGGCTATGTTTTTATTATTTTAAAACTAGCTGTTGCCACCGATTTTATTTTTTCCTCCCATTTCCGTTCCAGATAAGCCTATCGCTACGTAAAATGTGGTAAAAATTCTTACATTTATAGTTTTATTGTAATACTTTAAACTTAAATACCTTCAACTTTTTTTTAAATCTCACTAAATTTATTCAAACCCATTTAATAATTTCAGCGTGATGTTAGGAACAACCAATCCTTTCAAAAACAACCTTCTAGGAATCTGTATCATATACAGATTCCTAGAATACAGATAAAAATAATTATGTAACCATTTTTAAAATAGTATTTATTATACCCACAATTTTAAAACTTTTTTTAACAAATGAATTAAAAAAAAGTACATAATTATAATATATACAAAATATAACTTTAATAAGAAGTACTTTACATTGATGAAATCTTGATAAATACATATGTATACATTTTCTTGAACTTGCTGCAAAACGTTTTATTCTATAGTACATTGAACCCAAATCAAGTTGAATGCCATTTTATTGATAATAATTCCTAGTACAGATGGAAGTATTATATATTAAAAATACAGGAAAAAATCTCTTTTACAAACAAATCCTGTTCGTGTCAAGCGCAAGTAAAGGTAGACTATAAAGGTTTTTATCTCAGGTAATAAGCCACTGAATAGATTATCTCAAATACTATTTCTTTTGTTTTACCGCTTTTTCAAACATTTCGAGTCCTTAGAAATTATAAAATAAGGGGAAGGTTCTTAAAATATCGTGGAAGAGCACTTTTAAAACAATTATAATTAATAGCATAAAAAAACAAATTAATTAAAGAGGTTTTATAATGTACATAACTTTCAAATGTTATTTGTGTATTATTTTACTTAAATGTTACTTGTTATAATATTATTAATTAAATTCTCGTTTTTATTATTATTAAGAGAGGGGAAAGGGGTTGAATAAGAACCGTTTGCGGCTTCGACTTTTCACATGCGGGACTCTGACTCTACCGATACACAGAGTGGCTAATGGCTTTTGGCACGAACTATTCGGTACTTAAAATTAAACATTCTTAAGATTAAGTACCGATTAAACAGTAATTCTGAACTGAAGTAACAAACTAGATATCGTAAACAAAAGTTGACATTCATGCAATTAAAAATATAAATTTGACCTAAAATGTTTACCTAGTTCGCTCATAACTTGTCCTATAAATGAAAATATATATTATTTATATGAAGTAATATAATGTTATTAAAATCTATGATATATTGATGGTTAGTCTCGAAACAAATAAGAAAAAATAACTATCCAAACCGCCGTCTTTGTATTAGTTACTGGTCTTATTTCTGTCTGACCACGGATTTATGGGTTAACGGTCTATTACCATGGGAAATTGAGAAACTGCTCGCTCCAGATATTACGTAAGTGTCTCAATATCGGCCTAACGTTTAGAGCAGACAATGTCCTCCAACACTGATCATTATTTGTAGTTCAAGGAGTTCAAACCTGCGAAAGCTCTTATAAAGTTCGAAACGTTGGGTTCGAGCCAGGTTTGGTTAGATCGTGCCTTGTGCAGATCAGACCACTTTACATCTTAATAGTATTTGAGAGAGGTTTTACAACACGATCTGAGTTCTTTATACAATATTGCTAAAGTAATCCTTTCCTTTTCACAAGAATTAAAATAATACTCCATGGATAAGATAAACCTCACCAAACCAGGACTGAGTCAGAATGATTACTTAGCACCTTTCCAACTTTAGAGCAGTAAGCAATTAGTTCGTTAGTTTGTTGTAACTTGCATTGTATTTATTCTTGATTTTTTTATCATTCAAGACAATGTTTCTGTACTTTTATTATAGCATCAGGTCAGAAATCCTTTTTATCGAGTCTTTTTTGATCAAAGGAATTGATTAGAGTCATGTCCTCTGTAACGACGACAAGCACCAAAACTTGTTTTACGACAGAGTTCTAATTCCTTCATTTTTCACGATAAGATGGTTTGTTTACTTTTAGGGTTTAGGATAACTAGGACCTTAACAAGAATAACAGACTGTGTAGTTCTAACAAAATGTAGCCATCTCGATCTTTTACGGTTATCAACAAAGGAAGAATTGGTTTATTTGAATATAGTACGATATAAGAAACGAAAGGTGATCCTGGGATATAAAACGGCTTTAAAATTGATCGACACCAGGTACCACACTTGCGTAGTGCAATCACTGCAGTCTGCAATCCTGTTTCTTTTAACAACCTATTTCGTATTGCAATTTAATAAAGACGAAGAAAAAAATTTTAAACAACGATAAACTATTTTTTTCTCAATAAACGCGTCCCAACTGAGAATAAAAAAACAGTTTTTTTTTAATTATACCAATATGTATTAGACAAGATAAAAGTTTAGAAATTATACGAAAAAGAAGAAATGCTTCATTAGTATTCAATAATCTTAAATCGATTAATTATTTAAAGTTTTTAAAGCTCATTGATATTTTTAAAATCGAGAATAACAGAGAAGACATAATCAATGATAACGGTTATGAAACATCACTATCATTCTCCAATATATCTGGGATTTGTCCGTAATTAATAGTTAATAGCTTACTACAGCATCTGCCGGACATTGTCGACTGTGCATAGAGTAGGCATAGTAGACAATGCATGGCTATACCGAATTGATATTGGGGAGTGCTGACTTAGATAGCATTGTAAAGTAACCTTTACACACCGCTAAATAGTCTTTATAAACATAAAATCTTTTTCCGTTAAGTTGAGATATAAATATACATATTCAACCAACCACACTTTTATATTACATATACTGATATCTACAAACACGTTCAGCCATATTTTTAATAAATATAGAATTTAAAAAATATTATTAACAAGGGTAGTACTCGAAGCTATCGTAACCTCTGAGATATCGTCCCGACACTTTAGCTATTGAGCTACCGCGTTGTCGTATCTTTAATTATATTTATCGGAACGGAAGTGACACACCTAGATAGATAGATACATAGGTAGATAGGACTAGATAATAGACCTTTCTTTAGATAATTCTGTTGCTAACGTATAACATTGAAAGATGCGAAAAGCGAAATTGACTATCTTTTATTGTATATTAATTTATAAATATTATCATTGTATTATGCAGAACACATAGAGCTTAATAATATACAATGAAAGTATAAACCTCTATATTTAAAACAAGAATTGAATTAATGAAGTTAAAGTCTTCATGGGGTATTCAAATTCAATTTTGTATGAATATTAATAGAAATTGTGTCCAATGTTATCAAGCCTGTCATTGGTGGAAACCCCAATGGGTTTGTCATATAGTGATGTTTTGAAAATCGAAATGCGGTAAAAAGTTGTTAGGCTCGACCTCCATAGATTCCAATATACCGTTTTCTATAACAATAGATGAATAATTTGTATTGCTACTACAATTATCTATATACTATTGATGTTATTGTTATTTTCATTTATTAATTATTTTATAGGTTACTTATATATTGCACAGAAAATTAGGCGTAAGAATAAAGAATTAAAACTGTAAGTTTTAATTATTTGAATAAAATATTGTACCCTGGTGTGTGAAAGAAAACAAAAATTTAGGTAAATATCTAGAAATCTTATTAGGACATAAATAAGGTTTCCAGAGATTATCCTCGAGGTGGAGAATTAAAAAAGCGTATTTTTTTTGCGAAAGCGAATACCTTTTGAATGTTTTAATTCTTTTGATTTATTACATATGTATTGAGAGAAACTAAGAAATTAATATGTATATATATATATATATATATATATATATATATATATATATATATATCATAAAACAACTAAGAGTAATAAATTTATAACACTATATATCTTACAAATTAAATTAGCTGATTCTATACCACGAATGAAGAGAAATTAGTTATTAGTATTAGAATTCAGGGAATAATAAGTATTATAATTCAGGGAAGCCATTCAACGGTTTAGGTCAGTGTACAAGTAAAAATCAAATATTAAATTAGGTACAGATTTATATACTTTGATACAATTTCAGGTATAACAAAATTTTAAAAGGGATTATTTGCTTTTGATATAATTTCTGAAAAGCTCGTACAAACATTAAACCGAATAGGAAGAAATAAGCAAAGTTTCTGTACAAAAGTTGCCACTCGTCTGACTGCTGTTGTTTCGAAGAAAATCATATCAAGTTAGGCAGTGGTTTTAGTAACGTCAGAGAAAAGTAAAACATGTTTCTGTATACATAAGTAATGTTTGTTTCTTATTTTTTTCTGATAGATGTCTAAATCGATTGCCGGTAATTTTAAGATTATTGTATCCATTATTATGGAGGGTAGAAGTAGTATCTACCCAGTACCCTCCATACCATTATATTAGTTTGAGACTTGGGTGCTTTTCAGCCCAAAATGTGTTAGGTTATTCTTTTATATTTAATTTTTTGAATAACGTTTCTCTCTTAATAAGGTTATCTATTTTTTTAGAAGTTTATTTTGATTTTATACAATAGGTATGAATTATAATTAATTAATAATTATTTTTACTTCAATAAATCTGACGCCGGTGTTCAAGAACCAGCCCGAGGCGTTAGCGGCCGTGGCACTAAATCCTCTTACAGTTATAAAATAAGAATGCTGTTAAAGGCTGTTATGACATTGTTACATTACTTTATATTACTTACATCGTTAAAATACGCCTGTTCGAGGCGTTGTCTTGTTTTATTGGCTTTGCTGTAATCGGGGAGACTTGACTGACGTCTCATACGCATTCTCTGTTCTCGTTCCATGGTCATTAAATCGGATTTTTGGGACAATACCAAGTAATGCAATCGATGTACTATGTCCATTTTGTTTCTATAGAGAAGTCTTTACGAACGAATGAAATCATTAATATCGCAGATGCTTTTACACTAATTCAATGTCCCCAATTAAGATATCCAATCAGGCAAAATTTATTTAATTAATTAAAATATAAAAAATATGGAATTAATTTCTGATCTATTATGAACTTAGTCCGAACCAATTAATTTTAATTGAAATAAAAGTTTTTGTGATTTAAAAGCACTTCACAAGACACAGAGAAATACGATAGTAAGTAGGAGTCATAAAGTGGAAGGGACAGCCCGTGTCTGTAAGCGGGCGGCCGGGAGTCGACTGAAGCGAGTGTCGGATGTAATGCCTCTGACGTTACCAGGCAACTAGCTAACAACATGCTCTCTTTCCAATGAATATCTACAAATCCCTTTTGTATTTAACTTGTAGCGTTACTCTTGGCAAATCGTTTTTATATCTAATTTGTGGCCTTTACAAAAAGTTTCTTATAAATACGTTAGACGTTTGATAAGTCGGTGAGGAGAATCAAATTATTACGATTGACTTTTTATATTATTTTTTTTTTTATATTATTACGTTAGATATCTTTTTGAACGTTTTGTTACTAAACCTAGCTATTTCAGCAATATTTTTTTAGGTATCATAATATTAATTTAAATATTTATATTTAAGAACATTAACTTTAAATACTTAGGTATGTGTATTCGTTTCAATGACATACATACCTACATAGTTATATTATACTTACTTTTAATAAAGCAATCTTTGGCTGACAATTTAAAAGAAATTTGGTGCAGATATTGTTTACATGCTACAAACGATTTACGAGAATAGGTACATTTTTTTTAATCTCAGCTCTTAAGATGGTGTAGCCGTCTAGATTGAGGACTGTGGCGCTGATGATAGGTATGTAGGAGATAAAATTTGTGTGTATTTTTGAATATATTTTCTCTATTTAACTTATAATCCATAAGAAGATAGTCATCCAAAGGTAGTAACTATTACCACACACTTAAGATTATTCAAAATGTTTTGCTTAAGATGATTTTTTAAATAGACCGATGTATGTTGTAACTCTAAAGAAACAAACTTAACTAAAATTATTTAAAAGTTAATTAAGTTTAATATAAACCATCGAGAGTTTTTATTATTTACTATCTTTAGATTATTAGTCCTACTACTATTATAAAGGCGAAAGTTTGTAAGTATGGATGTATGGATGTTTGTTACTCTTTCACGTAAAAACTACTGAATGGATTTGAATGAAACTTTACCACAATATAGCTTATACATCAGAATAACACATAGGCTATAGCTTATACATCAGAATAACACATAGGCTACAATTTTTGAGGTTTTTAATGTGAGGTCGTAAAAAAACACTGACTGAATCCTACAAGATAGATCAAAAAAATTTACTACAGTATTGTACAACTTAAAAAGGTCTACAAAAAAGTCCGTGATGGTATATGTTTATCTCTTAGGAATAACCCACAATAACCATTTTTTATCCTTTACTTTGTACGAGAAATAATGGCTTATTTACGAAGCGATTTTAAGCAATACAGTATTAATCCTTATCCAATTAAGTATCTTAAATACATTGTGTATTTAATAAAGATCACGTGTTTCCAAAGCGAAGAATCTGAATGTTGAAGGAAAAAGATCGTTAAATGTAGTTTATAGGAGCATACTGCAGTAGCTACCTATAGGCCTATGATTAGGGCTCTGCAGTGCTTAGTTACCGTATTTCTTACTTATTACTAGACTAGACGGGACGAACCTGAAGTCCACGCGAACGAAGTCGCGGGCAAAAGCTAGTCCTCTATAATTTGATTTCTTTGAAAACAAAGTACCTACAAATAAAACTTAAACTAGAAATCAAAAGAGGATGAACATACAATTCACATTTATATGTTTGATTATCAGCGTATGGAGAGCAACTCTAAATTTACAAACTATAGGTATATCTAATCTGTTCACAGATAAAATTATACACCTTGTTGTCTATATATTTACACACTAATTTGATGATAATAATAATAATATCAATATTTTGCTTTAGTTTGGATATTCACTGAATAATTTTAATATAAAGTCAAACTAAAATTCACTCACATGTTTGTCTGTACGTCGCGGTGTCGCAAACATTTCTGAGAAGCCATTGCATACGTAGAAACTTATTTAGATCTGCTTACATTTTCTAGTCGATAAGTAAATTATGGAGGTGCGTAAAGACTCACTTGGTAAGAAGTACCTATACATTAATGGGAATGTCCTCAGTAAGTTTATCTCAAAACTAAATGTCGTGTAAAACCTTTCATAATACAGAACTTGAAAGCTGAAAGTTTGGGATTGAGTGGATATTGAAAGTAATGTTTTTTGCGCTTTCTTCATTTTCTTGAACACTAGCACTTTTTTTATAACGACTTTTTAAGTCTCCATTTTGTAATATAATTCGGTCGGTACGTTCCGAACCAAATGCTTTTCAAATTTACAAAGGTTATCATATTGTATAATTATATTTATATAAGTAATAGAAAAAGTATGTAATTTTACACACCAGTTACCACAGGCGCGGAGTATTTCGGTTTAGGAAGATTCTTAACATAATCCAAATAATTTGTTTTGCAGAGAATAAAAACGTAAATCTATTCTAAAATAAAACAATAACTGTCAAATACTTACTCAATACCAACAATAGAAGTTATTTTTATGACCATTAAAAAAATGGTCAATTCAAGTGCTCCTAGAGTCAACAGACAGCACCCCAATTGCCACCCTCCCCCCCCCCATTTATCATCATGGTGGTCTAATGCTGATTACATATCATAGATTATGATAGAGGTACCAATTTGTTCCGGTTTTAGGTAATATTTCTCAAAGTTCATAACATATTTTTTTTTTACGGCGGGTATAAGAATTTCTGACAAGTCTTTTAATTGAAGACATAAGTTATCGTTCTAAGATCGCTAAATAAAGAAAGAAATTGAAATGAAAGTAAGTTACCGAGGCAGATAAGGAAATAACAATATCAAATCGTATAGTCTAATTCTATAGTTCCGATAATTTTGTAAAATAGACACCATCGTCAACGTACGTGCAACTGTTCCACGACGCAACGACTTCAATATATACTAATATACCTAATAATATTTTTATCCTTTTTGTATTGGGTGATTTTTTAATTTTTAATTTAATTTTTGTAACCGTGTGTTTTATATTAAATTCGTATTATAATCATCAATGCTAGGCAATATTTAATTATTTTTAATTTAACTTAGTAATATTAAGTGATGTATGGGAACGGATAATCAAAAAGATAAGCCAACCTAGTTTGTTTCGTTTCATATGGGCTTTGGAAAACTCAATATTCATATTTTAATATCACGTCATAAAATGAAACAAATAAATGTTGGATATCCTTTCTGTTTGATACATTGTCAAATGTATAGGATAATAAAATAGTTAAAATTCAATATTAGACAAAACATTCTCCAAAATAGACTTCGAGATGCTCGCTGGTCAGCATTTATGTATAAAGAATTAAGGAAACCATATAATTACCTTTATCTTATATAGTAATAAATGTTCTCCATTACACAATTTATGTATTTTTTTGATTATACTTTAAAATTATAAATTGCCTTCCAATTTATCTTTTTGTGTATAATTTCCATTTCATAAGTGATATACAAAGCGGAAATAAAAACTAAATCAATTTAGAAATATTTATTAGTAAGGCACTCAACTTTCAATTGTTTAATCTTAAATACATGTTTATATAATGAATTTCTATTTGAAATTTCTCCAATTGTTTGCGCTTAAAAAAAGTGTTGAGGTCATGACCTTTGCCAGAAATACATTTAAAGGATGAAACTATTTCATACATAAATAAGTAAACCTAAACTATTTTAATAAATTGAATTCAAATAAATCAATTTATCAAATTTATATTTTTTGCTAAGACTTTAATATTGTGTTACAAAGGTTCATAAATAAATCATTACTTGAGTAATAAGAAATATATGAAAACAAGTATTAGTAACATAATTTGTCAAGAAAATAAAAGGTATTTTCTTGTATATTTTAATATTTAAATAATACAACTAACACTAATGTTATGTGCGCTTTTCCAGTAACTAGCTTTAACTATAAAAACTTAACTATTTCTATATATATTATGCATGCAAGAGAATCACAGAAATACCTATAACTTTATAAGATTATAAAAACTATGTTTCAATTCTAATATTGGGATAATAGGAAATCCTTTAGCAAAAATATTTAACAAAAATAATATATATAAATTTCTCTACACAGATCATTGTTTATGTATATTATTTAAATATATATAGTTTATAACAAAACTTTGTCTGAAACATGAACATATAGACAGTACATTATTTAAATTTAATTCCCAGCACTGCTTAAACTAATAGAAAATTCATTTAATCAAGTTAACCTAAGTAATAACCACGATGTTAGTATAATTACCTAATAATGTTAAATAACAGTTATACAATACAATAGACTCACAATTTTTAAATATAACTGGAGTTAACTAACAAGTTGTAAATATTACTGTTTGTCTTTAAAGAAATATTACTATATATATTACGCTTCCAATATTTTGGATTTTCCGTTTAATTTGCCGAGTTGTCCCAACATAAGAACTGTGTTAATTAGGTTCTCAGAATAAATACGTTGGTTTGTTTCCATTCTCCGTAACTTTTGGACTACATATTTGGTAAAAAATTCTAATTCATATTCATTGTTTTGTGACCTTGGATCCGTGTCTTCGGATCGTTTACGTTTTGCACCTTTAGGGCTAGTCTGAGTAGTTCTGGTTTTAGATTTTTTATTCAATTCTGCTTCTGCTTCAAGACTATTTACAAATGCAAAATTAAGGTCTTCCCTTAAATCATTTACCTCATCTTCATTCAATTGTAAGGTAAGGTCATCAGGTACAGTGACCATAGGAATATGGTTTTCTGTTAAAACAGGGGATGGAAGAAAGGAAACCCGCTTACAAACTTTGACCACTGATACTTTTTTATTTGCTACTTCAGTAGTACCTCCTCCAACTGTATGCCTACGATTGCTATTTTCTTTAATAACTTCTGGTTTATGTAAACGTGTTCCTGATTGTTTCATACTCCAGAAATTTACTTTTATTTTTGGCTTTGGCTTCTGCTTTTTCTCAATTATTTTAGGCTTCAGAACCGATGGAGAGGGTGGAGGAAGTTTATATCTAATATTTTCATCTTCATCATTAAGTGATGTGACCTGTTTTTTGATAATTTTTGGCGATCGGCCATTATTAAAATATTGAGTGTTAATTTTGTACCTCACAGTATCATCATCGGACTGATAACCATTTTTACCTGATTTTTCGTTCTGGATATTCTTCATAATGAATTATAACAATAAGAACAGTGTGTTGAAACTCTGAAATAAAGAAATATTCTTTATAAATATAAAATTGTCATAATTTAAACCAATAATTCGCGATACTAATAAAAAGTATTTTGGTTTCAATGGATGAAGAAAACATTTCCCGCCGAAATTATAATAAGTTAAGAATTATGAATGTTACTCGTATTTATATATACAGAAACAGTTAAATAAAACCAATAGGCAGCGGATATTACACAATATCACAATAAAGAAAGAGAATAATGGAGATCTATTACAATTATTTGCAGTAATTCGAGGTTATGTTAAAGGACATAACCAAAACAATAATATAAATACTAAACTTTAAATTTAATATAGAATAAATATTTATGACAACACTAATAAATATTATCATTGATAAACAACTATAAGGCCCGGGATAACATAAATTCTCGTTATCTTAAATTGTTTTAATGGCACCATTATTTATTACATAATCGACATATAGACGTTACACAAACTTACCTTCATTAACTATGTTAGAAATTCCACTTTTTCCACTTGTAATAATATCACTTGATGAAACTTAATTTATTTTTTAGAATCAAACACGTCCCAAATAACCAACTTAATCTACATGACGCATAGTAGTATTTCTTGTAATCCGCCAGAGGCGCAGTGAACGCGCGGGAAAATTGCTATGGCCGCGTTCGAATGAAAATAAATAAGAGCTAACTCAAATAACATTGTAAAAAAACTGGTTATAATTATTTTCCATGTATTTGGTATATTTTCATATTACTACGTCTTATTTGTATATTGTATATTTAAGCATGTAAGCCATGTTATGTTTACTATTAAGCGTCCACACAGTCACTAGTCAAACCTGCACCTCGAAAGTCCATCCCCAGGAATTAATAACATTTGTAAATGGCAATTTTAAATGTTCTAAGATGAACCTATATAACACTAACTAAAACATGAGATATTCAACTATAGTTATTAGGTTCGTAAAAACTTGAAATTTATATAATCAACATAATTTACATACATTTCCAAGGTAATTAATAATTATTGGTATTTCTATTATCGACTATTGCATTATCTTTGTAAGAAACATATTTACACATTGTATTTTATAATTACTACATATTTTGCTTTAAATGCTTATATATTTTGCTTTAAATGCTTATATAAGCATTGCATGCATGCTAATGCAATAAGATAATGCAATAGTCGATAATAGAAATACCAATAATTAATTAATTACCTTGGAAATGTATGTAAATTATGCTTATATAAGCATTTAAAGCAAAATATATAGTAATTATAAATTAATTTAAAAATTATAGTAATGATAATAAACTATTTTCACTTTGATATTAAATAGTTTTATAATGATATTTAAATTGTTACCTGAAAATCAATTATTGAAAGGGTATCAAATAATTATAGTTATATGTTATGTCGGCATGTTTAATGTTGTTATATGACGTCTAAACAATCTAATACTAGATTAAACAAAGCACTTTTGTGTATTTTTTTAAATTTATCTATCTTATCTTAGATTCATATCTACGAGTATCTTTGACAGCTTGACTTACCATATGATTCTTCATAGATATCCAGCCCATCTTGAAATATTAAATTTTATGATCCGTAATTACGAATACCACGTAACATATAATAAAATATAAACTCACGAGATATTTATTAATGTCTTGGAATTTTATTCGTCACGAATGTATATAATCTAGGTTATGCCAGCCCGTGGGAACTCATCTCGGATTCAGACTGAGTAAGTGGGAGGCTGTGCGCAATGCGGCACATTTCACTCCGCGAAAGTTATTGTTATGATTCAAACTACGTTTAATATTTTAATTATTATCTTATATACATACCGTATTGTGATTAAATAATTTCAATAATACCATTTTAATGTGTAAAAAAATAACAATTGATACTTACAAGAAGAAACTTTTAAAAAACTATGGACCCTAATTTAAATTACACTGAACACTAACACTTTTTTAAACTAAACTTTTTGTTTTTTTTCTCAATAATAAGCAACAGGTTCGACAAGTGTTGAAATATGTATGGACTAAATAGCGGGAAAGATTGAAATATATTGATTGGAGGTCGGACGTCTACTTCGCATGGTCTGAAATTCGTCGCAATACGCCATGCGCACTGTGTTTAGAAATTGTAAGGTTTGTTAACAGCCAAAGTTGAAGGACTGCAATCTTTACAAAAACTGCAATTTGCTGAGTTTTTCAACTATTGAAAATCTGAATAAATATCTAACATACCCTTCTACATGCAAATATATGAAACTAAATTTAAATAGCTTTTAAATCTAGTATTGACATTCCTTTATATTGTATTGACTGGTGTACAAGTTATACCAGTTCAAGGTGTCGGACAGACTCGTACTCATCATACGGGATTACCTGTCGAATCGCTCCTTTCACTACAGAGTGGAAGGCGTTTTGTCAACCCCCCGCCCCATCAAGGCGGGTGTCCCCCAGGGTTCAGTTCTCTCGCCCATCCTCTACTCCATCTACGCTAGCGATATTCCTAGGCCGCGATCTAAAGTGCACCTTGCCATGTACGCGGACGATACCGCGCTTTACACGTCCTCTAAGGATCACTGGAAGATATACCAACGTCTCCAATCCGCAGTCGACTCCCTCGTGAGTTGGCTGCGGAAATGGCGGATCGAGGTAAACCCTGAGAAGAGCGTTTCGGTGCTCTTCGAACGGGCTCCCCCAAGGATCCTCCCGCAATCAAACTCTTTGATAAACGGATACCTTGGAAAGACGAGGCAAAATACCTAGGAGTAACGTTAGATAGAAAGTTAGTTTTCACTGCGCATATTAGGACCGTTCGTAGCAGAGCGGCCTATATATTAGGTCGTTTATATCCGCTGTTAGGCAAGCGGAGTAAAATGTTCCTTTCGCAATAAGGTGACACTTTACAGAGCTTGCATACGTTCCGTCATGTCCTATGCGAGTCCCGCTTTTGCGCACGCTAATCTGAAACCCCTTCAGGTGATTCAGAACAAGTTTACACGGATTGCAACCGGGGCGCCGTGGTTCGTACGCAATATCGATCTCCATAGAGACTTAGACCTTCCGACCATCGCTCAGTACTTCAAGGGGCTTTCCCAAAAGTACTTTGAACGAGCGACACCCGAACCCACTGGTGGCTGACACCGCAGAGTATAGACCACGTAAGACTACTTTAGTCAGAAAAAGAAGACCCAAGTTGGTACTCGTTGACCCCGACGACGCGTTCACAGTAGGTAATAATGTGTACGCGTAGGCATAAGTGACACTACACAACATACAGACACACACCGTCTATACCGGTATAGACGAGGTCCCAACTGAGTAAGTGCTCCGTTGCTCCGGCGTTCTGCCATCGGAGGACGCTAGAGTCCAAATTTCCTTAGCTTCCCTTCTGACTAACGACGCCCCGAGCCGAGGTCCGGGTCTCAATCTGAGACTCCCTCGGGACGTCGTTTCCCATGGGGGCTCAACTGGCCCCCCCTTTTAAGGGCGGGTCCTGACCCACCCGCTCCCCCGGTGACGCTGTTATAGCCAACAGGGCTAACAGCATAGAGAGACAAAAAAAAAATTTAAACAAGAATATAAGAAAATATATTTAAAATTGCCTAATTCAAGATTACTATTTGTATTTTATAACATATTTAAATTACTATTATATATTTATGTAGGTCTCCTGGCTGTTTATTTTTTTTTATTTAGTTTTTAGGAATATACCTACACGACTAGTGTCGTACCCATCCATAATAGTCATGCTATATTGTTTTATTGTATACCTATAAAATTAAGAACTTATAATTAGATTTGTAGTCGCCTACCGCAATGTCTCACCATTCGCAGAGCTAACTGGTAGAGAATGCCAATAGGCATTAAGTTTGCCTTTGGATTATTTAATAAAGGGTAAATAAATAAGTAAATAAATAGTCGTATAGTAGTGAAAAGTAGTCCTTTTGTCCGCTCCGTTGAAAATGAGAAGAACTAATATTATATCCCGTATATAAGCAATATATACGGGATATAATGTTTCCGTAATCCTATGATTAATTAGATATCCACTTACCTGTGCTCTAACTGCGGCTAGATGTAGTTGTGTGGCGCGGTAGTCGTATTTTTTCAAGGAGATATCCTCCTGCGAAAATAAAACTAATCAACTTCTAATAGCAATGTGATACACAGTTTCAGGAAGTTTAAGTTATTAACTCTTCTAATACTTTGTACGTGTGAACAGATATAAATAATATATAAAATCTGACAAAAGAATTAAAAATAAAAAATATTTTAGACTTCAATTCAAAGTCTTATGACGAATAAGCGCCATCTATCTAAAAAAAACGTGGATGGCCATTCCTTTTATTCCAAGCGCACTTAATAATTTAGGATCTTGTGTGCTAGAGTATAGGTGGCTCTGTAGTCTTGTAATCTTATTTTTTACCCTCTAGGGTAGGTGGCGTTAAATTGTAGTATGTACTTATATATATTTAGTTATAATGAAATTGAGTGCTGATATACACAGTGACAAAGATTTATCGCCGTAAAATGCGATTGAGTATGTAGAATTGAAGTTATGGAAAGTATTTATATGACGCCTCTTAAACTTCAGAACGACCGATAAAATACATCAAATAAAACTACCCTACATGGTACGAAAGAGTTAAGTACTTTAAACAGGTTCACTTAACTTTACTGTTAATTTTATTTAATTTAAAAACTAATTAACAATCTTAGTTTTATATGACGTGTATGAAAGAGTATAATAATAATATAGGACTAATAACACACATTGATCTAACCCCTAAGTAAGCAAATTAATTTGTGTCCTTGTTTTAAAGGTGTTAGACAACGATACAAATACATAGAATTTCACATTATACATATCGAGAATATATTTAAGAAACGACCAAACTCAGAAATACAGACATCTCTGCAGACATCACATACAGGCCTGTCCCTATCGGGGATCAAACCCGAACCTCATTGCGTCACTATACGTTAGTCGTCTGCTCTAACAACTCGACCAACGAGGCGGTAATTAAAAACGAGTATGCAATTAAAAATTACATTACTAATTTTAACAACATTTTTTTATATTAATTTATACATATTTTAAAACTCGAAAGACTGTTTGGGAAAGATAATGTGCTATACAAGGGCGTACCCAGATTCCGTGCTTTGGGGGGGTCAAAGCAGATTTCCTTAATATAATTTTGTGATTTTGGAGCTGTAATTTTAATTTTCTGAGCATGGTTTAACAATGAAAGAGCAAACGCTGGTGATTTGTCTGTGAATCTCGAAGATTTTAGACTTTGAAGTGTTTGCTAAAAGTTTGACTGGAGAATTGTGTTTGTTTTGTAATACATAGATCTATAACAACTAACTAGAGGTATACGATGCCCAGGGGGGGGGGGAGCATCTGACCCCCCGGCCTCTCCCTCGGTACGCCCATATCTACTTTATCATGGATATACAAACTATAACGCATTTTTTATGATGATATAGAGTTTAGGCAGAGTTTTATCAGGTACTAGGTATGTTATTCAAAAAAGTATTGTAATAATATTATACATTTTTATTATAAATAATAACTATAAAGTTTGTAGATTTTAGAATAACATCGTTAAATTATATCAATTTAATTTCGTATGACATTAGCAACATCGGCAACTAATGTAATTAAGACTATTCATAGAAAATATAGAATAAAATAATAATATTAATGTACTTATAATGGTACTTAGAAATATATTTCTCATGTAAATTTAGCATTGATAGCTGGGGTATTCTGTCATCGTTGATTAATTCAAAGTTTGTATAATACAGCTGACGAAATTGGTTTTCAAATTGAATAGATTCCACGCGGCGATAGAAAAATAATATTACAATGTGTCAAATTCAAATAAATGACAATGACGTTTGTAAAATGACGAAATTACTTTTAATGACTAATAGATGAAGATTTTCAGTGAAATTGATTAATGAAGGTTTATACAAATCTTGACAAGTTAATAGAGATCAATATATTTACTGGTAGATATTTAGGTACCTTATAACTTGTAACCGTATAAAAATTAATTTATTTTAACAAGCTGATTAAAATGTTTTTGATTGGATCTAAGAATAATTGCTCGAAGTTTTGCTAGCAATTTAAGTGTAGTAGTCGTTTTATATTAAAAAAAAAGAACTATACGAAATCAAATACTTTTAATATAAAGACGACGACAAAAGGATGTAAACGTATCCATTCTTAGTACCTACCATTCAGTTATTCACAATAGTGTCAAGTTGCCAGTGAATCCGCACTTTCAATAAAACCCTATTTCCTTTATGTGATATATTACTTTTGTCACACACATATCTGCTATACTTTTAAAAACAAGGAAAACTGAATTGAAAAAAGTTTTGTTACATGTTTCGAACCAATGAACCTTTTCTAGAGTTTTTGGAATTTGGATCGGAGTTACAAAACTTGTATATACTTTGAATAGTATATATTTAACGATGTTGCATTGGTTTTTAATGTTAATTTTTTAGAATATTTGATAACTTACTTGAATTTCATTTACTTTAGCATAAAGATTGCTCTCAAGGCTGCGAGCCTGTAGTCTTGCTAGAGCGTCCAAACCATCCTGTAAAAAATATATATACTAAAATATTTGTTCTTAAATAAACCGTAGATTATTATAACATAATTATAAAATACTGAATTCAGGAATCTTTTGGTCCCACATAACAGTTAAGTTATGATGTAAATGTAATGTTAAATATAACAAAAACTATTTACGGTTAAACCATGTTATGTATAACTTTTATCTAAAAAATCGTAACAAATTGCAGCACTATAGCAAACTATAACTCAATATGTCAAATAAGTTTTTCCGGCGACAGGGAATGTAGAGACGGGAAAGACGAATTTTACCGAGATTTTATATACATATTAAGAGATGGGTTGTATTAGGAACATTTTAAACTAGATTTATTTATTCCTAGACTTTCAAGATGTTCGCATTAAATATGATATATATAATATAACTTCTCGAACGACACCATAAGGGTCAGCTAATAAATGTTATTTGATAAAACATGTTAGAGTGATAATATTATTATGACAGCATAATATATAACATGTAACAAATTATAACATATTTATGTTATTATGTTAAATAATTGTAAATAATTGCTATCTTTATTAAAATTCTAACCCGAAACTCTTTTTCATATTGTTTCAAAAGTAAGCAAAATAAGACAATTAAGCTTGTATTAAAAAGAAAGGGTTACATAAAAGGTAAAACCAAAACAGCGTACCTGCAAAAGTTTGATCTGCGTCTCAAGATCCAGTGCATCTTTCTTCAGCTGCTCGTAGCTGAGTCTCGCCTGTCCGCCGCCCATTCTATCCAGTAGCATTTCACCTCGTAGCACGGGCGGCATTGTCTCCTATTAGATTATATAATTAGTTAATTGAGTTGATTATATAACTAGTTTATATAGGAATTTAAATGAATGATCTAGATTTTACAGATTTTGTAACGAAATACCTAAACTCTATCCTTCCATTAGAATAATGGCGCATATAATGGCGCATACCCTTTATATGATTATTTCATCTCTCCACGCCTCATTATTATAATAAACCAAATCAAGCCCAAAATGCTGCGAGAGATAAACGTATTAAATTCAAACTCTAGATTACATTATAGTTCAGCGGATGACGTAATAATATCAAGGAATACATGAAAATATATATTTACGACCTCTAATGTTTTCCAAATGATAACTAAAATGAATGCTGTTTAAGAACAAAAGCGGAAGCAACCTTAGTTGCTTGTTGGTTTAGTGGTTAGTGGTCCGCTTTTGAGTCAAAGGTACTGGGTTTGTGTCCGTTAATTCTATGTTTGTAAAACCTTCCGCGACACAGCGATTATTTCTATAATGCGGGGAGTTGTCTTTAAAATATCTACAGGTTATGGAAATAGAAATAAAGTACAGGGACGTATTTCAGAGTATCGTGAGTTGTTTATTCCAAAAGAGATTGCTTTATTTTTTTACGATACAAAGAATGATAAAGATCGATACAGCTAATCTTTATTAGTTCTGATACATTTTGTGTAAAAGGAAAAGGAATGATTTATGTTGGCTAATGGAAATCGTATTTAATCGTCTTTAAATACTATAAAGAGTACAAAGAACATTTTATTAACTACGTAAAAGAAATAAGTAGGTTCATGCATTCAAATATAATTTACTAATAATATTTCTTTGCTCTCAAAGTGTAACCAAATTTATTGCGTTTGAATAAAAATATGTTATTTTTCCACATTCTTTGATGTTTAATGATTTTATATATATGAGAAGATTTTTACGTTTGATTACTTTTTAAATAAGTAGAGCTTCGAAAACCAAACAATTTTCGACTTTGTAAATAAAACATACAAATTATACATTCATAATATACATACGACACTGAAATTTTCGAAGTAGAAATTATTTAAACATTACGTTCAAAGTTTGAGAAATGCAATCAATATTTGGAAATAAAAGTTCTCCAACTTCCAGTCTCGTTGAAGCTCTGCTCTGTATTTCTTTTGTTACGAAAAATAAAGTTTGACTTCAGTGACGTTCGGTGGGAAGCCGCCATCAGAGGCGTCAATTACTACTTCGGAGTTGAGGCTGCGAGTTAGTTCTTTAATTTAATTTATATAACCTTCTATGAGAAGTAAATGTTTTTGAAAGTTAACCACAAACTCTATTTATTACGAAACATTGAGACATTAATATTTTTTTTTTTCTAAAACTCAATCACATCTTAAAAAAAATATAAATATATACTTGTCGCAAACGAGACAACTAAAACTTAGCAAGATTATTTTAAATTATTTTTTTAATAATTTATATCTAGTTAAATAAAAACCTTTACGCAAAAAGATAATTAATTAAGATTAAAAAACTATACCCATATCCGCAGTTACAATCCCAGAAATAGGGTAAGTTTATGGTCTTTTTATAAACTGTATTATACACAATTGTTACGTCAGTTCATAATAATTATAAATATTATGGGTGAAATATTTATTAGAGTCATACCGCAGCCACATCAATGGGTGGATCGTCGGGCTCCGGCGGGTAGGGTGGCAGGAAGGCTCTCTTGGGCGTCCTCATGGGTGGAGTGTTCGTGAGCAGCGTGCGGGCCAGGTGCGCCAGGTCTGCTGTACTGGACACCGCGCGGGCTTGAGCACACAGAGACTCGTACCTCCGAAGCTGGTTGTTGCTCTGGGGAACAGTTTTGTGCAACAATTATAATACATGTATTATATGTATACATCGGTTTTCTAATTTAATAAACAGTCGAAATAAACATTTATATATATTTATCAATCACGTCCCAAACCGGTAAGTGAAACGTTAATAATTAATTCAAAGCACTCGTTGTGATTAACAAACTTTATAAATAATAAATACCTTAGAAACTTTGACATCTCTTTTGATACTTAAGTTTTGTTTTTCGTTTATATTAAATGAGTTTTAAAATGTATTACATTATTAATTGTCTATATTGAACAAACGATCTAAAGTATACTTGTAAAAGTAATAAAAGTCGTTTACCTTATCAGTAATTATTTCACCCTCCTGACATATGGCGTCACTGACAGCCGTTGTCACATCAGTTAGAATTTCCTCCAGCTCCTGAAAAATAAAACAGGACCATTAATAACATCAAGTTAAAAGCTAAAATCAAACGAATTTCCACAGACGTAGATATAAAAAGGAAAGTTAAATCTTTTGGACTCTGTTATGTAACAAACTTTATTTTTTGTTACATAACCTAACAACAATATATAAATTTCTACTATATTTATTATGTGCGTAATTTTCTCCTATTAAGACTAACCACAACTTTTTTTATAACTGTAATTAAACCGTAGTATTTAAAATAATGTTCGAAACAACTACAAAAACATACAAACACAAAAAATACTGAAACTTCAGTTTAACTAAAATCTATTTTTATACCAGAAGCTTCACACGTCGATAATATTTGTACAGCTTTTGATATTCAAAAATAAAAACATTTTCAGCTTAAATATTATTATAATTGGTAGTAAATTTGATGATAAAAGAATAATTAATAATTTAATAATCGCTTTAACTTTAATAGGAACTTAATGGAAAATGTCAAAATTATTTCCATTATCCGTGAATAATTGAATTATTTATGGATTGAAGATACGTATTGAATCGAATAAAAACATATTTGTAAAGGAATAAAATAGACTCGATGAACAATACTCAATGGGTTTCAATGAGCATTCATGTTAGGAATGTTTTTATATGTCATAAATGTATTTATAAATATAAATTATATTTATCGAAAAGTTATCGTGTTTTATTTACTAATAATAAATAAATGAACTATAAAAGCGGTGCACTATAAAGTAGGGTGGACTTATATAGGTCTAATTCGGTAAAGTTTCCTAAACTAAGATTAAATATCTCGTCGAATATTGCTGAGTCACGCTTTAGGAGGAAGTTTCTCATTCATTAATTAGTTCGAAACGTTGGTTCTTTCATTAATTATGATACTGATATTAAATGAATATTTTGCTAAAATTATCCAAACATTTTATTGAAAAGTTTTACATTTTTGGCAAATAATAACTTGGAAACTTACAACAATTGATAATACAAAAGTTTGGCCACAATTTAATTATAATTATTCCAAACTGTCATTAATTGTATAAAATACATTGTAAAAGATAGGTTGCATATTAAGAATATTATGACTTTACTTTTGACTTTATAATATTACATATTATGCAAAAAGTATTATAAAGAAAAGTCATTTCAAAATCGCAACTCGAGCTAGGTGTTACCTGGATCTGGAATTTAAATATTCTCAGATATGCAACGATACTTACAACTTCAACGAGCTCAGAATATACAGCAGATTAGGTAAATAGTGTCCATTATAATAAGCATATTTATACAATAATGCATAAATATTTTAATTTAACCTAATCAATTTATGTTTAAAACATATATTAGGAATATTTATTTTATTTAAAAATATGTGTTAATTTGATTGAGATGAAAGAATATCAATAAATATAGAAATAATAATTAATTACACGTTTTGGCAACTCATAGTATATGCAGTATTAGTTGTCTAATTGATACTCAAAGTTATAATTATCACGAAAAAATTATTTCACTAGAATCATTTTGATTATGTTATTTATATGATTAGCTACTAACCACATCAGTGAACAAAACGAATTATATTTTTAACTAAATAAAAAAAACACGTGAAACTTATTTATAATTATAATGTTAACTTCCAACTCTAAAAAGGTTAGATTTTACATTTGTTTTCCTCTGCAAATATAATAATGCTTTAAACGTAATTTCCTTTATTTTAGTCCGCGTTTGTATCGTAACATTTAAAAGAGCTTTACAGAGAACGGATTTACATTCATTTTAAGAGATATTGTGATAGTTGAATTAAAACTAATGTGGTTTTATTAAGTACTACTGTCCAACGTATATTAAGTACTATACTAAGTAAAGGTTATGTTAGCAACAATAATGTGGGCATTTGATTATCCAATTTGCAGCATAAAAAATAGCGGGTAAGTGTGTCCACCAATCAAATGGGAGCACTACCTCAATAACAGCCTTTTTACAATCCGATATTAGTGCTCTATTTGACCTAGTGCTTGATAGATTGGATAATAAAATGGCTGCTTACGTTAAAGTTGTTATTTTAATCTCACCTGCAGTATAGTGGGCAGTGTATGTTTGTGATATTGTTCAATCATTGCATTCGTAGCAGTCAGTTGCTGCACGTAGGTGTTGTGAGAGTCGTAGTAAATTGCTAGATTTGAAGGATTGGAGATGTTGCAGCAGTTCAGGAACGCTGTACGGTAATCTTGACGACTCTGAAAAATAAATGAACTTTTATACAAGTATATAAATTGTAAGGGAAAATAAATGTCCTTCTCACGCGACATATATTAGATATATTTGATATAATGTTTGTACGTTAAGGGACTTATTTGACGTAAGTAATAGACTATAATAAAAACCAGCCAATAAGTGGTCTATAATTTATTACCAGCTCTATTTAATATTTATGAGTGACTTATAAAAGTTACTTGTAAGGTAAAGTAATATATATATGAAGATAGTATATTATACCTTATGCTAGTGTATATTATATATTCGAGTAAAATGCTATCATATTATATATTTTCTTTACAATTAAACATTATTTAATATTACACTAAATATTATTATAATTCAATATTATAATGATCACAATAATAAATATAGTTGACATGCCACTAAGTATCCACTAAAGTACTTTAAACACAAGAAGTTGAAAATATTATCAAATTTCAAATAAGAAAATAAATATCTAAAAACCCTTAAGCAATTATACATTGTTGTCTTAATTATTATTAAATAATTAAATATTATATGATTTCAACCATAATAATTGATTATTTTTAAATGTATACATTTTTCCTAATATACAACTAATAATAGTTGTTATTTAGAAGTGACTTATTCAATTATTAAAATTTATTATCTTCACATCACATAATATCAATGAAGTTAAAATTGGATCACAATTGCTATTTATTCATTCTAAATTAAAGAAACATACCATCGAATAATTAACAGATTCGTGACTCTCACAAATATGACGAAGAATTTACAAGTGCTTCTTTTTTGAAGTTGGTAAAAAAGGTATTATTAAATAGACAACAGAACATTTAAAAATATTTTCATTTAATTTGCCATTCGGATTGTATTTGTATTGTAATTAAAAACAAAACCGGCTTTTCTTTGTATGAAGGCAATTTATTGAATAGTAAAATAATAGTAAAACAGTAAAGTAAATTATACTTTCGGATTTGTATTAGGACTAATAAAAAAAAAATAATTAAAGAATAATAAATTAAGGAATAATAAAAAAATGTAATCTAAGATTATTATTATTTGTCTATAAAATTATATTTCATCGTTTAATCTATGGTAGATTATAATAAATTCCTTGATGAGTTTCCTAAATCCTTGGCAATCAAATATTTGAGACTGAAGACAACGCTCTTGATAAAGAAATAGTCCGTATAAAATAAGCTAAGCTCGGAGAATCGATATGTCAAATATACTTTTGTATTATTTAAACATAGTTTCAAATACGTATTACAATAAATGAAAAAACAAATGAATTACTAATGTTTGTGAATAACGTCTTCTAAATATTTACTGTAATATTTAATTAGAGAGAAAGTTTAATTAATATAAACTTGATTTTAAAACCTCAGAGTAACATTGAATTTAAAATTATAAACAGTTTATCCCTTTGGGATTCCAAATTCGTTTAGAACATGTTGTAATAACTTAGTTAATTACTTAGTTTGTAATAATAACACATGACGGGTGTTTTTGTAACCCTTAAATATATATTACAGGATACCGGAGTATTTACGAAACAGTATAACATTATTTAATTACATATATTAATTTAGCTTAAACTTCTAATATAATTATTTTAATATCGAGGCTCACAGTTTACATAATATTGTTTAATTGTTTGTTTGTTCCACTTAAAATTACTGGACATATATTAGTATATTTATATAAATATAGAATGAAAAATTATCCGATACGAGCAGGGATTCGAACCCGCGACTACTGGGAAACCGTCCCGTCGCTCTACCAACTGAGCTACCGTATCGCTGTCCGCCTCGGTGAATTAAAAATATACTTGTTTATAGTTATTTTCAAACAAATATTTGTATGTTAATTGATAACATTTATGAAAAAAATATAATTAATGGTATTGTGATAGCTTATTACCTGAGTTTTTGGATTTTTTTAGAGAAATATTTTTGAGATATTATTACCATAAAAAATCTAGAATTGTACAGATCTTATCCACAGTTTTTTTACGAGAGATGCTTTTCTTATTTCTAGTTATCTTCTGCAGATGAAATCTCATTTAAAAACGATAAATAATACAGACGATTTCGTGATCTGAACAACAAAAGCTTATATTTTATTATTTTTATTTATTATAAAATAATGCGTTATATGAAAATCCTAAAGCCGTCTTCTCTTTTAATCAAATTCAAATTCAAAATATCTTTATTCAAGAGACATTTACACGCACTTTTCAATCGTCAATGATTACATCAAATTGGTCATTATAGTCAGTCCATGAGTAAGCTGATACCAACTCGGAATGATGTTCTGTTGAGAAGAGCTGGCCAGAAACTCAACAGTCGATCTTTTAAATGAAATTTAACAATGTTTGATTTATACATTATAACATCAACTCTGCAAATGAGTCAATGACCCAAGTTGGACACATTTCAATCAACCAAAAAATCTTGAATGTTATAATAAGATTTATTTAATAATATACTTTTAATTTTATATTTAAACCTAAAAAAAGCAAGACATAAGATATCTTGTGGAATTTCATTATATATGCGAACTGAATCCCATGAAGGATTTGTTAACTTTTTGAAGTCGAAATTGAGCCTATTTTGATTTCTTGATTGATGTTTGTCGCTGTTTTTAATATAAGCATTAAAATTTTGGCGTAAATATAGTAAGTTATTAAAAATGTATTGAGAAGCAACCGTAAGAATACTAAGTCTCTAGCTTTTAAGTTACAAATAGCCCGTATCTTCTGTAAAATAAATAAAGATTTAATTTCGGCAGCGTTGCCCCATAGTAAAATACTGTAAGACAAAATACTGTAAGAATAACTAAAATAAATGAGTCCTGCCGGTTCAACGTCTGTTAATTGCTTACTTTTTAATTGCAAAATCGGCTGAGCTGAGTTTGTCTGCGAGTGTCGAGAGATATGGGTTCCACTGGAGCTTTCTATCTAAAGTTATACCTAAGAAAATTGTTCAGTCAGTCAGTTCTAACACTTCATTGTTAAGTAATAAGCTATAATTTTTATTTTTTTACATTAGGAAGTGTAAATTCCATGCATTTTGTTTTCTTAACATTAAAGACCAAATTATTAATTTCGAACCAATGAAGAACACGTGACAGAGAACTGCTTACTTTGTCATAATTAGCTTTATTACGCTTAACTTTAAAAATAAGCGAGGTATCATCAGCAAAAAGTACAATGTCACATAGTCCTTTTACGTAAAAGGGCAAATCATTATCATGTGGAGTAAAAATAAAAAGGGGCCAAGAAAAGATCCTTGTGGAACACCCATCTTTAGGTGAGAACCAGCCGATTTACAATTATTGACATCAACCGTCTGAACTCTTTGATTCAGGTAAGAGGCAATAAGGTCAAGCGCAGCACTACGCACACCATAGTGAATAATGATTGCATAATAATGTTTGATGGTCCACGTAATCAAAGACTTTAGATAAATCATAAAACGCCCCGATTGCATTCTATGACTTCTGCCATGCGTCGTAAATGTACTTAAGAAGCATGGCACCCGCATCAGTGTTGATTTGTCTTTGGTAAAACTATATTGTTCACTATGCATGATTTTATTACTATAAACAAATACTTTCATTTGGTTTAGAATATTTTTTTCCAAGATTTTACTAAAGATAGGTAAAATAGAGTCTATAATTTCTGAGTTCTAGTCTATCACCTTTGAACAAAAGCACTACTTTATTATTTTTCATTAAATCTGGGAAGGTACCGGTTTTAATACATATGTTAAAAATTAAGGATAATTGTGGAGCAATATCATATAAAATAGTGATAATTAGATATACCCGACCGACTTTTTTTAAGTTTAGGTTTCTTAATGTCTTAACAATTTTAAATGATGTGATAGGTTTAAAAACAAAACATGGTACATGTATAGAGGTTCTATCAAAAATACTGAGCAACTGTTTGAAAATATTTATAAACATGTATACCCATGTTAATTTTTATAAATTTACTGTGCAACTTTTACGTTAGAAATATGTTTTGTGAAACATATATTTTATTGAAAAGACTCCCGCCACGAGTTGGAAGTTAAAATATTAAAGTTTCTAAACCACATTGTCCTCCAGTTATAAGCAACTAATGCATAAGTTATGAAGTCAAATAACATTTCGTGACAACATTTAGAGTTAAAACTAAATTAAAATGAGAATTATTTGTGAGGTAGTTTGCGTATTTTAAAGCGAGCGAAGGAGAAAGTGAAATTCATGTTTTCAATAATAATGTAATAAAGCTATAAAACTTGTGGGCTTTTAGTTTCTTTTTATTTATTATTATGTGCCTTTAAATAGGTTTTGACTGATAAAGCCTACATCAGAAAATGGAATTTTAAACGTGAAGACAATATTGTTGACCGTGACGTAAATAATTATAGTATATTTTTTTTACTTTAACGAAGAATTCTTATGGTGACATGAATGACGTACATATTTTATGTTTTGTTTAACAAACAGCATTCATTAAAAAAAATGTCGCAAAAATGAATATGGCTGACATGTCAGTAAAGTAGCCACTAAAGTAGTAGGTATATACAAGGGAATACAATTGATACATAAATGTCTATATTATTATTAAATAATTGAATAATAGATAGGGGTATTTGTAATTAATTGGTCACCTCTTGCAGGCAACTTCTCTACATCAATCCCAACAACTTTTTAAAATTTAAGTTTTCCCATACAAAATTTATTTATTTGTTTTATAATTATTTATTTGTTTTATATTATTTATTTTTTTTATAACTGGTATTAACTCTGAGCGTCCGTATGGCGCCGGGGCCTTGACCTTCTAAGTTCTTTTTATAAAATTCAGAGAAATAAGTAAAAGAGGAAGCAAACATTTTTTGTTTCGTTTTTTTGTGTTTATCAAGATTTGTTAAAAGTCGTAGAACTAATGTTGTTGGGATTGATGTAGATCGAGGCTGCCTGCAAGAGGTGGCCACCTAATTACAAATAACCCTGTATATTGTCACTTATAATAATTAATTAAGTTTTTATATATCCTTTTCTAATTATACAACTTATATTTGTTATTTAAATGACGTAATCAATTATTAAAATTTATTAACAAATAAAGTCGATCAAACTAAAATGGGATCACCATTGCAGTATATTCATTCTAAACAAAACAATTATACCATCATATCATAAGCGGATCATATTTGTGACTCTCACAAATATCACAAAGAATATTTACAAGCGAAATGTGAAAATCCTTCTTCATTAAATTCGGTCGAAAAGGTAGAAAATATTTAACAGAAGATTAAAAAAAACATTTTGCCATTTTTATCGTAGTTGTATTGTAAATTAAAAACAAAACCGGCGTTCCTTTGTATGAAATGCAATTTATCTAATAGTAAAACTTATCTCATAGTGAAAATACTTTCAGATATTGTTAAATTCGGTTTTGTATTCAGGAATAACAAAAATAAAAAATCTGAGACAACTATTATATGTCTATAATATTATAATTTAACGTGATATAATAATATATCAATAATATAATATATCTTCATAGACTATAGAATTTCCTTGAGGAGTTTCCTAAATTCTTCACAATCAAATATTTCAGACTAAAGACAATGGACTTGATAAAAGAAATAGACTGTCTGTTATAAGAGCGCGGAGGATTGATATGTCAAATAGACTTTTGTTTAATTTAAGCGTTCCAAATGAAATCCTAAAATATGTAATTAAATAATGTGTTATATTCTGTCTATGTCTATATTCTGTCTGTCTATATACATATTCAAAATATTTTCTGTAATATTCACTTGGAAAAAAAGTTTTATTGAATATAAACTTTTTTAAAAACTTTTTAAACTGTAATATTGACATTAAAATTATATGTTTATAATCGTAAAGGAATTATCGTAGTATTAATAATTCCTATCTTTTCGCTAAACTTCCCTTGTGTTTACAAATTCGTTTAGAACATGTTGTAATAACTTAGTTAATTAGTTAGTAATAATAACACATGACGGGTGTTTTTGTAACCCTTAAATATATATTACAGGATATCAGAATAATTATGAAACTAAAAAAAATATCTCAAATTCCTAATATTATTAAATAACATGGATGCCAAAATTTAATTGTAAAAAATAATTTATAAAATTATAGATTAAAAAATATTTAGAAAATTATTGTTTGTTGGTTGGTTCAACTATAAAACGAATGCACAAATTTTTATATGTTTTATTATCTGAGTTTTTAAGTTTAAAAAATACTAGAATTACACAAATTTTATCAACAGTTTGATACGAGAGATGGTTTTCTTATTTCTTCTGCAGATAAAATCTCATTTAAAAGCGATAAATAATAGAGATGATTCCGTGACCTGAAGTGTAACAGCTGATATTATTTATAATAAACATTTACTCAACTTATAAATACATAACATTTATATAAAAATGACTTTTATATACGATTTCAAGAGTTTTTTCTAAGAGATCTTTATTAAAACAGATGAGAGATATTTATTTCTTTAAGCAGATTTATTATGACATGATTTTCTATATATTTTTTGTGTTGTTGTAACGGGTAGCCTCATTGTCATGTTAAGATAATTAGCAAACATTGAACAAACAATGTCGTAAAAGTAACTGCTAAGGCTTTCGCGGAATATCCACCGACCACCTCTTTTTGTTACCGAAACCTAGGTTCCCTTTACTTAATCGTATGTAATTTGATTATTATTAAAATAATCATCTGTACTAACATATATGTAAATTCAACAAAGCTTTATTTAGTTAAGTTAATTAAAAAAAAGAAACGATACATATTTGGAAGCAAAACATATATTTTTTTTGGGGCGGTTTCTCAGATGTCGTGGGTTCGAATCGATTTATCTTTCATTCATCAACCTTTAAGAAACCTGTTATTGATGAATGTTAGTAATCTTATACTCAATCATAGTACAAAAGTTACTAAAGTTTAAAGACAGTTTAATTATGCCATGTGTCACAGTATTCTGTATCTAACCTCAATCATGATTGCTTTGTAGTGTACGTCACTTTGTAGTTAAACGCGTCTGTAAACTGAATACAATATCTATAAAATTAACTAAACAACTCTACATACCGGCTATTACAATTAACAAGAGAACAGGTAACTTAGATAAATTCATACATGTATTTTATTGTTCTCATGCGCTGTTTGTTAAACCTACCACGGTCAATAAACAATTTTAATACTGACTGAATATATTTTCTTTTACTATATTATATATTTAGAATACTTTTACTTTCTCATTGTAATGAATCTGACAAATCACTCTGAACCGATTTCCGATTTGACCGATTTGAAGTCAATTTCACCTAATTTTAAAAGGAGGTTGGGTACTAAATTTTCTATACTGGTGATTGGTTGAGATAAATCGAGTTGCAAAGGGCGAGTAAATGATCCCGTTATAAATAGATGTGCATTTAATTCACATTAGTCTGTCTTACTTATTTATTGTATTGCTATTTTATGGTAAACCTGTGTTTTATTTCGGTTGCCATTTTCTTGTTATCGCACGGCATAAAAACAAATAATATTAAAGTTATTAAGTATACAAGTAGGCTTTCATAATATAAAAAATAATTAATAACTGTGATTGTATTGTTTATCTACTTCATTTTAACTAATTAATTATAATTCATATGAATGTTAATTATAATTAATATGCTAATTGATAGTAGAATTAACGGTACGAAATATTTTTTATCTTCTTCCTAATTAATGTGTGTACTCTGTACATATTATGTACCTGTTAACAGAGTGGTCATGTTATTTTTTCTCATTTTCTTATCTTTTTTGTTTTGTTTTAAATTAACGAGTTAAAGGAAAATAAAGCGTTTTATAAAAATCATTGTTTTAGTAATGAGATTACAATTGTTAGCTTATATAATTTTAAAATTTTTTGATATGTTGCTTAGGCCATTGTTTAAGCTGTGAAGTTAAAAATTAATTTGTTAAATTCATGTGAAAAATGTCAGGAGTCCGCTGAAGTTACATTTACAAATAAAATAACATTGATGTTTGAAACTACATGCAAAGTTATGTACTTCCTGTCGAAAATGGAAGGCAGCTTTCACGTTAGAAATATGTTTGTGAAACAAATATTTTATTGAAAAGAAGAAAATAAGACCTGACACGATTTCAAAGTTAAAATATGAAGTTTCTAAGGTACATTGTCGTCCGGTTATAAATAACGGATGCACAAAATATGAAGACATATACCTAGTCTTTCCATAAATATTGTAACAAAGAAAAAAAATTTTTTTATTGCAAATAACATTTATTACTTTTACAGTGTGTTAGTTTAACACACAAATATAAAACAATCAAAAATATAAAAATCTTTTTTGAAGTGGCGTCCATTGGCTGCAGTAGAGTCCTTTAAACGTTGAGGCCAGTTATCAATAGAAGGACGCGCTCTTTACATGGGGAAATTTTTCACTACCAATAGTATGGATTATTTTAGGGACTCCAAGTTATAATGGCGTTTAGAGCAAGATGTACTCTCTAAAACTGACCATAAATTATAATCCAGCAGATTAAGATCGGGACTAGACGACGGCAAGTCTTCAGCTCTGATGAAATCCGAGACGTTCGCTGCCAACCAAGACTGCGTGGACTGAGCTTTATGACACGGCGCCGAGTCTTGCTGGAAGGACGATACTTGGTTATTGAACATGGTGTTAATAAGGGGCTTAACTACCTTCTCAAGAATGGTATCTTGATACACTTGTGCCCATTTTTTGGTACGTTTTCACAAAAATATGGCTCAGTCACTCCTCATAGCTATCATCCCACCAAACCATCACTGAAGTCGGAAAATGCCCACGTAGCACTCTGTCGAATAATTGGGAAGCTTCCTTAAAGCTTTGAGCATAAATAAAATCATTTTGTTTGTTAAAATTATTTTCATCCGTAAACAAAATTTTTCTGTGACCTCCTTTTGCATACCGCTTCTGTAATTGCTTCAATTTTACCACCCTATTCATCTTTACTATATCAGCTGAGAAATGACCAGTGCATCTCTTATAGGCTGCAAGTAATCTCTTAAAATACGCGACATGGTTCTAAGTGCTATCTTCATTTCTCGAGATAAAATCTTTTGCTTTCGGACAGGATTTCTTCAAATTCTTTGCTTTACTGCTCTTTGACTACCTTTTTCGTACGAACACTACGTAGACGGCCAGATCTTTCTCTGTCACAAACAGAGGAAGTCTCCTTGTACCTATAAATAGCCCGGTACACACACATTTGACTAATACCAAGTGTATGGAGAGTTTTAGAAATTGCGTTTGGCTCCATATTTACTTTGTGTAATGCAATAACAGAGATTCTGTTCTCTATATCACCCCACTCCATATTAATATCGCAAAATAATATTGTATAATGTATTGGCGCCAAAATGAGAAAACACAATGAACAATCGTAAAAAAATGACAGATTTCAAATTCAAATATTTTTTTATTTCTAATTGTAACAGTTTTTATGGCCAGACTAAGTATAATTCTTTGACTTTTAACTCTAAATTAAAATGAGAATTAGTTTTTAGTTAGTTTGTATGTTTTAAAACAATCGAGGAGTAAGTGAATATCATATTTTTATAACATTGTAAAAAAGCTCTAAAACTGTGTTTTAAGTTCTTTTTTATTTATTATAAAATACATATCTAATAAATAGGTATTAACAGATAGAGTTTGGATCAGAAAATTGAATTTTTGAAGGTAAAGGTACAATATCATTGGTCGTATTAAAATTATATTACTATATATTTTTATAACGAATTAATCTGGCAATATGAATGACGTAGGTGCATACTTTTTAAAATTTCTTTTAGTGGGAATACAAACAGCATCAATTTGCAATAAATATCACAAAAATAAATATATGTGACCATAAAATTATTATACATAACTCTGTTTGTGACACGCTTGTTAACAATCCATCAAAGAAGTTTAGGGGAGACCGGGGCTGGTTGTGTTAGTGGTAAGTAGTTACAGAGAGAATAGCGTCAGAAAGTTAAATAACGCCGCCACTATAAGATCACCTCCCGCGAAAGCCTGTGCCTCCAGGGTTCTTTTGGAAGGAGCACGGGGGTGTCGGTAAAAAACCTACATTTGTAACATTTTCTTTTATACGTAATATTGGTCTACAACCTGTTTATGAAGTAATCAAAGATGTTTCTAGTATTATTCTTGCGTCCTAAAGCTTTCATTTTGCGATAAAACTACGTTTTTACAGTAACATTAATTAGTATTTTTGTAACTCAACCTCAAAGTTCAATTTATGCGTTGGGGTTAAAAGTGACATTTGCTTGGGGCAGGTTATGACATGTGATATGGTTTTTCTTTTCAACGAATAATATAAGAAACAACTAACTCAATGATAAAAAATTGTCTTGTTACGACACTGAAGACCGAAAGACCGAAAATCCGGCTCACAAACTCATCATTCACCCATAACGATTACCATAATATCAGAATGCAATATCTCCATTTTTACTTACCCAGTTGCTAGAAATTGTAAGGTTTTTGACAATTCTTTTATCCAAAAACCATAAAACCTTATCTTAAAGCAGCTGCTAGGAAAGAATATAACATATAAAACTCGCAAATCATGACTGATACTTCGAAAAAAATGATTTTGTGTTGCAACAATAGAAAAAGAAAGATATAAAATCTAAAAAAGAGTGAAATTAAAAATCATGTTCAGCAAATATACCTAGTACAAAATATCAAGAAAACCATAAAAGCAACTAAGAAAAATGCAAATTTTCCTGCAGTAAAAAAGAAAGGTATAGAAATGACTAAGAAAGCATAGAAGATGAATATTTTTGTCAGATAATATGTTGTCACCCATTTGATTTCAAAAATCTGCGTGCGTAATAGGTAAAGTGTGTTGTGAGTAAGAACTGGTCAAATCTAATATAAAAATATTCTTAGGTTCTTATTACATTTGGTTTTGCTTGTAACATTTTGCCCCCGGTAATGTAACAACCTGCCCCTGGTGCGGGGTTGAAAGTGACAGGCTTTTTTTTTAAATTTGTTCATTTATATCTAAACTAATGGTTTGTTATAGAAAATGTGTTTTAAATTTAAATACTGAATCCATACTTAATCAAATAAATATACACTCTAGTAAATTAATCAAACAAATAAAAAGATATGACACTTTAAAAATAAAATGTCACTTCCAACAACAATCTCCTCTACACAAAATAAAAATAAAAAAAAAATCAAATAAGAAAAAAGGGAACTATAATAAATCTACAAACCCTTAAGCGACGATACATAAAGTCTAATTTATTACTTAATAGATAATACAATATAACATATGTGATTTTCTACATGGTGACACAAAAACTGACCAGCATCTTACTTTTTTTGTATGTAATTTTTTTTATTACACAACTTATAATATTTTTTTTAATTTTAGCGACGTATTCAACTTTTAAGATTGATTACCATGACATCACAAACAAAAAAAAAAAAAACATAAAATCAATTCAATTAAAATTGGATCACCATCGCTGTATATTCTTTCTAAAAAAAACAACCATACCATCGGATCATAAGCGGATCATATTTGTGACTCTCACAAATACGACAAAGACAAATATGAAAAAGAATATTGACAAAGAGAAAATCCTCCGCTATTAAAGTCGCTTAAAAGGGTAGGAAATTGATTGCAAAAGGTTTTAAATATTTTCATTCAATTTGTCATTCGGATTGTATTTGTATTGTAATTGTAAATTAAAAACAAAAACGGCTAGCCTTTGTATGAAAGACAATTTATTGAATAGTAAAACGAGGCACTGATAATATTTACAGAAATAAATTTGGATTTGTATTACGCTTTTTCATTTAGGAATAAGGAATATAAAAATTCTGAGATTACTAATATATATTTATAATATTTCGAATAATTACCTACGTCGATTATAATAGTTTATTAAGGAGTTTCCAAAATCCTACGCAATCAAATAATTGATACTGAAAATTTGATAAACCCTTTGTGGTCCTATGTAATAAATTGTTTTATTTATTAGTTTTAAAATAATAATACTTGACGAACCATAGGTTAGGGCGGACATGATTTCCGTATCTTGCCTGTTTTCGAAGCTTACTAACTGGCCCATATAGATATAACTGTCGACATATTGTATGGCCTGCACATTTATCTCGATCCTGCGTTTCGTGCTATTTGACATGACTTTGGTTTTAGTCCTATTTATTTGAAATCCAACCTCTAGAACCGTTACACTCAATTCCGAAAAGGACAATATTGTCCGCAAAACGCAAATTGTTTAGGCGTTTGCCACGGACTCCGATGCCTTTTGTCGCCCATGTAGCTGAATGCTTCTTGAGCACTTCTTGGAGTACTACTGTGAACAAGATTGGGAAGAGGAGTTCGCCCTGCTTGAATCCTTTCTCTATTCTGAATATTTCGCAGGTGGTGTTCAATTTAATATTTGCTAAACTAGTGCGGTAGATTAATTTTAATAACTGTGTGTAAGTTGGTTCTATGTGCTGGTTTTTTAGGGCTTGAAATATTGCTTGGTGTTTCACTGTATCGAAGCCTTTTGGTAATCTACAAAGGCTATGTAAAAGGGTACGTATTCTGTTGATTTTTCGATGATTAGGTTAAGGGTATGGAGGTGATCTGTAGTAGAGAAACCGGGACGAAAGCCAGCCTTTCCGGGAGATTTGTGTTTGCAGTAAGTCTGCAATGCGATTTTGTCTCCATTTGACAAGTGCTTTATAAATGTGTGAGACTAAACCTATGGGCCTATAATTGCCAATATTGGACTTGCAATATTGGACGTGTGATGTCTGAGTGACACATCTGTTTTGGAATCTGCGGGAATCTCAAATTGAGTTGAATAAATTGGTGATGTCAGGTAGCAACGTAGGTAAGTTTTTATATTTAGACAATTATTTATATTTATTTATAACAAACTATTACTAAAATTACAAAGACATCATAATTATATGAAAATATTAGATTTAAAAGAAAATAATAAATATAGACTGAAAAATAAACCGACACGGGTAAGGAATTGAACCCGCGACCTCTGGGAAACCGACCTATCACTTTGCCTACCTACAACAATTGAGATACGGTTCGAATGCCTTCCCGTGTCGGTTTATTTTTCATTCTATCTATACCTATAAAAGAGAAAGTATGTATGTATGTTCAGGATAAACTCCGAAACGGTTTGACCGATTTTAACCAAATTGTCAAAGAATCTTAAAATTGACCCAGCGGGTAATTCTATAAAGTTTTGTGACGATCGGATATTTTTTTATAGAACTGTTAGTGACAGTTTTTTACTACTGATATTGTTTAGTCAGTCAGTTATAACGTCATGACACTATCTATGTACAAGCTAGAGAAACGAATAGAAGCAAATGGAATTCAGGTTGAATCATAATTATTACTGCGGTGGTTAATTCTAAATAAGTTAATACTTATACTTAAAATATTTTTTATTCTGTATTTTGAATTAATAAATCCATAATAAAATACATTAAGCCAGGAGAAACGGGCTGGATATGCTAGTATTTATATAAATTTAAATACCCTTAACATGGCTATACATGTTTATAGATATTTTAAAACAAAAGAAAAAAAATAAAAAAAATATAAAAAAAAGTTTGTAATTGCTGTGCAAAGGACTTATCTTACAGAGACGAAGCTTCTTAGCAATCCATGGATTCACCGTGCGGGTGCCGGGCCCATCGCGTTGCAAGGAGAGGAGTGCAAGCAGTGCCTGGGACTTGCGACCCAGGAGTAGGTTTAAGGGGCCCCTTTATTATGCGCAAAAACGCTCACCTTCACCCTCCACACTCCTCTCCCTACCTAACCAAATTTGGAAAGAACCTACTAATGCCGCCTTTGAAGTACGTTCTAGAAATGAACCGATGCTTGTTCTAGAAAGGCCAAGATCTTTAAGTAGGCTATAGAGAGATTTTGCTGTTATACCTCTCGCTCCCACTTCTACCGCGTACAAACTAACTATAAATTTATTCCTGATCAGTTCGTTAATTAGTTCGTAATATTTATTGAGCTTGAATGTGTGATCCCTTGGGATGTTTGTTTCCCAAGGAACAGTAAGCTCCACAAGTATCACGCGCCTCAGATGTTTCGAATACAGGAATAAGTCCGGTCTGGATGACGAAACACCAACATCCCCAGGGATTTTGTAATGCTTTTCATACGTGTCCATCATGAGAATCCAATCAGGAGCCGCGCCTAATATTGAATAAGGCTTCGCTTTTGATTTTTTGGAGGAGCCTTCTTTTACGAATTCTATAGATCGTTCGGTGGTTGTTATACCCTTCCGCGCTCTTGCTACTGAAAGACTAACCGCTTCCCGTATAATTTCTAATACCTTGTCGTGGCGACGCGAGTATTGACCTTTATCTAGAAGTACCCTACACCCTACTAATAGGTGTTTCGCGGTTCCTATTGCCTCCCCACAGATGTTGCAAGACTTTTCGGTGGCTTTGCCCCATCTTACTAAATTACTTTGATCTGGGAGAGTCATTTGGAATGCATTAAGATAGAATTTTAATAATGCTGGGGACCAATCATAAATTAAGGTGCGCCACTTCAAAGCTAGTGGAATACAAAAATCTCCTATGGTCACCCATTCGTTTTGAATTTCTAGGCTCATCGCGTGGAGTCGGTAATTATCGTTTTCGTCTTGTCGAATAAAAGATTTTGTTATGTCTATGTCTTGAACTTTCCTACTTGATCCTAGCCCTACTTTATTTGTTTGAGCACCTATCATAAACTTTTTATGGAATTGAAGTCGTGACTCGAGCTCTGAGGCAACTTTGCCTTTTGGGAGAGAAGTTACAGTATCATCTTTAGATTTTCCGATGATATGTCTTTTGGTAACTCTTAGATGTTTGTAGAGCTCCGATGGTTTCTTTAATTTTAATCCAAAGTTGTTACGGTCTCTAAATAAGGTTGAAGAGTCCGCTGAGTGCGCCAACCCGAGCCATAACTTCAATGTCTTTATGACGCTTGCATCTAACTTTGACAAAAGGGTTTTATTTATATCATACACGAGGAAAGGCCAATTTAGACGTGATGTTAAATAATTATCGTAAATCCAAGCTTTTTTGACGTTACTTATTGGTTGGTTGTCTACCTTTTTGAGATCGTTTAAAAAGCTATCGACTATTACATCCAACGATGGAGTACGGCCTTGGTAATCGATTTTTTTACCTAAAAATTTAAACGGAGCTGCTTCCGTAACCGTACTAACGCACTGACCGCCTATTATAAGACCCGGATCGTAAGAGGTTTATTTGGTATTCCGTCTACCCAGACACAGACTAAAACATTTACTTGGTTTTGTCCTCAATCCGCCCGTCCACGTACAGAAATCCTCAACTACATTTAAAAGTACCTGACATTGTTTCGGATTACGTGTCAGTATCGCGAGATCATCTGCAAAAGCTAGTATGGTTTAATTGCTAGTATGGTGGTTTTCATTAAAAATTATTGAGAATTTTAATTTTGAATAATATGATGCAATAATGTCGCGAACTACCATAGGAAAGTTATACCATTTAAGCGCGAACATCATTAGTTCATGTCGTACCGACCCAAAGGCGTTTTCTAAGTCTATCCAACAAACCGTAATTTGTCTCTCGCTAGTTCTAGCATCTTTAAGGCTTTCCGATATTAACGTATTATGTTCCAGGCATCCAGAAATTCCGGGCAAAAACCCTTTCTGGTGATTAGGCCTGAAATATCTATTGTTAATCATGAATTGCGTCATTTTAGTTTGTAAAAAAGAGAAAAATATTTTGTAAATTGTATTTGTTAGGGCTATCGGTCTAGTATCCTTGGGATTATTGACATTGTCGTTTTTCGGAATGAGGACAAAAAGGGCTTTTCCGAACGATACCGGTATTTGCTTTCTTGACCAGATTTTACCGAATATATTTAAAAGATGTTTATGGAGCGACGGATATTTTTTGTAAACTATATAAGGGATACCATCCGGACCTGGTGCTGACTTAGATGGTTTCATTTTAATTATTTTATTGATTTCCTCCAAAGTTGGTGGGTTGGCTTGAAAATCTTCAGTAGGAGTCTCAGGTTTGTGTTCGTTTGGATCCCCACATAGTCTTTGGTTTTCTGGCACTTCGTATGTGCTTTTATAATGGTCGAAAATTTGCTCGTTGGTCAAGAGAAGCTTACCTTTTTGATCTTTGAAAATGTTTTTTGAGTATTTAAAAGGATTTTTATCAAAGTCTACTTCATGTTTTGCCCGATCAAAGCTATCACGATTTTTCGTTATTTGATTTGTTATACCTTGGATAAGTTTAAGAATTGATCGCAATGCCCTAGACAGTTGGTGACTAAGTTGATTATCGCCTAAGGCTTTGGCTATACGAAGTTTCTTTATAAGATCTCTTTTTTTCCTCCTCATTTTCAATTTAAAACCGTTTTATTTATTTTTGTGAGCATAACGATTCGTAGGTGGATAGAGCTCATTAAAGTTGTCGTAAATAGTATTTTGGAAAGTCTCTACTTGCGCATCGAGTACCTGATTTGAGCCCGGGTGCTCTAACAGGGCCGCTATATTTTGGTCATGTACTTTCCAGGTCGATTGTTTAGTATTTGGAATGCTAAGACGCGTCCGGATGGTCATGGACTCCTGGTAGTTTTCATTCAATGGCTCACCATGAGATATATGAGGGTAAACTCTATCCGCAGTGAAAACTGAAGATCTTACCGACGGTTGCCGCACTTCAGCACCATTGTGTGTTTTTAGATGTTTAATAAACCAGGCTCGTCTTTTGTAATTTTTCCCGCACGTAGGGCATTTCAGTTCCGTTATCGCGCCGTTTTCGCCGTAATTGTCAACCGGTGGACAGTTCTTCCGCCCCCCCTCTCGGACTGTCCTAGGGGTATTTTTCTTATTTGGACTTTTAGCGTTTATCGACGTTCCCGGGCTTGGCTTGCTAGGCCATCGCCCTCGGCTGTCTTTCCAGCAGTCTGCTGTCTTCCCAGCTGCCAGCTGTCTTTCCAGCGTCAACTGTCTTTCCAGCGTCATCCCGTCTCTCCGGGCTGTCAATTTAGATAAGACGAAGTTTTTTGAGATACCTGTGGTAATAGATTAATAGACTCCTTTTTGAGTATGTTATCTCAAAATTCAACAATTAATCTGCCAAATACAAACTAAATGCGAAAAGTGCACGGGCGACGTGTCCGTGGATAAAAGTAGAAATTAATAAAAAAAAATATATATTTTAAAACATTTTAAAAGAATCTCTTTATAATAAGCAGTGAAAAAGAGCAAATTATTTACAAACACATATTTCTATATATATTTATACATATTTCTATATATTTTGAATGTTGTAACCGTATGGTCAAAGTCAAACATTCTTTATTCCATCAAATCGGTTACATTTAAGTACATACGTGAAAATGAAATAAATATTGCAAATATTAAAAAAAAATATTTTAACTTGGCAAAAAAAGTCCTTTTCATTAGTTGAGTTCATGAGAAGATCCAGGCATAAAAATTCGTGACCACTTTTTTCAACTGCCAATATGATGTTACAGAGTTTTTTTATGAGGTAGGCTTCGAAATAGCTTAGTCTCAGACCTTTTTACCATTTACATAACTCTTAATCTTATAGTAGGCTTTATTTTTGCTGTTTCCGATTACCATACTAGAAGTAGTAATTGAAGAATTATGAAAGTGAAAGATTTGAATTTCTACAGGAATTTATTATTAAAATGGAAACATTGTATCTACATATTATGACCTATGAATCTTTGCCAACCTGGTGTAGATTGGAACAACTGGTATTTACAGAATGCTCATATCTATATTGTTATGTTAAGATCACAATTAGGAAACATTGAATAGTTGGGTATTGAACAAATTGAGCATGTTCAGTCTTTCCATCTGGGTACCGTCCCGGTCATAGTACTGCTCCAGCGCTGGTCAAGATCACCGACGACATTCGGTCACGGCTTGACTTGAAAACACTGTAAAGGTTTGTATTTGCTGTCCGTCACGATATCAACCAATCACAAAGTTACACGGGATTTGACAGCGAATTTTTTTTTCAGGGCGTTTTTCCAGATGTCGCATCTGTTTTCGTATCGATTTGTTTTTCATTCATCATATATTTATTTAAAAACTAGAAATGTTTTATTCATCAACCCTCGATAAACTTGTTGCTACTGCTGTAAGAGTGTGTTTTTGTTTCTAATATAGTAATCAATCATAATACGAAACTTAATACCACGACAGTTTAATTAAAGCATATGTCATATATGTATTCTGTACCCGACTACAATCATGTTTGCTTTGAAGTACACTACATAACCTTATAAAGCTTAGACGCGTCTGTAAACTGAATACAACATCTATAATATTAACTAAACAACTCCACATACTCGCGATTTCAATTAACAAGAGAACAGGTAATTTATATAGATCGATACATTTTAAAGTGTGTATTATATCACGGTCAATAAACAATTTCAATACTGACTGAATATATATTATTTTAGGATATTTAGAAAATCTTTACGTTTTGTAATAGATCTGACATAAATCACTCGGAACCAATTTCCGATCCGACCGATTTGAAGACAATTCCATCTAATTTTAAAAGGTGAATGTGTACCCCAATCCAATTTTCTATACTCGGGATTGGATCAGAAAAATCGAGTTACAAAGGGCGAGTAAGTAAGTGATCCTGTTGTAAATAGATGTGAATTTAATTCACATTAGTCTGTCTTACTTATTTATTGTATTGCTATTTTATGGTAAACCTGTGTTTTATTTCAGTGGTCATTTGGTTGTTTCAAGTTATTGCGTTGACATTCATTATTTAAAAATTATTAATTACCATGCTTATTGTATTTATCTACATAATTTGCAGTTATTAATTAATCACTAATTAATTGATAGTAGAGATTATTAATTAGTGTACCCATGTATTAACATATAGTTCGTGTTATTTTCTTCCCTCTTTGTTCTTTGAAAGGAAACCGCTGTAGTATTTTATAGTTAAGTTCTATCACAAAGTTATTAAAATGTTTGTTGGAAATTAACGAGGTTAAAGATTATGAACTAAATAATTATATAAAGCTTAGCCGTTTTGTGTTTTATAACAAAAAATTAATTAATTAATTAATGTTATTGCTTGTTCTGGTAATTCTCGGGAAATATTTAGCTTACGTAGTTGAATGTTATAACGTGAAGCCAATAATTTATTAAATTAATCTAAAAAATGACAAAAGTCAGCTGAAGCTGTTACATCTACACATAAAATATGTTGAACTTTGAAATTACATGCAAAGTCATGAACTTTTTCTCAAAAATATTATTCTGGATAATTTGAAGTCGGAAATACGTTTGGAAAAAAACAATATTTTATTGACAAAAAGAAACTTCTCTCTTCTTCAACCTGGCAAATGAAAATACTAATTTCTTGAGTACATTTAGAAACAACTATGAAGTCATATAAAGTTTCTTGACCTTGAACTCTAAATTAAAATGAGAACTAATTTACAGTTGGTTTATGTCTTTCAAAGCGAGCGAAGGAGTAAGTGAAGATTATGTTTTAAATAAAGTTCTATTTTATTAATATATCTGCTCTGAAATTATCTTTCTTTTTGGTATCATTTTATTTATTATTAATGTAATTTTAAGCCACGATAAGGCATAGAAAGGTAATTTAATTTTTTTGATTAGAAAGACGACAGCGTTAACCGTATTATAAAGAATTCAATATATTTTTTATCTCTAAAAAGACTTCACCAGCGTATAACGTATATAAATTTTATAATTTTAATTAACTTATGACATATTTTTATTACATTTATATATAATAGATATATATAATAGATATATAATAAGTACATAAACCATAAAATTTGCTAATATTTGCAAACATGGCTTACGCATTTCAAACGCAATCTGTTGAAAATGTAAATGTGATGTTACGCTAGGGGCCTAATGCTGTTTAATTCAATTAAACTCAATAATCTGATTACTCCGTTATATTTTATCTTTATTCTACACATATTAAAATATTTACTTGACTGTATTGTATTAATTAATAAGAACTTAAAATAAATTGTTGAACAAATGTGAAGTGTTTAAAATATAAAAGTTTACCTTGTTAAGTTGATCGTCAGCCTTTCCAAGGATCACTTCGCAGCCTTCCCTATGCGCGAACAGCTTCCTGGCCTGCACCTTCATGTGGAAGGTCTTATCTATTAGAGGAGCTGCCACCACTCGTTCTAAGGACGTTGCTGCATTGGTGTAGCCTACCACATCTGCTTCCACTTCTTGAAGTAAGGTTTCCCAGGTGTGGAAGAGTGACGACGGACAGCTTGCCCTTTGAAAAATTATTATCATTTATATTATAAAACATAAACACAATTTAGAAAATAATTAGGTTTTTAAACTAATTTGTATTTCAAATTACCGAGCCATAATTAAAAAGATATCTTTGAAAATAATCCTGTTATTATGTAATTAAAAGTATTCATTAAATGGGAAGCCGATTTTTTTGTAACGTGGTCATCAAATTATTTCGTACCATTAAATTACGGTTTAAAAATGAGTACGTTATCCTCATAGGTACAATTTATGAAATGAAATATCGACATTTATTAAAAAGCTCTCAACCTAATGGAACCACACACCACAGTAGAGGTAATTTTTGTGGCTTTCTAATTTTCGTAATTTTATGTTGTAAATATCATAACACAATCAATTTCACTTTAACTATTTAATTAATTATAAACATTCTATGTGTCGACCGAGTTTTTTATCAAAGACAATGTATGTTATTCTAACTTATATTTCATAGAGATAGTTGCGTATTGCGGGCGAAGCCGCTGTCAAAACTAGTATAGAAAAACAACATTTTGCATATTAACAGAAAGTAAAGATTTAGTGTAGCATTTGTCAAAAATAAATAATATGTTAAAAGGGTAATGTTTTTCTTTTTACTTGAAGTGACGTGACAGTTGACGGACACACGAGGCTTTGTTTAAAGGAAAAAGAAACACGAAACATTTTAACATTGGGTGTTTTGAAACTAAAATCATAAAACATAATCAAGCTGAAATAAAAAAAAAAGTAATTACGTTCTTTTTTTACAGTATTGTTGGATAATATAATTACAACACAGAAAAGTAATTAATTTAATTTTTTTAAACCTTTACCAAACCATTAAAACGTATTAAAAATGCTTAATTATTGTTATTTTTCCATTCGCAAATCGTGTTTTTGTTTCAAGTAAAACGATAAATAATAGGCAACTATATGTATTTTGAAGTATGTGATTAAATTATTAAAAAGAGGAAAAATGTGAAATAGAAAAAAAAATAAAAAACAGATTAGCTTTAATATGAATAAATACTTTCACAGTGTTCAGGAGTTTTCTAAATATAAAAGCAAACCGAAGAAGATGTGGAAACTAATAAATGATTTACAATGTAATAAAATAAAAGTAACTTCAGCTCCTTCAAAACTACTAATTAATAATATAGAAATTATAAACGATTACGATATTTGTAAGACCTTCAATGTGTTCTTTGTATCCATTGGCCCGGAATTAGCTAAAAATATAGCACACAAAACTAATAATATAGACAACTTAAATGCACAGTTTCACAATAATTATTAAACCAATTTAAAACCATGTACAGAATCTGAAAGACTGAACATAATGAACACTTTAGACAAAAATAACAGCTCGGGAATAGATTGTATAACTATAAAAAGCTTTAAACGGTGTAAAAATGTAATAGGGAAAAATTTAACTAAACGTTTACTTACTTAAAATTGAAAAAGTGACTCCAGTCTTTAATGGCGGTGATTAAAAGAATCCAAATAAATACCGACCAATATCGTACTGCCTGTACTCTCAAAAATTTTCGAGCGTGTCTTATACAGTCGGTTATTAGATTACCTTAATAATATCAACTTTTTATATGAACTTCAATACGTTTCAAAATACAGTAAATTAAATGCAACTATTGACCTATTTACCAAGTTGACCTATAATATTGACAAAAAACAAATTGCCCCAGGGGTTTTTATAGACATAAAGAAAGCGTTTGGTACTGTCAATCATTTCATATTTTTGAAAAAGTTACAAATTATTGGTATAAGTGGTCTAGCTTACAAAATATTCGAGTCTTATCTTAGTGACAGATACCAAGTCATCAAAAATGGAAATTATGAGAGTAAACTTGCTAAGATAGTGTGTGGAGTTCCTCAGGGTTCTATTTTAAGTCCACTACTTTTCTTAATTTATATTAATGACCAGTCAACTGGAACGCTATTAAAAATATTACGTTATATACATGTACTCTCTTTTACTTCGGATGTTCTATTAATATTGAAGTGGACGAAGCTCAAAGGAATTTAGATGTTTTATTGGCATGGTTAAAGACAAATCTTTTAACCGTAAATATAAGCAAAACCATTTACATATTTTTTTTGGCAAAGAATAAAAAAGGTATAATTAAATAAAAAAGCCCATTATTATTTGATAAGGAACCGCTGAAAAGATATACGCAGGAGAAATATCTTGGCCTTTTATTAGATAACAGACTAACTTGGAAACCTCATATTAACGACGTAAGAATCAAGGTATCTCCCTTGATTAATATGTAATGCTCTTGTCAAGCCATATGTAGAATATTTTATTCAAATATGGGGAAATGAGCCCAAATAATCTTAAAGACCTTTGCGCAACACAGAATAAAAAAGTAAAGACGCTATTTAATTTTTACAGACTTACATCTACACAAAAAATATATATAAAAGCTCAAATATATTTAAAATAACACAGCTCTCAACTAACATTTGAACTCTCAGATAACATTTGAAAATTAAACACAAATATATCACTAAAAATAAAACAAAATCTAAGTTTACCACAATCAAGAACAAACTATGGGAATTGTAACATTAAGTTTGAAGGAGCTAAGTTATACAACAGTTTACCGATAGATATAAAAAGTTCGAAATTAATAATCGTATTTAAAAGAAAATTAAAAAAGTATATATTATAATCGCTAAGCTAGGATAGTTGAGAAATATAAGAAATGTTATAAATAAGATAAAAGTTTTATAAGTTCCGATGTCAAAAATTGTTTACTTTTATTTTAGTTTTAATTTTCTCTTGTAAGTGAAGAGTTTATAATGTTCTCTTAGAGAAATAAATTATTCGAACAGAAACACATAAAATCACCTTTCGATTGTTAATTAAAAATAGAGTAGTTTAGTAAATTTAAAGCGATGATTATTTTTGGATTAAAACTAGAGATAGTCTTCCAATATCATGGATGCCATTCTAAATTCCGGATCAAATATCTGATAGGTCTTAGTGGGATGACTGAAATGCGCTTGCCGAAATTAAATCTACCAATTTCAATTTAAATTAGAGCCAATTTTGTTTTAGATGAACTGATCAACAGATCGTACCGATTGATCTACAAATAGAACTAATGAGAAAATTGTATAATTATACTTTAACCTACATTGATAATGTTTATTTTCATCATTATTATAATCTTTTAATTTGAAAATAAAATGTTTCCACTTTTGTACCATTGACGTAAATTACATGAATATTTTACTTAATAAATTTATATTTTGTAAAGAGTATAAATAACCACGTAAAGTTATGTAATCTTGCCGTTTCTTTTCTTCATGATAAATTACAAATGTTTTTTTTTTGTAAAATGCTATAAAACTATTTTTCCTTGTAATTGGAAAAGTATTTACAGCTTTTAAATATAAAACTATTTATGGCACTATGTCGTAGTAGTGGGAGTTGGTCTACATATAATCTAATCAAGTCTTAAAACATCACAATAATATTCCATTTGCCGTTGTGGCATACTTACTACATACACTTTAGAATAATAATTTCAATACTGAGAAAGACATTGTGTTTTAATAAAATGAATATCTCGAGGGGTTGCAGGTTGACAGGAAGCTAAGTGAAACGAGAAGAGGTTTTTAAAATATACATTTTGCTTCACAAGTTACTTCTAGTTCCTATATACCTTTTTATTGAATGGGTGTTGAAAGTTGTTAAGTAAATAAAAACTATTTATGATATTAAATAAATATAACCTATTAAATCGCTTGGTATTATATATTTAAAATTATCAATAGGTACCTATCAAGGAAAGACGTAATACTTGATAAAGATACATTTAAGAGTATAAGTACATAAAATATTTCCTTATAATACTTGGGTTAGATTTAAGAGTATGCGAGAAAGATTTAACAATAGTACTGGATATAGAATTAAGAGAATGCAAACGGTCTTAATTGGGATTAGATTTAATCTAATTTTTCACCACTAATGAAAAATAATTACTCCTATACTAATACAAAAAATCCATTTTCTGTTTTACAATATTTATTTCCAATGTAATTTTTTAAAACCGTTTTTGACATAGTAGTGTTTAATTTAGAGTATATTTGTAAAACGTTTCGATTTCGATTGATGCCTTTAAATTATATTTGACGTTAATAATTGTTCTCAGCTTTTTCGAATACGTATTTTTATCAAGGATCATCGATTCGCTGAAGCTTTTAAATAGAAATTCATTTAAAATCAAGAGCTGTCATCCAATTAGGGTGTAGACGTTTTTATGATTAAAAATATTGTTTGTAACTCAATATTTTATCGGTATATTGTTTAATACTTAAAATATCTGTAGAGATTTTTGAAGGACAGGGTCAATAGCTCATATATGATCACATATATCATCACAACTCTGAAAGTACTGTCAATTTTTTTATATTTCAATTTATTGTTTATTTTCGAAAAACTAGTATTTTTTTTTATTTCACAAAAACCACGCTCAAGTCTTTTGTAGTCTCTAATATTATACAGAAATACAGTTATTTTAGCTAGTTCAAAATTTTGGTATTTGTAATCAAAGTTTTCTTTATCAAAGTGTCTAATATGTAAAAACATTTGTATGAAATTTCTAGATGCTAAATATAAGCAGAATTAAAAATAAGAATATTTGTAGATAACAAACAACTATCACTTTTTCAATTTCTTAGAATATAAGAATGCTTTGAAAAAATACTGTATATTTTATTATTTAAAATTTATTCAGATGATTATTTTTAAGCACAGTCTAGAATAACAGAATGAGATTTAAATTTCGTCTATTAAGGGAATTACTGAAGATCTTTGAAAGCCAGTTGAAGTTGTTTTAAGTAGAGCTTTGACAAGCAATCTGGTCCTTTTGATTAAAAGAAAAGACAGAACGGATCAAGGTTAAATCGTGATCGACTACAAGTAGGTACTTTCCAACGGACAGACGTGCTAAAGTGGGTTCCCATCTCCGTTCAAACCGATCATAAACATCTCACTAAGAACATTTTTAATTTTGCAGTCGAATTAATTCTTAACTTCATTGTGAGTAAAAAGGCATTATTAAACGATTAAAATTATTAAAATAATTAAATTAATTAAATTAATTAGTGTATCATATTAATACGTACAATAGTTAAATACAGATATATACATCATTTAAAAAACTCTTTGAGGTTCGAAAATGGAACATCTTTATCATCACTACTAATTATTAATAACGAATGCTTTTAAAAATATGGTCACAAAAAAAATTGAGCTTAGCTTATTTGACTTATTGTACTTTTAGTCATATTGTTTCATTTGTGTTGCAACAAATAGTAATTACAAAGCTAAATAAATAAGGTCGTTTAAACTTAACACGCAAGTCGGGACACGAAATCAGCTTAACCTACTTTTTATTACAAATTTTAATCTATGAAAATATAAAAAAATATATATTTTATTGGTCATGACATTAACAATTAAATATACAAGTAAGCATAAAGTTTCAAGATTTAAGATCTGCTCGTTTAGATAAATATTTCACACCTAATTGGTGATGTAAGTGCTTTAATGTAATTTTCAATCAAACGCTTCCAAAAAGTTTGTGTAAGGTATATAAGTTTATTAATACTTAGTAGAAAACTTAAATTTACGTCCCAAGTATCAAAATCGTTACAGTGCGATATATTTAAAAATTGAATATAAGTGAACTATTTATGACTCACTTTATACTCTTCAATTACTTCTAAGTGATTCCAAAAGAAAGACTTTACAGTAAAATATATTTTCTAATATACTTTCTTCTAACAACAATCACAAGATAATTTTTATACCAGAAGACAATAAGCACTGTCTGAAGTCTTATTTTTCGCTTGCCTTGTATTATTTTATTATTTCGGTAAAAGCCTTTAACTTTCTACTAACAAGATCAAAAAGCAATATAGTTGACGTCATGTGTTTAACGTCACAGCGTCCTAATAGTCCGAAGCGTCAGGAGAAATTTAGTTTCATTAGGGCATTGCACCCTTCGGCGGTCACCATAGATTACTCCTAGGCCTACTGGCCGGTCAAAAAAAAAAGTTTTTATTTAGATTGATAGGAAAATTTCCGTCAATGTTGTTGTCACTGAACTGCTAAATGCCTTATTCGTTTTTATTTTTTTTGTGTGTTTTTGAGTGCGTACTGGATGTATATAATTCTATATTTTCTAACATAATTTAAAAGGTTTATAATTATAAAACATTTTTTGAAAAGGATGACTTTGTATAGTGTATTTGAGTGGGTAGAAAGTAGTGTAGTAGTCCCAGTAGTGTGCACTTCAATCAGCTAATATCAGGGTAAATATGTATATACAGATTTAGTACCTATATAATATCAGGGTTGCGGGTGTCTGTTTGGCGCTATTTTAATCTTATATAATAATTACTTTTTCTATTCTATTATAAACGCTTATGTTACAAAGAATACATTACGCTCTGTTCGCAAGCAAAGCCAAATTGCAAAATACACTTACTAAAACTCTTTTCCAATAATGTAATTACCAAAGAGATATATATTATATAAAAACATGATAATGTTATATAAAACACGTGAGAGTAAAATTATTAGTTCTGTTCAAAAAGATAAAGATTGAGTGGAGGATCGTTCTGATTAATCTTCGTAACCACTCCGTGTGTTTAGGATTTATGTTGGAAATTAAACAATTTTACTTTTAAGCATGAAATAATAAATTATCTCTGTTCTCTCTGCGTCTTGTGCCTTGATCTATTTATAAATGTGAGAGAACTATTAATTTAATGGATTTGTAGAAAATATTATTTTTACATTTATTGTTTTGCAATAAAAAATGTATTATATTATCATTATCAAAACAATCGGACTATATTTAGAGTTTCCTTCTTTTATAATGACTTTTACTTTAGTGCCGTAACGACTTTCACTAAAAGGATTAAGTTAGACTATCTTTAGGGTTTTATTTTCGGTACTTTGTTTTATATTTATTTCATTTTAAATTCTTGCAATATTTTTTATACGATCTGAAAAATTGAGTATCGGATAAAATATATTTATATTAATATACCATAACATCAAAGTAACAATAATGTCAATGGAAATAATATTTCTGTACAGACCTAAATCTACAAACTTTTATTATTTTTTTATCTCCTAAATATTTCATAAAAAAATACTACAATATTTCTTAAAAAATATTTTAATGTACTGATAAAAAATACTTTTATGTACTGGTTTGAATAGATCTTTTATATCTGAGGATCAATCATTTTATAAAAATGCTGTAATATTTTTCTTAATTACCTTTTAAAAGTGAGGCATTTTTAAAATATAAAAAATGCCTTTATGAAAATAAAATATTTAATGGCTAAAAAGCTGAGACATACTAATTTACACCTAATTATCCTAAAAAAACTTTCCTCGTACGGTATTGCGGGTCTTATGTTGTTATGGCTAGAACCATACAAAAGAATTCTCTACGTAGTGGTGTGTGGTTCTATTTTCACACGTATCATAAATTCCGGAGTGCAACAAGGATCTCACTTCGGCCCCGTTCTTTTTAAGATCTTAGTTAATTACTTTCTTTACTTCATTAAACATTCCGTGCCTTTCTTGTATGATGACGACATTAAGTTGTGGAAGGTTATTGATACAAAAGATGTTCCTCTTCTACAGCGTGATCGTGATACTCTCGTCCGCTGGTGCGGAAAAAATGGTGCTCAACATAAAGAAATATAATCACATAAAATTTACGAGAAAATTGTTTCCTACCACGTCAGTCTATTTTGTAAACGATGTGAGACTAGAGGAATTGAAGGTAGTTAAGGACTGCACTGCTGCACTTTTGGAAAAAATCTTGTTTAGAGTCCCGCTTTGCATGCTTCGCAAACCAGTTGAGCCACTTTGTTGTCCATTTCGAAAAACAGTTTTAGGTGCAAACTCACCAAATAAATAAAAAAAATAATATTAGTAATAGTTAAATTATTTGTAACCTGTTTTTGTTAACATTGTATTAAAATTTAAAAGACGAGTCAATATTAATAATATTTCAGAAAATAAACATAATAAACTATTGTTTTAAATTAGTTTGAATTGCTATTTAAAATAAGTTATCAATATGAAACTTATAACAATTACCTACAGTGTTACTTAAACTATTATTAAATTACACCATTAGAGCTTAATTTACGTACACAAGTACTATTTATAAGATGGTTACCAGCACTAACTTATGAAGCCAAATATATCTTTTCACCGTTACGTTTCATTTGAAATACGAACGCAATTACTGTTTCATAATTTTATTTCCGATATATATACAAAGAAAATATTGATATACAATATTGGGTGTAGAGGGGGTCTTATGAATAATGTTCATCTTTTTTAGCCAACCCGTATCTTATACAGGGAAAAGTTCCTTTAAGAGTAGTTGAAATATTTAAAATACATATTTGGTGTTTAGTTGCAAAAAACCCCACTTAAAGTTATAATCATTCGTTTTTTTCTTTAAACACTCTCGAGTCACGAGTATCCGTCAACTGTCACGTCACTTCGAGTCAAAAGAAAAACATTCCCTCTTTACAATTGTATTTATTTTCAGTCAAGTGCTACATTAAGTCTTTATTTTTCGTTGATATGCAAGCTAGTGTTTGTATTTATTTTTACACAATTCTTTCAAAGCGGCATCGCCGGCTCTGTATAGATAAACATAGAGTCGTGTTACGTCGGACTGTCTAAAAGTTATTTTTCGATTCCTAGAGAACATTTGATGAAATAAAAAAAAATCGGTACATTTAACATCGTGTCTGTCCAATTTAACAATAAAGTAGGATAAGACTTGAAAGCGTAACTAACAATCAAACAAACTCACATATACGAACAATATTAGCTAGGTTAGGTACTATACATAGTAATTGATAACGAGCGATGAAGATAAATAATATGTTTATTAGTAATTAAGTAGTTAAAGGTATGTTTATACATTTTTTAATAATTGTGTTATGATATTTACATCATAACAATACTAATATAAGAAAGCCACAACATAAGTTCTACTGTGGCGTGTGGTTCCATTAGGTTGAAAGCTTTTTAATAAATGTCGATATTTCATTTCATAAATTGTACCTATGATAAATTAGTTATTTTATAAGATTGTTATTTAATAATACGAAGAAATTTAATGACCACATTACAAAATATTCCGTTTTCCTACCAACCAACACTTAAATACTAATTACATAAAATACAGCATGTATATTCCTATGTATGTGTGTTTATGTTCCCAAATATTAATAATAATGCCAAAAACAGATTATAATTTACTTTAAGATAAGTTCATACTTTATAATGTTTAAGATTATACTATTATTCAAATGATATATTTATAAGTTAAATGATCATCAAGACAATATTGTAATTAAACAATCATTTTAAATAAACAGAACAACCAATTCAAATGTCTGGAACACATTTACCAATTGTCTATTGACAGTACAATAAGCAAATATGTCTGTATGTATGTTCTTAAAGAAACTTCACTGATCTCTATTATAATTAATATACAGTAGGACCATATTTTGATCAAATATAAAAGTTAGGTATAGTGAGGGTACGAGTATTACAGCTCAGTTAATTAAATTAGGTATTTTTTAATAATTCCTATTATGTTTGAAAATATCTTAAAACATGTATAGCCATGTTAAGCTTATTTAAATTTATATAAATATAGAATGTAAAAAACCGACACGGGCAGGGATTCGAACCCGCGACTACTGGGAAACCGTCCCGTCTCTCTACCAACTGAGCTACCGTATCGCTGTCCGTTTCGGTGAATTAAGACGATCACATATAGAATGCTTAATTCACCGAAACGGACAGCGATACGGTAGCTCAGTTGGTAGAGCGACGGGACGGTTTCCCAGTAGTCGCGGGTTCGAATCCCTGCCCGTGTCGGTTTTTTACATTCTATATTTATATAAATTTAAATAAGCTTAATATGGCTATACATGTTTTAAGATATTTTCAAACATTGATTTCGGTAGTGGCATCTTTTCAATGTTTATCTATACTGCAAAGTTAGAAACATTGGTTAGGATTTTCGAAAGAAACCTAATTGATGTCACCACCGTCCCGATAAAGACGATCACATATAGAATGCTTAATTCACCGAAACGGACAGCGATACGGTAGCTCAGTTGGTAGAGCGACGGGACGGTTTCCCAGTAGTCGCGGGTTCGAATCCCTGCCCGTGTCGGTTTTTTACATTCTATATTTATATAAATTCTTATTATCTTATCTTTATACGTAAATATTTACTACTACTACTTCTTGCCAAGTTATATAAATGAAAAAGGCGGTGATTTACTTTTGTATGGCTACATCATAATGTCTGCAATTCAAGACAATTTAGTCTGTCCTAGCTTTTAAGACATTAAACATAACAATCTTTTAAAGGCGTTTCTTTTCTATTCTTAATGACTGAGTTTTAAAAATCTATGGAACAAAATATTGTAGCATTTATTATAAAGAAATATAAAATTTAAAACGATTTAACCTTATGTATATAAAACCTACTGAAGTTATCTTTATAACAAATCAGTAAATTAAAATATTTTTCATTAAAAATTGTTTATATCTCCTCGGATGATAAAAGTCCGATTAAAAATATTGAAGATTAGGAACTATACAGAAATATCCTTTACACTAGTGAATATAGATATTTTTAGACTTAGTTTTTAATTTTACGCAATAAACAATGTTTCAGTACGAATTCAATGACATTGCAGGAATTTTAAATTGTGTTAATAAATTTACAAAATATAGAAATGTAAGTTAATTGGATAATCTTATTTATTCCTATTTATTGAAAGTTATAGTTGCACTGAAGTAAACTTATTTAAAGAACTCTAAAATCTGGCTTCATGGAACCCTCATAGGATTTATACAACTCCGTGAAATGTTCTTTAAGTTTTAAGTTAAAAGTTTCTATTTGAAATCAAAATAACATTTAGTCTGCTCAGGGTTATTTTTTCGTTCATATTATTTCGTAGGTAAAAATATAGTAAACACACACAGAAAGAAATTTAGTAAACACACGTAGAAATAAAGCACAACAATAGATACGTACAATAAGTATATTTTTTTAATTACATTTATCCCTTTATTTAATTAAAATATTTTATTTATAATTATATTATTAATATTTTATTTAGTCATATTTTTTTATGTCTCCAGCTATTTCAAAATACATAAATTTAAATAATATATATATATATATATATATATATATATATAATTCTATCTCGCATTCAAAGATAGATAAAGGTACACGACGCTTCAAGAAGACAGAGAATTTATTATTTTAAAGTAAAATTGTTTAATTTCCAACATAAATCCTAAACACACGGAGTGGTTACGAGGGTTAATCCCAGCGATCCTACTTTCAATTTTTATCTCTTTCAACAAAGCTAATTTCAATTTCGTATGTTACGTAATTTCTTCATCATCGCATTATCATCAGTATAATTATTTACATAATTATATTCCTACTATCAAAAAAAACATGTTATATTTTAAACCATTTCATTTATTCTCTTAGGGTGTATTAAAAAACGTTAGATTACTATCATTTGCTACGCGTACTTCGTGTATTTTTTAAGTAAAATGTTAAATTATACTTTATGTTTTTAGAAATACATTATGGTGTATAATAGATTTATAAACATTAATATCCAATGTATAATTGTGTACATGAAAAATATGGTTGTTTTGTTTATTAATAAAATATGACTATTAAATAAATTCAAGGCGATTAATATTTTCGATGAAAACTAGAGATGACGTTCCATCTTAAATTCCGGATCAAATATCTCATATGCCTCATAGTCTGATGGATGAAAGGCGCACACCTAAATTAAATCTATCAATTTAAATTTCAATTCGAATGTGGTTGAACAATATTAATGTACTTAAAATATTATAATATTTTTTTATAAAATGATTATTTTATATTTATTCTCTTTTATTCCTTTTTTATTCCTCTTTTATTCCTTTTCCTTAATTATATACTTTAATGAATATAAGAAACGAATGAAATGAAAAACCCATTACGATAAATTACAAATCTCAACGTTACTTATTCTAATCTAAGGGAATGGGCTCCCCGCCATAAATGATTATTTATTTATTTATTCAGTTGGAAGATTACTTTAACACAATATTTATTTTCTTAAGTTACGAAAAAAAACATTATTTTACGTCTCTTAAATATATATATATTCCTTGTACAAAATAAAACAGATAACGAAAAAAATATTAATAAAAAACTTGATTTGTGTTTAGTTCAGAAAATATAAATTGTTAGTAATTAGTTCTGGTCATAACCAGAACTATATCTTTCTGATATAATGGAATCCAGGCATAATACAGGCATCCGAAAAAGTATTTTATACATATTACCTCAGAACATCAATAAAAAATTTCAAAATATTTAATTTTTTAAATTAAATAATAATTGTATATTAAATTTAATTCACATATCATGATTGATGATTGTACGATATCAAGACCCTACCAGAAGATAGTGCTGTCAATATATTTTATAATATCTGAATAATCGACCGTCTATTGAGATCTCAAATTTACAACAGCAATAGAGTATTTCTGGTAAGTTAAAAATTTGGGAAGTTGGAAACAAACATTTTGATATTGAAGTGAGATATATAATAAATAGTTGCATAAAACTTTTAATCAATGTTACGTTGATAATTGCCTGGTGCAAAACATAACGGAAATCTAAGTTGTGTATTTGTAGACAAAAAATTACTATAACTGTTTCGCTTGGCTTAACATCTTTTATAAAATTTCTTAGAATTTGACAATTCTTTCGACAAGACATACCGACAAGATATACTTACTATACCTACAGTTAATTATCACAAAACATTGTAATGAATCTTTTTAAACGCAGTCCATTTTTCAACATAGACCAAGTTTTCTTTTTTGTCTATGAAACGAATAATTGAAACAGATCTTTGACCGTCCAAACCAATCATAAGCATCTATATATAATTTGGCAGTAGTAAGACAATAGAGTACCTGAATTCTTATTTACCTCTAGTTATATAGGATACTATCAGTTCTGTAAAAGGCTTTGAATTCTACTATTATTATTATTTTATATATTAACGTGGCAGCGTCCTAATAGTCCGAAGCGTCAGTAAAAAATTGTTTCATTAAGCCATTACACCCTTCGACGGTTAGCAGTAATTACTTTCAGACCGTCTGGTCAAAAACTAACATTTTATTGAAATTGCAGATATGATTTGACTATGATTCAAAATAAGAACTGATAAGTGTTATACCACCGCTGCATCGAGCTTTAGTTATTATATAATTTAAAAGCTATTTCGAATACCACACATTTTTCCCCCTGTTTCGGTACCACCACCATAACCAGCTGACATTGTAAGACTTGATAGTTTTTTTTTGGTGTGTACTATGTACTTGTGTGTGTGTGTATGTGTGTGAAGTATTGATTTTCAATACCCCCTACTGGAGGTGCTGCAATCAGATTTCAATATGTATGTATGTAATGTCAAGGTATGAAAATGTCAGCAAGGCGTCTTGTAATTATATAAATACGTTTCAAAGTACACGTATCGCTCTGCTCACAAGCAAAGCCAAATTAAAATAAGGCAAGTAAAATAAAATAACCAAAACCCTTATCGTGTAAGCACATAAAAAATAACTATTATAAAGATGATGATGTTATATAGAACTCTATAAGAGTAAAATACAATTATCAGTTTTGTTGAATGAGATAAGAATAAAAAGGAGGATCGCTTGGATTAACCCTCGTAACCCCTCCGTGTGTTTAGGATTTATGTTGAAATTAAACAATTTTATTTTTATGCATGCATATAATAAATTCTCTCTGATTTCATGATACGTCGTATGTTTTTATGTATTTTTTAATTATGAGAGACGTTTATTCTCATTGACTTTTAAAATAAAATAATAAAAAATATGTAACGAAATAAATGGATAAATGGAATTATATAAAATATTATTTTTACATTGATTAAATTTTCATCTAGAAAATAATCACACTATATCAAGAGAAAATACCTTTGAACCCACTAAACTTTTTTGAATATAAAATGAAACTTACTTAAGAAAGACATTTCTCGAAATTGTAATCCTATGAGGGAGGGATCCGTTAGGTCAGATTGTAGAGTTTCCTTCTTTTATAATAAGTTTAACTTCAACGCCGTAACGAATTTTATTGAAAAGGATTGTTATACTGGCTTTGGTGTTTCATATTTCCTATTTTATAACTTAACATCAAAATAACTGTATTATAAATAGAAATAATATTTGTGTATAATCTTCAAACTTTATAGAGGGTTATTATCATCAGTGTTGAAATTAACAATTTAATATATGCGGTTAAATCGTTTTATGTTTCAATTTTATCTTTTAAAAACTCAGGGATTAAAGAATAAAAAGGAAACGCCTTTAAAAGAATGAAATATTTATCGGCTTTAAAGCTAAGACATACTAAATTGGTTTGAATTGCAGATATTATGATGTTGTCATGTAATCGTAAATCACCGTCTCCTTCATTTATATAAAGAATAACAATTTGGAAAACTATCTATATTCCAGAAAGGTGACAATAAGAATTCTTAAAAAGATATCTCATTTTATTAACTGAGCTGAAAAACTCGTAATTGAAACTATCTTAATATCACACAGGAGACAAAGATATTAAACTTTATAAATTTTTGTATTAGATTTAAATATTATATTATACCTCTTGCCAGTGGTTTTTCTAACTCAGTAGTATATAAGGTTTACTGATTTTATTTACAGCTTTACATTTGCAGAATCATATGTTCCTTCTACTATATATTAGTTATTTATTGATTTGTAAATTAATAAATGTACATACATTGTAACGTATACGCTTATTTCATATTTTTTATATAATCAGTTTATGTTAACAATGTGTAACAATTTAAAAGACAAGTTAATATTATTCATATTTAGGTATATAAACATACATAATACTTTTTGTTTAATATTTGTTTATTATTTATTTATAGCAATGCTGTAATTATGTACTTAACAGTATTCATTAAATGGGAATCCGATTTTTTTATAACGTGGTCATTAATTTTTTTCGTACCATAACGGTTTAAGAAATAAGTACGCTATCCTCATAGTTACAATTTATGAAATGAAATATCGACATTTATTAAAAAGCTTTTAACCTAATGGAACCACACACCACAGTAGAGTTCGTGTTGTGGCTTTCTTATATTAGTGATGTTATGGTATAAATATCATACCATAGTTGTTACTAAATATATAATTATAATTTCACTTTAACTACTTCATTATTTATAAATTTGTTAGCGTAATTTTTTTATCAAAGGCAATAATGTATAAATGTATAATATTACAATTAATTAATACTACTGCGTGCGACTTAGTACTAACGTTTTTTCCTATAAGAGCCCCCAAAGCTGCAAGCAAAACTAGTGTAGAAAAAGCAAATATTATACCACATATTAAAACAAAGAGTGAAGGTTTAATGTAGCACTTATCTAAAAATAAATAAAATATTAAAAGGGAAATGTTTTTTCTTTGACTGAAACTGACGTGACAGTTGACGGACACTCGAGGTATTATTTAATGAAAAAAAGTAACGAGAATTTTTATAACATTGTACCTATAGGGTTTTTTGCACCTAAAAACTATGATACAATTGTCAAACGTGCGAGCAAAATGCTACAAAAACATTTTTCTTTGTGATTGGAAAATTGTTTAAATTTTTTAAATAAACAATAGCTTAGTGTCTATATTGTCATAGAATGAGTTACTATACAGAGTGTTAAAACCAGTCTCAAAAATCTAAATAATATTTCAAATGCATTCAAGGATTACTAAATACTTAAAGTTAAAAAAAGGTCACTGTTATATTAATTATATTTCTTTTTTTTTTTGCCCAAGACTAGGTTAATGCTTGACTTCATTCCATCTGATTGAAAGTGGAGATGTAGTCATAGGTGGTAAGGCGCATTAACCTAGCAACCTATTCCCTCTTCTTTTGAAGACACCCACATTGTATTTGGCCGGCAATACCGACGCAGCCAAGTTGTTCCAGTCCTTCGCTGTACGCACTAAAAAAGACGAAAAATAGCACTTCGTTCGGACAGGTGGAAAGTCCACAACGTAACGATGGATACCTGCCGTACGTCGGAACGTCCGGTGATGGAACGGGGACGGGGGAATTAGATCGTGTAATTCCTGCGCACCCTCACCAAAATGTTACCGATAGAATACTGAGAGGTTAGAAATTCTACAGCTGTGCTCAAGGCTATGGAAATTAGAAAAAGAATTATTGAACATACAGAAAAATTTTCAATTGGCATCAACCAATTCTGGGTCGCCAATAAGCCTCTTTGCTCGCCTCTCAATTGAGTCCAGAACCGCAAGATGATACCTTGCGGCACCAACAAAAACGTGACCACTGTACTCCACACACGACCGGATTTGTGCTTTGTTTAATACAAGTAGCTGTCCCGGTGTAAAGTACTGTCGGATCTTCGCAAGAATGGAAAGCTTACCTGCAGCTGCTCTTGCTCTGGACTCAATGTACCGACCAAAGTTGAGGTTCGAGGAAATCTCTAAGCCTAACAACTGAAGCCGGTCACTGTACGCTTAGGATACATTCTGGAGAGTAGGAGCCAAGGTGAATACGTTGATTTTTAATAAATGGAAAATTTCGTAGTTCTTTTGATATGGTTGCAGGTTTACAAGATGGTAAGTAAAGCGATAATGATGAATTAATACAGTTTGTTGGAAACAAGCTAAAGTTATACCAATATTTAAGTCCGGAACAAGATGTGAAGTAGAGAATTATCTTCTATTTCTATCCTTTCTACTATACCTAGAGTACTAGAAAGGCTAGTGCTCCATCACATCTTTTCCTGCCTAAGACACGTTATCGTGGATCAACAACAAGGCTTCATCAATGGGAAATCGATAGTCACAAATCTTCTTGTCTTTACAGACTATATTTTTAATGGCTTGGATAAAAAAATTCAAATTCATACAATATACACTGATTTCCGTAAGGCTTTTGACAAGGTGGATCACCTAATACTGTTGAAAAAAACATTTTTTAACGATATAAAGGGCAACCTTTTGCGGTGGTTCACACCCTATCTTCGCGATCGTTCACAATCTGTTGTCATAAATGGGCATACTTCTTCTAGGGTAGCTGTAACCTCCGGGGTACCACAAGACTCCGTTCATCGGCCTTTTCTTTTTTTATTGTATATTAATGACATTGATAGTTGTTTTGTTCACTGTAAATATCTGATGTATGTTGACGATCTTAAGTTATATAAGAAAGTATCATCTTTGTCTGACGTGGCTGAAATCCAAGAAGATCTTAATTGAATAAACGAATGTTGCATACGTAATAGACTTTTTTTAGCTCATGATAAATGAAGGCATGTAGTTTTTACTAGGAAAATGAATATTGTACAATCAAAGTTATGTTTGGGTGGGTTATCTTCTTCCAGCATCAGAGATCTTGGGGTTTATCTCGACTCTAAACTTATTCTCGATAAACACATAGACCACGTAGTAAATAATGCTTATCGCATGCTTGGATTCATTACGCGGGCCAATAAACTTTTTAAGGATAAAGAGTACATATATTTATTTGTATAAAGCACTCGTAGAGTCTCAACTCGAGTACGCCAGTCCTATCTGGAACCCATTTTATCGTACATATGAACGAAGGATTGAGCCTATTCGGAAAAGGTTTTTGCGTGTACTAGCTTTTCGTACTAAGGGGCTTGTTGGTCACTATAGTGAGTATATTAAAGATTATGGCTTATTAACTTTGACTCAACGGCGCTGTCTTTTAGACTGCCTCACTGTTAGAAAAAACAATTGCGTGAGCGAGTTTTCATGTTCTGAACTCCTCCAGCTTGTTAATTTCAATGTGCTCTCCAGGCCTCCTCGGATTAATAAAACATTCGCTCTTAATACTCTCAGGACTAATATCGGGTTTCGTTCGCCCCTTCAAAGAATGTGCGAATCACTGGATTCCTTTGATAAGGTTGATTTGTTTTCATGCTCCTCAGCTTCCATAAAACACAAGAGTGTAAAAAAAATTGAATGTAACTCTAATATTTAAATTTTTAATATCTGTAATGAAAATTATCTGCTCTTCTTTTAGTAATTTTTATACTATTATGTTCTTATTATACTTGTGTTTACTACCGTGTGTTCTTTGTGAAACGTCTTTTAGGCTGCATCTTTACTTCTGTAATTTCTGCTTTCAATTGCTGTATTTGTTGGAACGCAGTTCCTTATCGCGCGTTGTGAAAGGGGGCTAGACGGTAAAAATTCTTAGGAAAAGTTGGCACGACATGTTTTGCTATCTCTCTCTCTCTCTCTTATAGAAAGCAAGCGAGATATTTTCATTTCTATCATTATTATTTTTTGTATTATATTAAATTGCTTAGTAGTTCTTTATTATTTATTTGATATTGGAGTTTGTTTTTTTTAGAATCAATTTGCAAATAAGACAGTTTAAATGAAAATAATAATACAAATTTGTGATCAAATATACTCGTAATGTTTTGTAACAACGCCATCTATTTATACCTTAGGGAAACATAACTACATCTGTTTATAGTACAAAGTAAAACCGCTAGGTGGCGGGACAATAACTTATGGGTTTATTGATTAACACTTTTTAATTTAGTTATTTTAAATTTATTTATTATAAATTATCGGCGAAATATCATACAAAAATAGTATACAAATATTATTAATTAGCAGCTTATATTAATAATTTAATACCATAAAAATTAGAAATGTATCGTTCTCTACATGGAAATATAAGCCTTTACTTACCTACATTACAAATAATAAATATTTTAAGTTTTAATTAATTATTTTCATAATAATTTTTTGGATTACATTAAATTGCTTAGTAGTTCTTTATTATTTATTTGATATTGGAGTTTGTTGCAATTTGTAACAATTATTACTAAAATTGAGCCTACCGATTAGGTTTTTATGTTTATATTTAATAATAAAAAATGTAATAATAAAAAAATATATATTATTATAACTTAATTTTTTTTATTACAATTTCTTCAATAATTAATCGAAAAGAACTTCGTTCCATCCGGGTGTCAATTGACACCTCTTAGTTTTTTTTAAGATATTGTTGTTACGTTTCCTTATGCTTTAAATAAATAAATAAATAAATTACACAAAATAGCTTTAGTAAACTTCATATACAAGGAATATACATATACATAACTTCATATACATATATATATAATATACATATACATAACTTCATATACATATACAGTATATCAAGTAAGCTTAAAATACGTCGTTAACAAGAAATAATGTCTCTTATGATATTGTACTGTTTATTGTATTATGATATTGAATACGATTTTACATGACATTACATGATGGGTCATGTAATAGGAAAATCGCTGGGGCATTGTTTATTAAAAACATCATTAACATATTAATTGTAATATATGAATTAGATTTAAGAGTACGCCAGAAAGATTTTACAATAATACTATACATATATAATTAACAGTACGCAAAAGGACCATTTACCATTTTCATTTTTTAAAACTAAAATTTTACATAGTTTAGCTTAGATTATAATTTAATAAGACTTGAATGGAGCTGTAAGTTATATTCGACGTTAATAATTACTCTCAGCTTTTTTAAATACGTATTTATATCAAGGATCATCAAATCAGTAAGTTGGTGTATATACATTCATTTAAAATTAAGAGCTCTTATTTACTTCGAGTATATGAGTTGTTTTTAATTACAAATATTGGTTGTTACTTTATATTTTTTGGGTACGAAAAATAATTATAAATATATCTATTGGTATATTTTTTGAAGATCAGTAGAGTTTTAAAAACATCTCAAATCTAAAATATATAATGAGACAGTAAAAATCGATTAAAGACGAGTAACAGAAACCAAAAAATCATTGTTTTAGATTTTTTATCTGTCTGGTACGTTATAACGTTGAATCTACTTGACGGATTTGAACGCGGTTTTCACAGGTGGATTATATATAATCTGCAGCGTGGTAAAAAATTTATTCCGTCAAAATCAATTAAGGCAAAAAAGAAGTTATGGATAATTGAAAATTTACTTCAAGAACTGTTTCAAATTTTTTAAAAAGAATTGAACGCGGTTTTCATAAACGTATTTAATTTAGATAAAGCTAGAATTGCTACTTTGTTTTATATGAATTTTAATAAAATAACAAATTGAATATGAGCATATGCCCATTTTAAATTTAGTTACATAAAATCTCAATAGATGGCGGTGACTTTTTTTAGTACTCTCTATGATTATGTTTTCGCAGATAACGTAGCAGTTTGAAATTCTACAAAGAAATTGTTTAATTGTACATTACTCAAAACATAATATTTGGCAAAAATTATTTCGTATTCATATGCTTTATTACGTATCTGAATAATGTCCTGGCTGTGTGTGAGTTGTGATGTGTATGTATGTTATTATTTTCAGTTTGATATCGTAGCGATGTAATGCCTATATGTATAAAATTGCCACGGGAATAGGATACTATAGAATTAACTATAAGTCTATTATAGGTCTGGATAATTTTAGTTTCCACAGATCACGCGAAAAGCGACCTACACGCGGGCGGAGCCGCGGGCAACAGCTAGTGGTTAATAATTCATATATAAGTAAGAGCCGGATTCTAAAAAAATATTCTTTCCGATATCAATATGGCCAATTTACATAAATACACATGTTTAAAACAATTGTTCCGAATGAAATGAATTATTGAAAGAGATCTTTGACAGATAGTTAACATTTTTTCAGAATAGCTTTGACAAGTCATTTGGTCATTTTAATTAAAAGAAAAAGACAGAATGGACCAAGGTTAAATCGTGATCGTCTACAAGTAGGTACTCTCCAACGGACAGACGTGCGAAAGTGGGATCCCATCTTCTTCCAAACCGATCATAAACATCTCACTAAGAATATTATAATTTAGCAGTCGAATTAATTCTTAACTTCATTATGAGTAATAAAAAACGATAAGTTAGTGTATTACGTACATTATATAAAAATATTATATAAAAGTTAATTATCTCTACATGATAAATAAATGATTTGATATCTGAAAATCTTTACTACTAATTGATACTACAACAAATTAAAAAAATATATACATATTAAAATTAGGTTCCCAAATAAAACTTTTTAAAAACTATGTTCACAGATAATATATTTAGAGCTCAGCTTATTTGACAGCGATGACTTCTGCACTTATTATTTCGTTTAAATTGCAACGAATGGTAATTACAAAGCTAAATATATAATGTCGTTAAAATTTAACACGCAAGTCGTTACACGAAACCAGTGTGACCTACTTTTAATTATTATTAAATCTATGAAGTGTAGTGATTAAAAACCAGACAATGGAACTTACATTATTATATTTAATTAAGAAGCAAAAGAAAGAAGCCAAAAAGATGCCGCCGTATATAGAACGTTTAATGATAATTACAATGCGTGTAAGGCAGTTCATTTGAAAATGCAACCGAATGATTTTTCTCAAGTCCTAGATTTAAGGGCGGCCCGTGCTGATGAATAATTTACACATAATGTGTGGTGAAAATACTTTAATGTAATTTTCAGTCACAATCACTCAATCTTTATATATATATTTCTTGTGTGCGTGTGTATGTCACTGAACTTCTAAACGACTGGGCCGATTTTTATGAAATTCTTTGTGTGTGTTCAAGGGGACTTGAGAATTGTTTAGATTCACAATTTGGTCCACTGGAAACTGGTTTTTTGATTATTTTTTAATGTTTAAGTAGGTGGTAATTTTGGAATGTTTCACTTTGGTTCCGACGGACTGCGTTACCATAGCAATGTCAAATATTAAATAATACTATATTTTAATTATAGTCTGCCCTGACAGTTGGCGTTGCGATAGAAATAAGAAAAATATTTTAGTACTAGCGGCCCGATACGTGCTTCGCTACGTAAAAAGTGAAATTTAAAAAAATATATTGAAACAAATTCATTTCTTCAAACAAAAAAATTTTATTTACATATTCATACGCTATCGATTGGTCGAATTATGACAAATGTACATGTAATGACGATAGGCATTGTGATGACTTTTTAATATATTTTTTTTTAAGTTTTTTTTTTTTTAATTAAAGACGCGTGTACAAGACAACGTCTGTCGGGTCCGCTAGTAAGTTTATAAAAGTTTAGGTATGTTGTTTTTGCGACGGGGTAACAGTTATCTTTGTTAATAAATATTATTTACTACTCACTTTATTAACTCAAACTAAACTCAAACTTACGTCCCAAGTATCGAAGGAATATTTATATTTTAAAATTAATTGACAGTAAACTATTTATGAAGTGTCAATTTCATTTAAGTAATACAAACAGAAAGTATTTAGAGTACAATATATTTTCGAAATAATTAACTGTAAGTAGTTTAACTATATTTCTAACAACAATCACAATGTTTTGTACTAACACCAGGGAGTAATAACTTTAGACAAGAAGTACTACCTCGTAACGTCGTTTATTTTTCGCTAGTCTCGTCGAAGCCTTTAAATTCTACAAACAAGATTAAAAAGCAATATAGTGAATGTCATGTATTTAACCTTACAACTTCCTTATATTTGAAAACGTTAGGAAAAAAATAGTTTCATTAGGGCATTGCACCCTTCAGTGTTAGCAGTAATTACCTCCAGGCCTACCGTCTGGTCGAAAATAGCTTTTTCTTGGTATTGATGAGGTTGTTCATATGATTTGTGGCTGCAAGTTCTAGTTTTTTATGTATTTTAAAAACTGTTTTGAATACCACACAGTTTTTTTCCTCCATTTTTTGTAAGTACTACCACCATCTGTCATCATATCAGCTGACGATGGTGGTGATGGTGATGATGGTGCAGATTTGATGATTGTGTTTTATGTGTTTGAGTGTGTAAAAAGTAATGTAATCAGATTCCAGTATGTATGTTATGTAAGGGTAACACAATGTCTGGTGGGCGCTCTTATAATTATATTACTAAAACCCTTTTCCAATCTTATAACTACCTAAAAGAAATGTAATATATAAGTAGGTTACGATTTTATATGACCCGTACTACCCGTAAGAGTAAAATGAAATTATTAGACCTTCTTTGGATTAATCCTCGTAACCACTCCGTGTGTTTAGGACTTATAGTTGAAATTAAACAATTTTATTTTTATGCATGAAATAATAAATTCTCTCTGGTTTCATGATCTATTTTTGAATTTAAGAAAAAATTTAATATAATTAATAAATATAATTAAAGTATTGTGTTATGAAATAATTGGAATTTTTAATACCATATTATTAAAATTCCTATTGCAAAGCAATAAAATGTGTATTATTTAAAATAATAACTTATATTTAGAGAAAACAACTTCAAGCCCTCTAAAACATATTTGGATTTAAAATGTAATTCGCATAAAACATTTGAAATTGTATAAATCCTATGAGGGTTCCGTAAGGCCAGTTTTTAGAGTTTCCTTCTTTTATAATGAGATTACTTTCAGTACCGTTACGACTTTCACTGAAAAGGATTAAGTTAGACTATCTTAGGAGTTTTATTTTCCGTATTTTATTTAATTGAGTTTTATTTTCAATTTGAAATTCTTGCAATATTATCTATATGAACTGAAAATTCGGTTTTTGATTAATATATAGGTATGATATACCTTACAATATTTTATGTATTAATATAAATCGTTTTATATTTTTTTATAATAGATGCCGTAATGTTTGCTCAATTACTTTTTTAAACTCAGACTCAGAATAAAAAAAGGCCTTTAAATGAATAAAATATTTAATGGCGTGACAGCTAAGACAGACTATAAATTAGCATAAATTGTAGATATTATAAAGTAGCCATACAATCGTAAATCACCGTTTCCTCATTTTTTTAAATGGCAACAATAGTGATCGGAAAAAAACTATTTATATTAGTCACGAAACCAGCCTTTGTTTAAACTTATGGTATTGGTATTACAATAAGAATCTTAAGATTTCTAAATATATTCGCTAAGCAGCTAAAAAAAAAATAAAGCAAATAAAGATATACTTTTTAAATATGTACTAGAATTGGATATATATTTTACTAGCTTTTGGCAGGAGAAACCGCTGTTTTACCTGCATTTAGTGGATAAAGAATACTAAAATTATAAACAGCTTAATCATATGTTAATCTACTAAATCATATGTTTCTATTATATACTAATTATTATATCGATCTGTCAAGTTTCTAAAATGCTTCATCAAACAAACAGACAGACAGATTTTTTAATTGCCCTGTTAATGGCCAAGCGTTGTTTAATATCATTCAGACAAAGAAATGTTTACACTTACGATTATATATACGATATTATATACTATATTCTCAAAGATTATAACGTACAAATTTATTTAAAAGTTTTTTATAACCCGATTATGTTTACAAGGTTTTGAATGAGTACAGAAACATGCAATTTTTAAATAAATATAGAAAGAAAAATAAACCGATATGGGCAGGGATTCGAACCCGCCACTTCTAGGAACTTCGCTACCCGTCTGTATGATCGTCTTTATTGGGATGGTATTTTATATGGATCACTAATTATAAATATGTATATATACATATATATATATATATATGTTATAGTATATTTTTATCAATATATTATAGTATATTTTTATCAATATTACACCTATATATTATTGATGGAATTGGTGGAAAGATAAAGACGTAAATAAAAGGTGAATAATCAAAAGCATGTCTTATTGTGTAGACATTTGATATTCCTTTTCTAATTTTATTCGGATATCAATTAGATGAACTCTTATATTTACAGAACATTTTATATTTACAGAACCAACAGAGGGTTTTACCACATAGTTTATAAGCGTTTGTATATTATATAACTAAGTACACACATCTAGATGGCTATTACAACTCGTACATGAGGAATATTAGAATATTTTACTGTAAAAATATTTTAAAGTTTATTTATGCTATACAAATAAAGAATAAAATCTAAGATTATCTAATCATAAAAATGTTGGCAATTTTGTTGATTTTTTAAGAAATGCTAGATCGTTTATAGAGAAGGGGAAGATGCGAGGGGACAAAGTCGCTGGCAACAGCTAGTTATTGATAAAACTTTAAGGATACCCAGTGTCTCACAAGTTTATGGATTTGAACTATAAGATATATTGTTTAAAATTTTGGTACTTTTATATACAAGGCCAATTCTACTCCAGCTTAAAAAAATAATACAAAGAAACTGAATACAAGTAAACGTTGTTGTAATAATAATAATGCAACGACATATATTAATAAAATGTTAAGAAGATATTACTCATCATTGAAATTAGTACCTACATAAAATATGGACATAAATGTAATAAAACTATAAAAGTATGGATTTGTGCGTAATAAATTCGTTGTGATTATAGATGGCTAGAAGATGAGGACACATGTTTAACCATAATATAAATCATAGTGCATTATGAATGCCATATTTATAAGAAACTTAACGAAAGAGCTACATATGAGTACAGGTAATAAGGTAATGAAGTCTTACATGGCTTTAAGAACATGATATTAGCGACATGTAACGCATTCTTTAATAATCTTGTTTCTTGAAGCTGAGGGTTTTTATAAAAATAAACATTAATTGTATATATAATTGACCCATGATTGTTTACAAATAAATTACAATTGGGATAGTTGTGGTTGACATTTACGTCAAGTGGTTTATTTTTAAAGAGCGGGTACATATACCATAGAGAAGGGAAGCCAACCTAAAATCCATTGAAAAAAAAAGAGAAAACTAATGAGGTTATCTATCTTTCTCTCTTTCGTGTCTGTCTGATTAGACCAAGATAAGTATCGGCCTTTCATCTTACCACTTTTTTTATTTTCATACATTGGCACTCATAGACCTGCCTATAGCTTCCCTGTTCTACGTATAATAATTCTATGACATATATCCGAATGTAGTTGTAAGTGTCATGGCGGGCGGAATGTCATTTTGACAGCGAACCGCACGTGATGGTTGGATGCAAACCCATTTGATACTTATCGTGATTTATTATTGTAATCCTTAAATATTTTTGGTGCTTTTGAATTTAAACAAGTATATAGTGATCGGATTATATTGTGAGACTTTGATTGTGTTCAATACCAGCACACGCACGCCGGTACGTTCTTAAGATGTCGGACCAACCTTCGAATAAATCTCTATGACCTTCTAATATTCTGACACATATAACGGTTTTAAGTGGAGAATATGATTAAGAACGTTTGGGTATATATTTTTACCAAATCAAACTTAATGTAATGAAACCAATAATTAAAACATTTTATTTTCTTAATTCCTTAGTAGTTTTTAATATTAAAAGATCAATATTTATAACTTCTTTAAGTATATTCAACAAAATTGGCTGGAGTTTAGGAACATTTTTCTCGTATTTCTTATCATATATTTAAATATAAAAAATAATCTGATTTAAAAGATATACTCAACTAAAAATTTGTGAAAAAAAGCTTTAACTTTAAGTTCCATTAGATTCAGTAGCATCCATCCATCAGTGTCTTCAGGTCATTCCAGCAAGTCTGATGGTAAGATCTTATCAAAACTAACATAACGAACCTAAATTCTGGAAATACAGCTCCAGTACAAGGTCAAACTTTAGATCACAGTATAAATAATAATATATTATATTTATATAATTTACATACATAAAAAGTAAATTAAAGTATTTAAAAAGGTAAGACATGAACAAATAATATATTAAGTGCAAAACTATTAAAATTGTTTCATTTACACGTAATTCCCGCACTATACATCCATACGTGTCAAACTTTGTCAATGTAGTGATGCGATTTGATATTCGCATCTTTATATATATATATATTTCTTGTGTACGTGTGTATGTCACTGAACTACTCCTAAACGACTGGACCGAATTTTATGAAATTCTTTGTGTGTGTTCAAGGGGACTTGAGAATTGTTTACGTTCACAATTTGGTCCACTGGAAAATGGTTTTTTGATTGATTTTTAATGTGTAAGTAGGTGGTGATTTTGGAATGTTTCACATTGGTTCCGACGGACTGCGTTACCATGGCAATGTCAATTATTAAATAATATTATATTTTAATTATAGTCTGTCCTGACAGTTGGCGTTGCGATAGAAATAAGAAAAATATTTTAGTACTAGCGGCCCGATACGTGCTTCACTACGTAAAAAGTGAAATTAAAAAAAAAAATATTGGAACAAATTCATTTATCCAAACGAAAAATCTTTATTTACATATTCATACGGTATCGATTGGTCGAATTATGATAAATGTACATGTAATGACGTTAGACTTTGTGATAACTTTTTAATATATTTTTTTTAAAAGTTTGTTTTTTTAAATTAAAGACGCGTTTACAAGACAACGTCTGTCGGTTCCGCTAGTATTCATATATAAGTATACGGTATACACAACAAATAAAAATTCGGAACGCCTAATTTTCGTCTTCAAAATGTTAACAAATTCTTCATGGGCCTGAAGCCCATTAAGAATTATTATGCATATTATAACAAAGTTCCACAAGATATCTTAGAAAGATCTTTTCTTAGTTTTATATAAGAATTGTGATCTGGTGGTAGCTTATTCACGGACTGATTACACTGACCTTTTTAATGTGATGATTAAAATATTTTGAATTTGAATTTTAGTCTGTATTGGAAACGCGTCTGTATTTAAAACATATTCAAATATTAAATATTTAGTTCTGCAATTTCATATAAAGTTTACTAAAAGTATTTCATTTGGTACGTAGCAAATGTAGTGCCAAATATGTTCAAATAGAAAGTTGGATAGCTGTTATAGTTGGAAGGTATTAAATTGTTCCTGTGAGGAATTATATGTATTGTGTATTGTGGGTACCACAATGAAAACGCTTCTACGATGAAGTGATACTAAATATGCTTATAATTTATATTTATATATAATTATAACAATAAGAACGTGTAAACTTATACGCTAGATGTAATTTATTTATATACATTAACTAAGTTTCATAAAAAATATATCATAAAATATATCATTTCATAAAAAATATATCATATTATAATACTGTGCTATTCAACTATCGTGAACATTTTTTTAAATAAAAGTCAATAACTTAGTAACAGGGTTCAAGTTATATTTATATGTTCTCGCAACGCCAAGACTTAAGTGCACTGAAATTTTCGCGCCATGCATCTAAAAGTAGTTTATTAAGTGCTCGAGCTTAAAGTATAAAAGCACCTTCGAGCCAATTTCAGAAAATGGGCTGGGAGTTGAGGTCAATAAACTTTTGTTAGCAGAATCTCGATGTTATACTTTCTAAAAAATCCCTTTTTCATAAAATTATAATCTATCCGGACCGAGGTTTCGTTATTGTTATTTATATTCCCCATAGCTATGGTTAACAACATGGCTGCTATGTTTTAAATCATAATCAGCTGTGTTAAAGAAACTAATATTTAGGTAAATCTTATAGAGCCTTATTTAGCAATTTATAATGTTTTTATACGAACCAAGTGATTATATTTAAAAATGTATCCTCGGTATTGAAAAACTAATAATTAAATAAAACCCAACCGAAGAAATCGAAATCTATTTACATATCGATAAATTCAACTCAAACTATCGACATCAACAGTATCGAAACTCAAATCAAGAAAATCAAAGACATTTTATGTATATGGTCATCAATACAATAATCATATATGTAGCATACATTTCGTTCATAAAACACGAAGACATATTACTACAATATAAAGACAAGATTATATTGACTAAAAACACTTTTAAACAATGTTAATTGAGTTAGAAGTTGTAAAGCAGCTTGTGATGTTAGAATCAAATTGTTATCTTCACAAACAGGCTGCAACACTGAGGGGTGTAATTAACAGATGTTTTATACAATGAACTAGAATTACCAAGAAACAATAGTCTTAATTAATCTTGTAATTCACTTTGTTACTTCAATACCCATTTTGTTAGTAGTAAGTTGATTTTGCTTGTTTTAGGGAAAAAGTTTATTTGATAATATTATACACACATAATACATTAGGTAATTGGTACATAAAACTTACAAGGGATATATGGTATTTTTGTACATTTTTAAACCCAAAAAGAGGGATGTTACAAGTTTGACCTGTATATCTGTGTGTCTGTCTGTGGCACCGTAGCAGCCAAACGCGTGAACAGATATGGATGCTGTTTTTTTTAATCGACAGCTTGATTTGTTGAGATAGTTCTTAGCTAAGTTTCCGAAATATGGAGCTTTTATTGGTACTGGTGAAAGGTTTTTATACAATATTGATGGTAAAAACATAAACAAGATAAATTTGTGTGTGTGTGTTAATAATAATAATATTGTTTATTATTGTTAACACTAACTAATAATAATATAATTTTTATCCTTTTTAGACGTTATTTTGTATAGGGGATTTTTATTTTTTTATATTTATTGATATCATTCGTTTGTCTTATAATAATATAAGCTTATTAAAAATTGTATTTATTTCTTTTGGTATTAGTATCAACTCAACATCAACATTTTTAATTTTATAACACATTAGAGTTACGAAATAATTCCTATATTATAGCTTATTAAATATTGGTATTTGATATCATAGTCTGTCGAATATTCTTTTAATGCAATCCATTTAATATTTGATTTGAAAAACTATTTTCACCAAACGATACAATATTTCATACACTGTAAAATACGATGATATATTTAAAAAAGCATGCGATAATAACTCGCATGTCGTAAAAATGACAGATCGATAAATGACGGCACTGTTCCGTGTGTTCGTGAATAATTTAATAGTTTGGCGCCATTTGTTACGAGTTCACTGACCTGTTCTCCACATATTGTAGTTTGTTAAAACTTCATATCGAAATATTAATTACTATGTTTATATTGCTTTAGTAGTAGGATATTTTTATGTAAATTCTAAAAGGCCATCTAGTGAAAACAGTAAATTAAAAATCAATATATAGTTAGACAATTTTCTACAGACACATTAAAAAGAGGTGTAAAATGTTTTTACAAGCTTTTTTCTTTAAATATAAATGAACACTACTTTTAATGCATCAAAGATTTTAAGAAAAATCAGAGCGTGAAGTCAGTTTTATTTTCCTTTAAGATTATGAAAGCGACAAATAAGATTTAACTCGGAAGACTCAACGCATGAAGAATTTCAAAGAAATTACAGAATTCAAGACCCTGTTATGAATATGTATTTTCTTCATGTATGTCATTAGAATATTCAAATAAAGAAAACAAACTTGTAATAAAAAATAATGCTTTTACAACTACAACTACTACATAGTCTTGCCATAAATATTGTAATAAAGAGAAACATTATTTTTTTAATTGCAAATACCATTTATTACTTTTACAGTGTATAAGTTTAATACACAAATAAAAAACAATTAAAAATATAAAAAGCTTATTCGAAGTGGTGTCCACAGGCTGCAATACAGTTTTTTAAATGTTGAAGCCGGTTATCAATTTTTCACTTTTCAATTTTTCACTGCCAATCGTATGGATTGTTTTAGGGACTCCAAATTATCATGGCGATTAGAGCAAGCTGTATTCTCTAAAACTGAGCATAAATCACAACCCAGCGGATTAAGATCGCGACTAGACAACTGCCAGTCTTCAGTTCTGTTGAAGTCCGTGACGTTCGCTTCCAACCAAGACTGCGTGGACCGAGCTTTATGACCCGCCGCCGAGTCACGCTGGAAGGACCATACTTGGTTATTGCACACGGTGTTATTAAGAGGCTTAAATGGTTTCTCAAAAATGGTGTCTGGATACACTTGTGCCGATGTTTTGATACCTTTTTCACAAAAATATCCTTAAGTCACTCCTTCAAAGCTAACACACCACCAAACCATCACTGAAGTCGGATAATGTCCACGTTGCACTCTGTCGACTAATTCGGAAGCTTCCTTAGAGCTCTGAGCATAAATCCGATCATTTTGTTAGTTAAAATGTTGCTCAAAAGTAAAATTTTCTCGTAAACAAAATTTTTCTGTGACCTTCCTTTGCGTACCGCTTCAGTAGTTGTTTCGAATTTACCACCCTATTCATCTTTCATTTATCAGTTCAGAAATGACCAGTGCGTCTCTTATAGGCTGCAAGTCCTAAGTCATCTCTTTAAAAACGCGACATGGTTCTAGGTACTGTTTTCATTTTCATAGATAAAATCTTTTGTTTTCGGACAGAATTTCTTCGAATCCTTTCCTCCACTACTTTGGCCACCTTTTTCGTATGAACACTACGTGGAAGGCCAGATCTTTTTCTGTCACAGAGTCAGAGTCAAAGAGGAAGTCTCATTGTACCTATTTATAGCCCGGTACATAATCATTTGACTAGCACCAAGTGTGTGAAGAGTTTGAAAAATTGCATTTGGCTTCATACCTACTTTTTGTAATGCAATCACAGCGATTCTGTTCTCTTTATCACTCCACTCCATTTTAATACGTCAAAATATTGTACAATGTATTCACGCCAAAATGAGAAAACCCAATGAACAATCGTATAAATTGTTTGTTTTTTTATTTTTAATTGTAACACATTTATGGCCAGACTAAACATATTTAGTATATATATATATATATATATATATATATATATATATATATATATATACATAGATTACTATTAAAAATTTTCGTGGTCTTTACCACGAAATAAACGAATCTTTAATAAATAGTAATTTTATCTTCTTGTTAAAGATATGGTAAGAGAGACCTGGATCCCAAACCTGCAGTGTTATGTGTATCTAAGTCTCCTAGTTTGGATCCATAGGTTGTTTTTTTTCAGATAAATATAAATATATATATAAATATATATATATATATATATATATATATATATATATATATATATATATATATATATATATATATATGTATATATATATATATATATATATATATATATATATATACATAGATTACTATTAAAAATTTTCGTGGTCTTTACCACGAAATAAACGAATCTTTAATAAATAGTAATTTTATCTTCTTGTTAAAGATATGGTAAGAGAGACCTGGATCCCAAACCTGCAGTGTTATGTGTATCTAAGTCTCCTAGTTTGGATCCATAGGTTGTTTTTTTTCAGATAAATATAAATATATATATAAATATATATATCTATATATATATATATATATATATATATATATATATATATATATATATATATATATATATATATATATATATATATATATATACATAGATTACTATTAAAAATTTTCGTGGTCTTTACCACGAAATCAACGAATCTTTAATAAATAGTAATTCTATCTTCTTGTTAAAGATATGGTAAGAGAGACCTGGATCCCAAACCTGCAGTGTTATGTGTATCTAAGTCTCCTAGTTTGGATCCATAGGTTGTTTTTTTTCAGATAAATATAAATATATATATATATATATATATATATATATATATATATATATATATATATATATATTATTATTTAGGTAAATCTTATAGAGCCTTATTTAGCAATTTATAATGTTTTTATACGAACCAAGTGATTATATTTAAAAATGTATCCTCGGTATTGAAAAACTAATAATTAAATAAAACCCAACCGAAGAAATCGAAATCTATTTACATATCGATAAATTCAACTCAAACTATCGACATCAACAGTATCGAAACTCAAATCAAGAAAATCAAAGACATTTTATGTATATGGTCATCAATACAATAATCATATATGTAGCATACATTTCGTTCATAAAACACGAAGACATATTACTACAATATAAAGACAAGATTATATTGACTAAAAACACTTTTAAACAATGTTAATTGAGTTAGAAGTTGTAAAGCAGCTTGTGATGTTAGAATCAAATTGTTATCTTCACAAACAGGCTGCAACACTGAGGGGTGTAATTAACAGATGTTTTATACAATGAACTAGAATTACCAAGAAACAATAGTCTTAATTAATCTTGTAATTCACTTTGTTACTTCAATACCCATTTTGTTAGTAGTAAGTTGATTTTGCTTGTTTTAGGGAAAAAGTTTATTTGATAATATTATACACACATAATACATTAGGTAATTGGTACATAAAACTTACAAGGGATATATGGTATTTTTGTACATTTTTAAACCCAAAAAGAGGGATGTTACAAGTTTGACCTGTATATCTGTGTGTCTGTCTGTGGCACCGTAGCAGCCAAACGCGTGAACAGATATGGATGCTGTTTTTTTTAATCGACAGCTTGATTTGTTGAGATAGTTCTTAGCTAAGTTTCCGAAATATGGAGCTTTTATTGGTACTGGTGAAAGGTTTTTATACAATATTGATGGTAAAAACATAAACAAGATAAATTTGTGTGTGTGTGTTAATAATAATAATATTGTTTATTATTGTTAACACTAACTAATAATAATATAATTTTTATCCTTTTTAGACGTTATTTTGTATAGGGGATTTTTATTTTTTTATATTTATTGATATCATTCGTTTGTCTTATAATAATATAAGCTTATTAAAAATTGTATTTATTTCTTTTGGTATTAGTATCAACTCAACATCAACATTTTTAATTTTATAACACATTAGAGTTACGAAATAATTCCTATATTATAGCTTATTAAATATTGGTATTTGATATCATAGTCTGTCGAATATTCTTTTAATGCAATCCATTTAATATTTGATTTGAAAAACTATTTTCACCAAACGATACAATATTTCATACACTGTAAAATACGATGATATATTTAAAAAAGCATGCGATAATAACTCGCATGTCGTAAAAATGACAGATCGATAAATGACGGCACTGTTCCGTGTGTTCGTGAATAATTTAATAGTTTGGCGCCATTTGTTACGAGTTCACTGACCTGTTCTCCACATATTGTAGTTTGTTAAAACTTCATATCGAAATATTAATTACTATGTTTATATTGCTTTAGTAGTAGGATATTTTTATGTAAATTCTAAAAGGCCATCTAGTGAAAACAGTAAATTAAAAATCAATATATAGTTAGACAATTTTCTACAGACACATTAAAAAGAGGTGTAAAATGTTTTTACAAGCTTTTTTCTTTAAATATAAATGAACACTACTTTTAATGCATCAAAGATTTTAAGAAAAATCAGAGCGTGAAGTCAGTTTTATTTTCCTTTAAGATTATGAAAGCGACAAATAAGATTTAACTCGGAAGACTCAACGCATGAAGAATTTCAAAGAAATTACAGAATTCAAGACCCTGTTATGAATATGTATTTTCTTCATGTATGTCATTAGAATATTCAAATAAAGAAAACAAACTTGTAATAAAAAATAATGCTTTTACAACTACAACTACTACATAGTCTTGCCATAAATATTGTAATAAAGAGAAACATTATTTTTTTAATTGCAAATACCATTTATTACTTTTACAGTGTATAAGTTTAATACACAAATAAAAAACAATTAAAAATATAAAAAGCTTATTCGAAGTGGTGTCCACAGGCTGCAATACAGTTTTTTAAATGTTGAAGCCGGTTATCAATTTTTCACTTTTCAATTTTTCACTGCCAATCGTATGGATTGTTTTAGGGACTCCAAATTATCATGGCGATTAGA